>ML675667.1:1291360-1301381 GCA_007922155.1 Mesoclemmys tuberculata | reverse complement strand
CATCCCTTGCACACACACACACTATATACGTACACACACATCCCTTGCACACACACACACTATATACATACACATACATCGCTTGGACACACACACACTGTATGCACACAGAGACAGACGGACATCCCTTGCACACACACACACACACTATATACACACACATCCCTTGGACACACACACGCTATATGAAGATATACAGACACCCACTACACATACATTCCTTGCAGACAGACAGACAGACACACACACAGTAGCCAGCAGCTGCACCCGGCCCCGTTGCTGGATGGGCCGAAATTTGGGGGTGAAGGAGGGGGGGCACAGCCGTGTCTCTATCTCGTCCCCCACTGCCGCCCCCCTTTCTGCTCCAAGCTCTCCCTCCCTTTGCGCTCCATCCCTCTCCCTTCACAGCCCCCCCCGTTCTCTAGAGGGGTGACTCCTGCCCCCTCTCCCTCCCACCCCCCCACACACCTTCCTCAGGCAGGGCCGGGGCCGTCGCCCCTCGGGCTGCCAAGGTGGCCCGCAGCGCCGGCCTCCAACCTGCGCTCGCCTGGCTGGGCGGCGATGGGCTGTGAATGTTAATGACCCTGGCGCTGTGTGTGTGTGTGTCCCAGCGCGTGTGTGTGTGCGTGTCCCCCAGTGCGTGTGTGTGCGTGTCCCCCAGTGTGTGTGTGTGTGTGTGCGCGAGCCGGGCGTGTGTAGCCCCACGCTGGAGGAGTGAAACCACCCGCTCCCCTCGCCCCCCCCCCGCCGCCTCTCCATTGCGCGCTGCCCGGGCGCACCGAGAAGGTGACCCAGGGAAGGAGGGGGGGGGACCCAAACCTCCCCCCCCAGCCGAGCCGGTGTCCGGGCGAGCTGGGAGGAGAAGCCACCCGGCAGATCGGCCATTCTGGAAGGAGCCAAGGCGAGGGGGCCCCCCTCCGCCCCCCCCCCCGCAGGAGAAGCCAAGGGAGAGATCGGGGCGCCCGAAGCCGAAGCAGACGCGTTTGGCGCCGCGCTAACTTCGGGTGCAACATGTGGAGCTGCTGCCGGGCGGCGGAGCCGACGCTGCTGCAACCTTGAGTAGGGACAGACGTGGGGGGGGACGTCGCCTCCCGGGAGATCTCCCCGCGGGGGGGTTTAGCCTGGGTTTTCTCCAGGCAGGACAAAAGGGGGTGTGTGGAGGCTGGGGGAGGGGGGATCCGCCGCTCCCCTGGTTGCGGAGCGGGTGCCGCTCCGGATTTTGCACGGCTCCGGCTTCTGCTGCAGAGGTTTTTGAGCTCCCAGCCCTGCTGTGCAACGGAGGTGTCATGAAAAGGTAAGAGGGTTCCCCTTCCTCCTGGGCTAGCGCTGAGACACACACACACACACCCGGACACACACTCACCTCCGGACACACACACCCTGACCCTGGCGCACACAGAGAAATCCTGACACACACACAGACGCACAGAGAGACACCCCGACCTCCTCACAGACGCACCGCTTGACACCCTGACACACACAGACCCCGACAGACACACAACCAGACACCTCTGGCACACACAGACACCAGTAGGCAGGTGACACACACACCCTGACACACAGAGACACCCTGGCACACACTGAGACACGGAAATAGACACCGTGACCCAAACAGACAGACACACACCCAGACACCCTGACACACACACACACACACACACACACACACAGAGGTTATGCAGGCGCAATAGGCACAGGCAGATTGGACGTTTCTGGGCTAGGTGACTTGTGACTGTGCAGAGGCCATTTGGCTTTCAGGCAGCAGAGAGAATTTCCATCTATCGATCTATCTGTCTGTCTGTCTGTCCATCTATCCAGCCGTGTCTCTCACAGATTCACACACCCCCAGCCACACAATTTCTAGCCCTGTTCCCCCCCCCCGGCCATGTGACTGTCTTGTCCCCATTCTCTAGGGCTGATCCCACCAGGCAGGGGCATTTGACTCCCCCAGCAGAACAGGAACTGGCGTATCCGGGTCACCTTCCCCCAAAAAGCCTCTCTGAGGGCAGATGGCCCCCAGTATTGTTACTGCCCACTCCTGAGGCAAACACCTTGGGGAGCTGAAGATCATGGCACCCCCTGGTCCCTGCCACCTGTTCCTCATGAGACGGGCACTAATTTGATTTCTTGGCATTTCTCCCACCTTCTTCTATACATGACCGGTGCATATGTCCCTGGTTGTGTCTGTGCCCCATCCAGAGCTGGGAAGCGGCCCATAAGCAACCATAGTGAGCCCCAGGCGCTGTGTGTGAGTGAGGCAGACAAACAGGGCTTCCTTCGGGTCCGGCCGGTGGTCCATATACATGTTTGAGTCCATAGAGGCAGTTGTCATGCAGGTCGGCTGCCTCTTGTCTGTAGGAGAAGGTGGAATCTGCGCTTAGGAGAGTCTGGGAGTATGTCTGAGGTAGGTTGGATGAAAGTGGTCCGTATAGCTGGTCTCTACAATGGGGGGTTGAATAGTCCATAAAAGCAGTCTTAATACTAGAGGAGTAGAGTGAGGGAGAAGTGGTCTCTACGAGCAGGCCATATATTATAACCAGTCTCAATACTAGAAGGAGCTTTAGGAGGATTGAGTGGTCCATATAAGTGGTCTCTATACTATAGAGGAGTGCAGTCCATATAATCAGTCTCTTTGATGGTGGAGTGGTCCATATTACTGGTCTCTATGCAAGGGCAGCGCTATAGGGGTGGAGCGGTCCATATGAGTAGTCCATAAAGTGGTCTCTTTATGCTAGAGGGGCGTGTGTTGGGTGCCTGGCATTGGCTATCTAGTTTCAATGGAGAAGCAGTTTCTGTGCAAGGCCTTGGATGGAGAAGTCTCGATTAGCAGTCTATATAGCCAGTCTCTATGCAGGGGGTGGACCTGATGTGGCTGGAGTGGTCCATATAACTGGTCTCTATACTGCAGGGTGGACGTGGAGCAGTGTGTATGAACAGTCCATATAACCAGTATCTATGTGTGATGTGGGCCTGGGGGGGGTGGATCAGTCCATATGATTACCCATTGAACCAGTCGTATCTGTTGGGCACTTGGCATCGGGTAGGTGGTCTGTACAGAGAGGCAGTCTCTATGCAAGGGCTTTGATATAGCAGTGTGTATGAACAGTCCATTTAAACTGTCTTTATGCAAGAGGGGGCTCTGTGGGGGTGGAGCAGTCCAGAGGATTGCTCCATGGAACCAGTCGCTATGCCAGACGGATTTGTGTTGGGTGCCTGGCATCGGGTAGCTGGTCCATACAGAATGGTGGTTGCTACACAAGAGTTTGGGGGCAGGGCAGCCCCATCACTGGTTGCTAGAGGAGGGTGTATCCGGATGGGATGCAAGCAGGATCTGAGTGGCAGCAGGAGGACATGGGAGTGATTTCTCAGCTGGTCGTTATATTAATCACTGCCTGGTGGGAGGTGAAAGGAGAAATGTCTCCGTCCCTTCAGGGAGCTAGCATGCTCCCTGTTCTGCAGAGAGAGAAACTGAGGCGCACAGAGAGAGCTGGGACTACAGCTGAATAGTCGACCCGGTACACTCAACTCCCTTCCCAGAATCGGCCCCCAAATCCCACCTGCTCCCCTTTGCCTGGGGGCTTCTTTCTTTCTTTCGCCCTTTCCTGTCAGTCACGCTGTCTGGAGCGGTTCATGACCGGGCCTGCCCACCTCAGGGCAGACTGTCAAGAAACAGGGCCCGGACCCCAAACTGGTTGCGAGTGCTCTAATCAGATTGCACCAGCCATGTACCAAGTGGGAATGCTTCAAGGCCTACAACAGCCTTAACAAGGAGTCATCGGCAGCGCGCCAGTCTATCTTGCCATGCAGGTGAGCCCGCCGTTGTAATAGATGGTCCCTTCCACCAAAAACCCCAGTAATATTCGGGTTAGTCCCACTCCCTTACTACAGATCAATTGCACCTTAGATCTCACACCAAAGACAATGCCTGTAGCCAATTCTGGAATGAATTAACTAAAGATGTATGAACTGGGAAAAGGAAACAAAGAAATTGACAAGGTTAAAACAGGCGAAACACACACAAATGAGATACAGTCTTAGGGTCCAGGAGGTGACAGGAGCTGCTATGATGTGCAAGCTCTAGATGGCCTTCAGGGCTAACCCAAGCCAAATATCTTGGGGATCCCTTGCTTATGCCTAGAAATATTGAACGCCAAGTGGCGACCACAATTTTCTTCCCTTATTCCCTCCCCCGCAGAGTTCAAATTGTAATGGGACGTCCCATCTCCAGGGGCATGGGGGGAGCAGGCACCAAAGTCTTTTGTCCCCTCATGTCCACAATGGTTTGTGTCTCCTGGGTTGGGCAGGAGACGGCACCTTTTGTGTGACCTGGGATTTCTCCGGTGCTGAATTTGTAAGGAAAGAGGTGCCAGGGATCAAGCAATTTTTTAATTTTCATAACAGACCAGGCAAGCCCAGAGTTCAGCTCTGGTACAAATTCAGCACTGGATTTCTATCCTGACTGGGGGGTTTTTGCGTTTCAGAACAAACTGTTCTCTAGTTACAGAGCAAATACTTTAAATATTACCTTAGAAGGTGGGACACCAATATTAGAGGTGAGGTTCATGCAGGCAGTAACTGACAAGCATTTCATAAAGTCCAAACACCTCTCCATAAATCTAATGCCTATTTTGACAATGGTAACACACCAGCGCGCCAGGCTGCCTTCCAGCTACGCGTATGTCAGTGTTCAGTGAGGCTTGGGGGCCTTGGCATGAACTGGCGCCTCGTCTGCCAGCGTCATACTTCCTTGCTTTCCTCACGCCGGGAGCAGCAGCCCATGCCGCGTCCAGCAAATTCCTGGCCCCTTCCTCTGAGGTCACCCCTTTCTGGGGCACCCGGACTACTGGGTCCTTTGACGTCCCCCCCCCCAAAGTTGTCCTCCTTCTTCTCAGATGCCCTCCTGGGTCCTGTGGCCCTGGCCTGATGCCCCTGGATTTCTGGCTCCCCATCAAGACTGAGGCCTCCTCAGCTTCCTCTTCTGAAACACCGGAACCCCTGTGTCCTCCTGTCCCCACCCCCCGTCCCCCTCCCGCAACCTACCTACTCTGGGTCCCTACCCCAGTGCCTGGGAGACAAAGGGCTAGTGGTGGGGGAGGGAAACACTCCCTCCCCCCCACGAGGAGACCCCAGAGACAGGTTTCACATGCACAGTCATAGCCCACGCATATCCCAGCACAAGCCAATCCCTGAGACAGGCACAGATGCAGCCAGAGACAGCCCCCATTCCCCACCCCGCCTCCGCCACCAGCAAGGAGATTCCCAGAGACAGGTGAACCCACACATCCCTCATAAAGAGATACCAGAGACTCATGCAGATACAGTTGGACTCTATATACCCCCTCACAAGCAGAGTCCAGAGACAGACAATCTCTCACACACACAGTCAACAGGCAGTCACACACACACACATAGTCAACAGGTAGTCACATATGCACAGTCGGATCTGAGCCCGTTCATATGCCCTGAATTAGGCTTTGCAGCTTCTCTCCCAGGGCAGGACATAGAAGCTTTGCAGCCGGCTGTCTTGCCTCCAAGTTTGGCTGTCCCCAGGTGAGAACAGAACAGCCGTTCTCTTCCTCATGAGGTACCTTCCCACAAGGGTCCTGCTGTCACATGGGAGTAGCGGGAATCTCATGTGGAAAAGTTCGGGAGATTTTGGCATCTTCCAACCAGTTAACGTCAGTCAGAGCCGCCTGTAGCTAGGGACAAATTTCTGACTCTGTGCGCAAATAACAATGCATCGGCGCACACAACCACTACTGCGTGTAGTCGACCTCCCACCTAATATACTCTGCAACTCCACCAGTCGTGTTACACTCATGTGCAGAGAGACCATCTTGAGAAATGTAACTACATACGCTCTGAAGGGCACAGAGATGTGCAGACTCTACCTCCACACCCTCATAAATATGCTGTACCTACACACTAGCATGCCATAGCTGCACACCTTCTCTGACTGCAACCACACACACCTTTCAGACTGTACCTACACACTGTCATAAATACATCTTCACACTGGAGCTACATACCCTCATAAATACCCTCTCAGACTGTGCCAACACACGTTCACTCTATAGCTACACCCTATTCATGCTGTCCCTACACATCTCTCCAGTCTGCACCTACAACCCTCCCCAGTGTAGCTACCCACCATACTCTACTGATACACAGCTACACGTGCATTTTCAGGCTGTACCTACACACTTTCATAGTGTAGGTGCACAACTTTGCACTCTCAGGTGGAAGCTACATACTTTCACAGTGGACCCAAACCTGCATCCTTTCATACTGTACTTACAACCCCAACCTAAGCATATTTTCATGCTGTAGCCATACACCCTCAGACTGTGTTTATGCACCCACAACAATGCACAGTCATGCTGTACCTATATTTTTACACTGTGGTTATACAGCTATATAAATACACTCGCAGGCTCTATCAACACACATGCATGGTACAGTACTCATCTTCATGCTGTACCTACACAGCACCATAAATCCATTCTCACTGTATTTATACATCTTCAGACTTTCAGGCTGTAACTGTACAGCCCTATAATATACATTCACACTGTAGCTACACCCATGTAGTCTAGATTTACAACCCCCAAGTACTCTTTTATGCTGTACCTACAGCAACTTCAGACCAGAGGTGTGAGACAGTCACGCTGACTCTACAGTTCATACATAGCATGGTATTTATTCACCATCAAACACCACCACTACAGACACATCAGCAACAGGCAACCTGTCTCTCCATTCATCCCTCCACCTGCCCCCTTGTCCATCTCTCCGCCTGTCTCTGTCCATCCTTTCTCCAGTTTCTCTGTCCATGCCTCTGCCTGTCCCCTTGTCCATCCCACTGCCTGTTTCTTTCTGTCCTTCGTCCTGTCTCTCTGCACCTCCACCTGTCCCCCTGTCCATCCTTCCACCTGTCTCTGGGCCTCCACCTGTCCCCTTGTCCATCTCTCCGCCTGTCTCTGTATCCATGCCTCCACCTGTCTCCTTGTCCATCCTTCCCCCTGTCCCCTTGTCTGTCCCTCTGCCTGTCTCTCTGTCCATTTTGCCGCCTGTCTCTCCCATCCCCAAGGCCTCTGTCTGCCTATTTTCCTCCCCACACCCCAGCTCTCTGGCACAATCCCCCCACCCCACCCCCTGCTCTAGTTCCCAGAATAACCCTCTAATAGGTGTTTATGAGAATGTCTCCCTTGCCCTAGTGGAAGCAAAGAGCCTGGCTATTAGCTGTTCTGCTGTGGCCAAGCTGCACCAGCTGCAGTGAGGGAGACCAGCCCCTTGATTGGGATCCAGAAAGGGGGAGGCGGAAATTGCAGCGGGGAGACAGAAAGAAAGAACCACTAGAAAGAATATATTTGCTCCCCCCCTCACTGCACAAAAGGCAGCCTCTGCCTGCCCTGGACCGCTGAGATGGGGCCCCTCTGGGTGGTGGCGCAGGGGCTGTTTACATGGGGACCCCTTGCCTGGCACTGAGATGTGGCTGCCTCTGGAGTGGGGCGTGAGGGCTGTGGGTGGATGGACGTGTGCCTGTCCCCCCAGGGTCGTGTATGTTTCCATGTTTCCCTCCAGCTGAGACATGCGAGAGACAGGGAAGAATGAAAGGGAGAGAGGCCAGAGAGGCGCCGCTGCCCCAGGGGGGAGAGAAAATCAATACACTTCCAGTAGGAGGAAAGCGGAAGGGAAGGGGGGGTGACAGAGCAGAGACTGAAGATGAATGAGGGCTCCTGGAGCGGGACTGGCTGACTCGATTGGGGGGTCTTGGCAGCAGGGCTCCTGGGTTCTCTCCCTGCTCCGGGAGGGGCGTGAGGTCTGGTGGTTAGAGCAGAGGGGCTGGGAGCCAGGATGCCTGGGTTCTGGCTGTGGGAGGGGAGCGTGCCGGGCTGGCTGTATCTTAGGGGGCCTCTGTGTCTGCATTTCTTGCCATCTGAGCGCTGTGGGATGTGTGTATCCGTCAGGCCCCGGCGGGGTTCATGTGTGGTTTTTCCGAGGTGCGTCGGTGGGTATTTTCCTGCATTTGGGGGAGATGCGTGTGTATGTGTATGAGAGCCATGGGTCTTACCTGGGGGGACGGGGACAGAGAGGGGATGGGGTTCTGGAGTAAATGGGCCTGTGGCTCTGAACAGGGACAAGGTAGGATACCAGGGTAGATGGGCCTGTGGGTCTACACAGTGGTGTGGGGGAGGTGGGGTTAACCCCGGTATATATGGAATCTATTATCCTTTACAAGGCTGTAATTTCCGGAGCTGGCAATCAGTGAAAGTGTTTCTATTCCCGGGCGGATAATCAGGGCCGGCAGTTTACTCTGCTAATCAGCACCTTGTGTTAGCACTTTCCCACCCCCCAGAGCCAGCTGTGGGGCAGCCGGAACGTGCTGCTAACCAGACAGCACAGGAGGGGGGCGGGCAGGGAATGGGACATGGGGCCTTTCTGGGAAGAGTGGGGGACACTGTGTGTGTTGTGCGGGAGGGAACTCTGGGGATAAATGGGAAATATTTAGGTGCCTACATACTTTCCCCTCCGTTCTGCACCTGACGAGAATGATCTCCAGACGCCAGGTTCTGCCTCCCCTCCTGTCCTCACGCCCCCCAAAATCAGAGAACTGGACCTGAACGCCTCAAACCACTAGACCCACTCCCCTCCCAGAGCTGGGGCTTGAACCCTGGAGACCTGGCTCCCAGCCCTGCCCCCTGCTCTAACCACTAGACCCCACTCCCCTCCCAGAGCTGGGGATAGAACCCAGGAGCCCTGCCTCCCATTCCTTGTCTCCCCTGAGGTGGATGCCAGGGGGGAGAGCTGTCAGGTTCCCAGCCTGAAGGCGGCTGTGTGTGTATCTGGGAGGGGAGGGGGGGGTTGGGACTGGGGCAGGAGGAGCAGGGGAGGGGCTGCTGTGCCTGACTTTGCCCCTGCCCCCCAGGCCAATGGGTGGGCTGGGCTCAGGCTGCGTGTCTGTCCATCCATGCAGGAGGCCCTTGCACATCTGGTGGCGGCTGCCCAGCAGGGGCAGAGAGTGTCCTACTCCCACCAGGCTTGGTGAGCCACCAGCCCATCGAGCCTGGTATCCCGGCCCCTTCGTGCCCCCTTGAGCAGATCCATGGGCCCATCCAGCCCCGTATCCACTGTGTCCCTTGGTACGTGTGCACATTTTGCAGAGACTGGAGGTGAATCCTGGGGTGGGGGTGAATCCTGGTGCTGGTGCCCTGGGCTGCGGATCCTGCCGGGCAGGTAGAAAACTCCCACGTTGTCAGATTAAGGCTCGGGTTTCAGCCAGGATCACCAGAGGCCATTTCTCGCTTGACCCTCTCGCCAGCTGGGGGCCCAATGATGCAGGACCAGCCTGGGTCTCAGTGGTGGGTGGGCCGGCCTGGGACCAAGGCTCTGACAGGTGCAGATGGGCATCAAGAAGGAACCGGCCACCGTCTGGCCCCTTTCCCACCAGCCCGGCCAACGCGCATCTTCCACTGTTCTGTTACAGCCCCAGTACCAGAGAAACAGAGCCAGAAAAGCTGCTGGGCCGCGGCAAGCAGCCATTGCCAAAGTGCTGCCAATGTCTGGGGTCTTGGGGGCGCCGGCTCCCATCCAGCCCCAGGGTGGATGATGCTGCATCGAGTCACATGGGCCTAATTCTCTCTTTCCTTCCTTGTCTCCCTCTCATCTCTCTCTCCTTCTCCACCCATCCTCCCTCTTTTTGTCCCCTTCCACTTCTTTTCTCCCTCTCCCCTTCCCTCTTCCCTCCTCCCCCCGTCATGGGACCCCTCTCTTCTCTCATCCCTCTGCTCCCCTCACCTCATTGCTGCCCCTCTCCTATGTCCCCTCCCCCTCTCCTCTCCTGTGGTGCCCCCCACAACACCGATACAGGGGAAGTGCTGAGGCCCTGCGAGATGAGCCTGTCCCCTGGCCCCCCCGCTGCTAGGATGCTCTTTGTGTTGGCTCTGGCCTGCGCCAGCCCCTTCCTGGATCTGCGCCCGGACGGGCCGCGCTCCCTCAACGTGGCCATCATCTTCAGTGG
>ML675667.1:1270531-1283954 GCA_007922155.1 Mesoclemmys tuberculata | reverse complement strand
CCCCCCCCCAGCGCCACGGCCTCCAGAGCGCCTTCGCCGAGGGCTTCCACCGCTTCTACGGCCCGATCGAGCCCGAGGGGCTGTCGGACCACCTGGGGGCCAGCGGGGGGCCCCCGGCCAAGAAGCTGGGGCCGTGCCAGCTCTCCCCGCCCCCCCGGGGCCTGGAGAACCCCCCGTCCTACTTCGCCATCGTGCGGGAAAAGGAGGGGCCCGAGCCGGCCGCCTCGGCCTGGCAGAGGAAGTCTCTCCGGGGCCTGTATGAAAGTTTCCAGGCGGGCAAGGCCGGGAACCGGACGCCGGAGGCCAAGCAGCATGGCAGAGTGCTAAGCAGGGGCCCCTGCGAGGTGGAGTGCGGGCGGCCGGCCCAGGAGACGGGGCGTTATGGCTACACCCGGCTCTCCTACGAGGACGAGCGCAGCCCGCCACTGGGGGCGGCCCCCTGCGGGCGGGATCGGCGCCAGCGGCGCCCCGAGGAGCCGTGGGACGGCGAAAGCCAGCCCTTGCTGCGACCCGCCCGCCCGCCGGGCGGGGGCCGTGCCCACATCTGCCGCAGCCGCTCCCACCCGCCGCCCGCCGGGGCTGGCTTCTCCAGCCAGAGCCGCTACGTGGAGCTCTCGGATTCCGACTCGGAGCCATGCGAACGGGATGGGCCGTGCCTGGAGGCCTCCCCTCTGGCCGGGGCGCCCCCGGCTGACGGGCACAGCTGCTGGTACACGGCCCCCGATTTCTTCTGCACCTACCCCTCCCGGGAGCACCCGCTCTTCGCCCCCCACAAGCCGATGCGGTACTGGTCGGCCGACAAGCTGGCCCCCTGCCGCTCGTGCCACGGGCTGTGCCAGCACTGCGCCAGCCTGGAGCTGCTGCCTCCCCCGACCCCTCCCTGCCGCAAGGAGGCCCGGCGCTACTTCAGCTGCTCCGAGGAGCGCCTGGAGCGCCGGCTGGACTGGGAGCACCGCCGCTGCGGCCCCTACGGCTGCCTGGCACCCCGGCACCACCACGGCCTCTACCGGCGCTGCCACCACTCCTGCGAGCTGGGCCCGGCCGGCTCCCTCCTGCACCCCACCTCCCGCAGCCTGGAGGACCTCAGCTCCTGCCACCTGGTGCGCTGCGGCCTGGCCCCCCACCGCCTCGGCTTCTCCCCCCCCGAGCACCTCCCGCGCCGCCTGAGCCGCAGCGGGGAGCTCTTCGCCCGCCGCGGCTCCGCCCACTTCTCCAGCCTCGAGTCGGAGGTATGACCCAGCCACGGACACGGGGACGTGGGCGCCGCGGTGGCGGGGGCCACGGACCTGGGGGGGACGGGGCCACGGCCGCTGATGGCACGGACCTGGGGGGGACAATGCCACGGGCAGTAGATGCCACAGGCCCAGGAAGGGGAGATGGTGCCACAGCAGCTGAGGCCACAGATGCGGGAGCAGGGCGATGCCACGGCATATCCAGGAGGGTGGGTTAGTTCTTGCTGATACCAAGGGCGCGGGGCGGGGGTTTACACACCATAGGCTGATGGTCCTGACACTCCCATTGGGAGCCACGGGTAACCAGCACTGATGCCACGGGGCAGTGCCATGCCTGGTACCCCAGACCCTGCGAGAGGCAGGCCCTGCCATGGACCCTTGAGAGATGGGAGCCAGCCACGGTGCCACCACTGAACCCGAGGAGAGACCCCGCCACGGACCCACAGGATCAGGGAGGACCACAACACCACGGATCCAGGCCGAAATGGACCCAGCTGTCATGCCACGGATCCAGACGCCACAGAGCTGAGGGCGGTGAGCCCTGCCCCGGGAGGGCGGTTGCCACTGGAACCAGGAACCAGTGAGGGCACGGATACCAGCCCACCCCAATAACCACGGAACCAGGGCAGGAGCCACGGATCAATGGATCCAGCCACGGGGGGTGACGTCGCTAATGCCACGTCCTTCCCACCCCCAGCCCCAGGCAGTCCAGCTGGATGGGGATGGGCTGGATCTATCCACCAGGGAACTGGCGGCGGGGGGGAAGGAGAGGGAAGAAATCATCCACGTGGCCAGGCTCCCCCCCACACCTGCCCTCTTGTTTCCAAAGGGCTCTTTCACTGCGTGAGAGGGACATGCTCCCCAGGAAGCTACAGATCCGGGGCGTGGAAGCAAAGTGTCCAATCCGTGGCAGATGGGGGGGCATTTGGAGACTTCCACCCCTCAAAGGAGATGGGGAAAATGTGGGGGGAGCCTTGCCATATGTGGGCCATGGGGAGCACTGGGGGGGTCCCCCCTTTTCAATACACAACCGGGAGTAGCTGTTTCACCTTTTTAAAATCTCTATTTTTCGGGGGAGACGAAACTGTGATTTCAAAATCTGCCAAACTGAAACTGTGATTTCCCCCCCCTTGGTCCTCTTCCTCCCTGGCTCTTCCCTCCCCCCTTTCCTTCGCTGGTGTCTTTTTTTGGTGCCCCGGACCGGAGGTGGCCCCCCCCCCCCCAGCTTCCAGTTTATTTTCCTTCCCTCCTTGTCTTTCCTTCTGGCCTTTTCGTTTTTCTTCTCTCCTTGGTTTTCAGATCATTTTTCTCTGCTGATGCTTGTCGCTTTTTTCCTTTCATCATTTATCCAACCCCCCACACACCCGTTCTTCCGTCTGTCCATCCATCCATTCCCCCACACACCCCACTATCCATCCACCCCCCACCCCGTCATCCGTCCATCCATCCACCCCTTCCCTCCATCCAACCCCACACGCACCTCTTCTTCTGTCCATCCCCCCATCCATTCCCCCCCACACCCCTCTATCCAGCCGCCCAACCCCCACCCCTTCGTCCATCCATCCTCCCTCCCTCTATCCATCCAGCCACCCCCCCACCCAAAGTCTGTCTGTCTTTGGTTCTACACCCCCCACCCCGTTAATTTCTCGGCTGTCATTTCTTTTCAGCCATGGGGCGGTTGGGGGGTGGGGAAGGCTTCTGGGCCATGCTAACTGGTTGGGGGTGTCTGGGAGGGGGGGATGAGCAGAGGGGTCCAGGGAGTCTGGGTCCTAGAGGGGGTGGGGTCTGGCTGGAGGGGGCAGAGTCTGGGGCCCAAGGTGGGGTGGGCAATGGGGAGTTCTCGTCTATAAGTCAAAGCCATGGACCTAGGTGCTGGGCAAGGTGGGGGCACACAGGGGCCATGATCCCCAAATCTGTAGGACCCAGGTATCCTGGGACAGCAGGGGTGGGGCTGGGCTGGTGGTTTGGCTCGGGGGGGGGGGCAGGGGTTCCCAGTTCCCTCCCCCTGAGCCCAGCCACGTCCCATGCAGAGTAAAGCGGGAGGGGGGGGTTCAACTCAGTCCACCCCCAGTTGTGCAGCACTTGTGGGGGGAGAGGCCATGGGTGGGGGGTGTCCTCCAATAATGTCTGTTCCTAATAAAGGCTTTTCTATTCCCGCGGCCCCGCGTCCTGTGTGCTCACAAAGAGGGTGCTGTGGGGCGCTGGCTGGGGGAGGCGGGGCACCGGTTACCCAAGACCCATATCTGCCACCTTGGGGTGCTGTGGGGAGGGGGGTGTGGGCCGTGGAGGGGGGCTCCTGGCTCCCCCTGCCCCACCTCTGCCAGCGGGGGTGCGCTGTGGGGAGAGGGGCAGGGCCACTGGCTGGGGAGGGAGGTTCCTGAGGCGAGGTCTCTGTTTTCATCTGATAAAGTGAAGACTCTGCCCCCGTCCTTGGTCGAGGCCTGCCTGAGTCTGTCGAGAGCCTGGGGCAAGGGGCTGGGAGCCAGGACTCCTGGGGTGTCTCCCTGGCTCTGGGAGGGGAGTGGGGTCTAGTTGGGTGGGGGTGGGGGGTTGGAAGCTGCTGCGATTGGCTGGCGCTTTGGGGGAAAGTTCATTTACATAGAAATTAAAAATTAAATTAGTGAGAAAATCTGTAATTCAGATGGAAAATGTAATTAAAGCGGGACCAGGGGCCCGGAGCAGAGGCAGCAGGGAAGTGAATGGCACACGCGGCTCCGCATCCACGGGCAAACCAGCCCTGCCAATCCCCCCCAGGGAACAGCCCCCCACCTTACACGAAGGCCCAGCTGTACGTTCACCCAAACCCTAACACACACACAACACCCCAACACTCGCACAGCAACATGAAAAGAGGACAGCCTCATACAGGCAAACCAGCCCGGTGACACACATGGAACCACAGCCGCACACACCGACCACCTAGACTACAGTCGCACCGCAACACATGCACAATCACACCAGACCTAGCCTACCCACCGCTACACACCAACACCTAGACTACACCCACAAAGCCACGTACACAAGCACACACCACCTAGACTACACCTGCACGAATGCACACAACCACAGCATCACACACCAGCACCTGGACTACACCCGCCCACGCACAGCTCAGCACCCACAGAGTCACCCGACTACACCAACCCCCAGACTGCACCCACGCAGCAAAACACCCCCACACACAATTGCACCCCTGTACACCAGCCAGACGCCATCGTGCGGGGCCGGGGAACCAGGAGGTGAATGCTGCCTGGCTGCCTGTCCTCAGTGGCTCTCGGGAGGCGGGGGCTGATCGAGCAGAGGCAAGGGGACCGAGCCTCCCCATCAAAGGGCGGGGAAGAGGGGGCAGGCGCAGAGCCCAGCTGGGCCGCAGGATGATTCGGTTTTCGCTTGCGTCCGCTCCCATCCCGTTACCTGCCAGGGTGAAAGGCTCACCCTGGGCCGGCAACAGGCCAGAGACCCACCAGAGGGAAACTGCTGGCTGTGCTTAGCCACACCCAGCTAGCCGATGGTACATCACAGCATGGCAGCCCCCGCCCAGCCAGCCATACACTCACGCAGGCTATGGCCCCCCCAGCGACCCCCCCATGCCCCTCATCATTGCTGTACCCCTCCCACGTCCCCATGGGTGCAGCCAGCACCCGTGAGGCTGCCCCACCCATGTTCCCTGGGCCGGGTCGGGCGTGAGTGGCACTGACAGTGCTGTGGGGGGGAGCCCAGGGCTGGGAGGCTGTGGGTCAGGAGTGAGGGGCACCCTGGGCTGTGGCGGGAGGGGATGGGAGGGGGGGGTTCAGCGTTAGCTTGGCTGTCACCCGCCCCCCAGCTCAGCATTGGAGCCCCATTGGGCGAGCAAGCGAAGGTGTGGGGGCAGAACAGGGCTGTTCCGACCTGAGCGCAGGCCCTCCCACACACACACCAGCAGGGACAGCGGTCCCCCCCCGCCGCCCCACACATCAGCAGGGGGCAGTGTTGGAGACACACATACACACACACACACACACACACGCTGGCTGGTGACAAACACCATCTGTTCGCTGTGCGGCCGCGCTCCCCGGCCATGTGGCAGCGCCGCAGGCAGGCTGGTCTGAGCCGTGCGTATTTACCATCACACCAGCCGTGTGTGCACATATCACACCCGCCCCATTAGGGCGGCCGAGACCTGGCAGCGCTAGGCCAGGAGCCACCCTCCCTGCCCTGCCCTCACCCGCGAGATCCCCCCCTCCAGGGCAATAAGACCCCGAGGAAATAGTCCCTGTGTCTGTGGGGGGGGAACAATAACTCAAGGGGGGAGGGAATATTTCGCCCTCTGCACTATGGAGGAGAAGGTACATGGTGCCGCTGTGAATATTGCATGAGGCTAGCAACAGGAAAGCTCCCAGGAGAGCCGAACGAATACGTCCCTCACTCACTCCCTTCTTGGCTTTTCACGCTCTCTTGGTTTTTCACCCCAGCCCAGCACGGTGCCCCCCCTGAGAGATTTACCGCTCCTGGCCTTTGCCTTGCTGTTGGCAGCCGTAGTTCCTGGACAGGGGAAACTGAGGCACAGCGGCGTGGGGGAGGGACGAAAACAGTGGGAATAGAACCCAGGCGTCCTGGCTCCCAGTCTCCCCTGTGCTGACCACTGGCCCCTGCTCCCCTCTACCTCGTCTTCACTCTCTTCTCACCCTGGCTCTTCTCTGCCGTGGACACCGCTTTTCATTTCAGATCCAGGGCTAGGGACAGGCTTGGGTAACCGGGACCCCCTTCAAAGCCAGTGCACCCCCCATGCCCCACAGCGCCCCTGGCTGGTCATGGCCAGGGTGGGGGCAGATGGGATCTCTGTGAAGGGGTGATGATAGAGAGCAACCTTCTTTCTAGGTCTTCCAGCCTCCCCATGTCACTGCCACCGCCCCCCGCCATGCACCCCTGGGGCCAGTCCAATGTGGGGGGGCATGGGAGCCATTGCCCCTTGGAGGGGAAAGCCCCCATGTCCCCTTCCAGCCCCTGCCCTGGAGCCAGATCCGAACTTCTACTGATGGTTGAGATGGGTCTGCCTGTGCGTGTCTCCATGTCTGCCTGGGTCTGTAGCGTGTGTCAGCGACTGAAGCACGTGTCTGGCTGTGTCGGCAACTGTAGCATGTGTCCGCCTGTCGGCATGGGTCTCGGCGTGCGTGGCGCGTGTCCGTGTGTGTCAGCGACTGTAACCCGTGTCCGTGTGTCGCCATGTGGCTGCATGTCTCCGTGTGTGCAGCGAGGGTCTGAATGTGTCCATTTGTGTGGCGTGCGCCTGGGCATGTGTCTGCGTGTTGGTGTGCGTCTTGGTGTATGTAGCCTGCGTCTGCCTATGTGTTGGGGCGTGTCGTGTGTATGCGCAGGTCACCGGGTGTCTCGGCGTGTGTCTGTGTGTGTTTTCATGTCAGTGTGTCTGTGTGTCTGCGTGTCACCATGTGTCTGTGTGTGTCTGCGTGTCACCGTGTGTCTGCTCTCCTCCCACCGTGGCTGCGCCCCGTCCCCCAGACGCTTGTGTTAGCTCTGTAATTATTTCCATGCTAAATGCTCAGCTCCAGGACACAAGATTTAGTTCCCGGGGGATCGGGGGGGAGGAGGGGGAGCGCCAGCCGGGGGGGGCTGTCTGGGATTTTAATTAGTTTAACTGGAAAATTCTTTAGCTGGGAGCTTTTAACCTGAGGGGAGAGAGGAGTGTGAAGGAATGGGGGGGACAGGGGAGGGTGTCACACACACACACACAGCTCACAACCAAACAGCTGCTGCTTCAAGCCCCAGTCACCACAGCCCAGGCGAGAACCTAGGAGCCCTGGCTTTCAGTTCCCTTGCACTAACCATTAGACCCCACTCCCCTCCCAGGACCAGGGATAAAACCCAGGAGGCTCCGGACCCTGCCCCCCCATCCATTCTTGCACTCACATACCATGTGGCAGTTAAATAGCTGCCACACCCCGCCCCAGATGGGGCCACGTCTCAGCGCCGGGCGTGGGTGCCTCATATAACCAGCCCCCGTGCCCCCCCAGAGGCAGCCGCATCTCGGCGCCGGGCGAAGGGGTCCTGAAGGGTCGAGTTGTTTTCTCGTCCCGTCACGTCCTTTGTGACCTCAGCTGTCACAGCTCCTCGGCTGCCCGGTTCCGCATGAGGCCCCAAGGGCTGTGTCACGCCGGGGTCCTGGCCGAGCGCCTGGCCGTGTGGCACAGCTGGACAGGACCGGGCTGTCGCAATGCTGCTCCCAGCACGGAGCCACGGGCCCGGCTGCGGTGAGCGGGACCGGGGGGGGGTGTCGGGCTGGCCAATGCACTACGTGTTTGTTCCAGTCTGTGTCTGGAAGCTTTAATAGCGTGTGTGTGTGTGTGTGTGCGTGTGCATGCACACTGCCCCCTGCTGCGTGCGATCGGTGCTGCCCGCTCTGTGTCACAGCCCCTGTACCGGCCTGGCTGAGGGGGATTCTCCTTCCGCTCAGCAGTCCAAGATGGAACGTGGGGCCCTAGACCCCTAGCCCTACAAGTGGCTTCTAGACACTTGTGGGTTCCTCCCTCCCCGAGCTGCCTAGCGCTGGGCCCCTCGGCGCATGCTCCGGGGCCCTGGCACCAGGGTTTTCACGGCCAAGGGTGGCTCCCTGGGACCCAGGCGCGCCGCAGCCTGAAATGCACCACTCTGCCCAGGGGCTGGAGTAAGGAGCTGGGCCACTCAAGCTGCAACCACCACGGTCTAGCCCCTCGGGGTAGAGTCTCCCCTCCTGGGACTCTAGAACTTCGGGACCGTTCCTTTCATCGGGGCTCTAGAATTGCAGGCAGCTTCTCCCTGCTTTGAAGTGAGAACGTCAGGGCAGATTTCCCCATCTCAGGATCTAGAACCAGGGCCCGCACAAGGAGGGGGGGAAGGGTACACTTTACCGGGACCCGGTCCAGGCTGAAACCCCCATGGGTATGTGTGTGGGAGGGGGCCCGTGTTTGTTCTGGGCCTGAAAAAATTATGCTTGGGCCCTGTCTAGATCGCACAGCGTTCCCTCATCCGTTGATCTAGACCCCCCAGGGCCATTTTTCCTACCAGGATCTAGAATGTGCAGTGTTCTCTCCTCTGGGCTCTAGTGCGTCAGGGCAGAGTCCCCCCCTTTGGATCTAGAACCCAGGGGGTTCCCTCACCCACAGACTTCGGAGCTGATTCGCCTCCCTCCCACGTGATCGAGAACCGATTCTCTGCCCCTGATCTGGAACGAAAGGGGCCGGTGTCTTCCCGCCCCCCACCTAGAACGTGCGGGGGAGGGGCGCGTGGATCTAGAACCTCCCGCGATCTCGGCTCGAGGGAGCCCGTTCCCCAACGGGGCAGAAATCCAGCGGCTCCCCCCGGCGTCCACCCAGCACCAGCGGCCCGGTGAGGAGTTTAGGCCAGCGCTTGCCGTGAGCGAGGCTGGTTTGCAAGCACGCCCCCCCTCGCCCCCGCCCCCCTCGCCACGCGCTATCTAGGGTTCAGCCAGCACTGACGGCCAGGGGAGAGCACCACCTCCAACTGAGCCCCCCCCGCTCCCTGCAGCCCAGCGCCCCCCAAGTGGGGTGCCCTGCTCCCTGCAGCGTAGCGCCCCCTAGTGCCGCACTGGGGCCAGCCCTGAGGGGGAGGGCACCCCCCACCGAGCCCCCGTTCTGCACAGCCCAGCGCCCCCTCGCGCCACCCTGGGGTATCCCTCCTCGCCCCCCACTCCCAGCCCTACAGCCTCCACGGTCTCAGACACCTGTTCCTTCCACCAGCTTCCCCCCTCCACTGGCTCAGCGCCAGGGTGCCCCCCCCATCCGCCCCCCCCCGCCAGCTCCCCCCCAGGGACGGGATCACAGGCGGCCTGACAGGAGCCGCTGGCCTCATGCAGCGAGAATCCTAATTAACAGGGTTTATTTATAACAAGGAACAAACAAACAAATCTACGCTGTGAAGCGGGAGGGGGGAGAGGCGGCCCCTCTGGGGTGTGGGGCGAGGGCTGCGCATACGGGGACCCCTACCCAGCTTGGATGGGGGGGGTTGGCGTGGGGGCTGGGTACACGGGAACCTCTGTCCACCTGGGACGTGGGGGGTGGCATGGGGACTGGTTATACGGGGACCCCTGCCTGGATGGGACAGGGGATGCGGTGTGGGGGCTCGGTATACAAGGACCCCTGCCCGGCTGGGCACACGGGGACCTCTACCTGGCTAGGCTGCGACCCCTCTGGGGCGGGGGGCAGGGGCTGGTGATAGGGGATCTCTCCTTCCCTCCCTGTCCTGTTCCTCCCGCGCTCAGTCATGGCTCTGCGTCCCTCGTGGCTGGGGACTTGGCGTCAGGCCCACGAGCCGCCACTTCCACCAGCTGGGAAGCCAGGCACCGCAGACCCTGGCCCAGCTCCATCCGGCCCCAGGGCAGGGACTGGCTGGCTCCGGGGGGCAGGGAAAGGGGCCCAGGGCCTCTCCCCTTTAGGGGCACCAGCTCCCCTCTGAGCCCCACGTACTCATTCATTCCATCTTTTCCCTTCTTTCTCTCTGGTTCCCGCGTTCATCTCTCCCTGTCCCCCCCCCGCTGGCTGCGCCCCGGATCCGCGGCTGACGCCAGCACAGCCGGCTGTGACAGGGCTGTAATTATCGGCTCCGTCGCTCCAGATGGTCCCTGCAGAATAAACAAGACCCTGTTGCCGCCCAGCGTGAGAGCCGAAGTGGGGCAGAGGGGGGTGGGGAGGGGTTCAGGGAGACGTGTGACTGCACCGGGGAGGGGGGCGGGGGACAGAGAAAATGGGGCAGCGACAAAGGGAGGAGAGGCAGACAGGGAAGGAAGGACGGCACCCCCCGACGGGGGCACTGCTGTGAGGAAGTTCACAGCACTGAGGCCTCAGCTGCGGGAGGCGGGTTGCTGCCCCGCACGGTGAGCCTGGCTTAGCCAGGCGGCGTGTGGGGCGCAGGGGGACTGAGAGGAGCCGGATTCCAGCACAAACCACTCCAGCTCAGAACCACCGCAGGGCCGATTAACTGCTGCCCGTTCCTCCCCAGAACAGGGTGCATCTGCCAGGGTGAGAGCCAGGACACCTGGGTTCTTTCCCCGGTGCTGGGAGGGGACCGGCGACTGGTGGTTTGAGCGAGGCGGGGGGGCTTGGGACAGGCTGTGCCAGGCGTGAGCAAGGCCCGCGCCACCTGCCAGCCAGCCGGGGTGGGGGGCCGTGCCTGGGGGGAGAGTGAAAAGCCCCCCCCGAGTGCCACTCTGGGGCAATGGGGGACCATTGGCTGGGTCAGTGGCTCCCTGCCCAGGAGTGCCGGGGGGGGAGGGGGGCAGTGCCAGCTGTAGCATCATCCGCGAGATGAGTCCATCAGTCACCCTCCGTGCGGTGTTGTCTGCTTGTTTCCTACCGGGCCGGCTGTAGCTACAGTCAGCTGGGGCGGGGTTGGGGGGATGGAGACAGCTTCGGGGTGAGGGAAGTGGGAGTAGAGTGAATGGAGGCGTTTTTCTCCCCCCACCCCCCTGACGCCAAAGGGTGACACGCAGCCCGGCTAGGTGGAGGGGGGAGCCCCGGCTGAGGGTGAAATAAAGGCTGGAGACCCCCCAACCCGAAGGGGGCCAACGTACAGTGGCCCCTGGGATACGTCCGCCCAAATGTGAACCATGCCAGCTATAGCATCACCCCAAAGTCAGACAGCCCCCCCTAGATCTTCCCCCAAACTCTGGGGCCGGATGGGAGCCAGTGCCCCTTAATGGGAAGTGGCGCTGTACCCCAGTCCCGGCCCTCCTCAGGGCTCAGACCCCTCTGCCTTTGTTGTTTGCCCAGCCAGGGCAGGGGTGGCAGGTAATTAATGACTCGTTAGCAGCCAAATAAGCTGAGCAGATGGTCCAGGAGAGCTGCTCCCTTTGGAGAGGCAGAGCAAACACCAGGGCCAAGGAGGGAGTGAACACAGGAGCCCTGGCTCTCAGCCCCCTCTGCTCTAACCACTGACCCCCACTCCCCTCCCAGAGCTGGATGCAGGGGGCGGGGTCGGACTGTCCCAGCCCTGGGCTCCCGGCATGGGAAGCTGCTGCATTTACATGTGATCATGGGCTTCTCCCTGGTGAGAAGGTTCCCAGGGTTCAAACGTGCCCTGGATTAGCTGGAGTTGTGTGTCTGTGTCTGTGTGTCCAGCACTGCCCCATGCTGGTGTGTGTCTCAGTCTGGCCCTGCACTCCCTGCTGGAGGGGATGGGCCCTGTTCTGTGGGGCTGTGGGTGTGTGTCCCTGCAGGCCCTGCTGGCGTGTGTGCGCGTGTGTCCCTGCACGCCCTGCTATCTGTGCGCACGCCAGTGCTGTGTGTGTCCGGATGCGCTGTGCGGCGTCCGCGTCGCTCGCCGTGTTGCACTGTGGTGGCGTTTACGCGGGAACCGATCGCCCGGCACTGAGACGCAGCCACCTCTGCGGTGGGGCGCGGGGCTAGATACCCAGGGCTCATCCAGGCTCCTCCGTGGTCTCGGGTGGCTGGGAACGGGCTGTCTTGCTGCCTCAAACGGGGAAGATAAACCAGGACAAGTCCGAGCCGTGGCCGGGGGTAGGCACGGGGGCAGATCTGGGGGGCATGTGGATGGTGCGGGGCAGAGATTCAGCCACGGTGGCCCAGGGGCAGCTGAGGGGAAGAGGAGGGGTAGGCAGGGGGACGAGCGGGCGGGTGGAGATTTTAAAGCCTGTGGCCCCGTGCCCCGGGGAATCAGCCAGTGCCCCTAGAGGGGGAGGCCCCAGCTGCCTCCCATCCTTGCTGGTGTTACTGGTTTGGGTTTCCTCGTCACTGGGCCGTGGGTCTGAACTCACCGCGACCCCTGGTGGGCGCTTGCTGTAAGGGAGCGTCCCCAGTGAAGCCGACTCTGTCCCCACCCTGCAGCCCCCACCCGCTGCCCTTCGGCCTCACCCCGCGGCCCCCCGCCCGGCCCAGCCCTGGGCTCCCCGCCCCCGCGGCTCTGCCAGGGCCCCTCACTCCCGACCCACGGCCCCCCCGCCTGGGGCTCGGCCGGTTTCCGGGCCCGGCTGGGCTCGTAAATCGCTCACGAGCCCGACGGCCTCCGGCTGGGGCCGCCTGGCTGTGAAATTGGCCGCGCTCGGCGGAGCGGGAGGGTCGCGGCCCGGCCGGTGCCCGTGACACAGGCCGGTGGCCAGGGCCGGGCGGGGGCTCAGCGGGGGCGATGCTTTGGGACAGGAAGTGCACATCTGCCCCGTTGCGTGACATCGTCGCCCCCCGATGACGTCACCGCCTCGCCTGATGGTTCCGCCCGGTGACATCATTGCCCCGGGTCGTGAGGTGGCCGCCGGGCGCCATGGCAACCGTGTTGGTTGCTACGGTAGCGGGGCCTCGCTGCACCACGACCTAGCGTGATGATGTCACAAGGGGCAATGATGTCATGGGGGCGGTGATGAGGTCACCGGTGATGAGGTCACCGGTGGCTGCAATGACATCACCGTGGGGGCGATGGCCTTTGACCCCGGCTGACAGTTCCCTGGGGTGGGGGGAGATTTTGGTTGCCATGGTGATAACGGGGGGGGGGTTGGCTCCCAGTTCCCATGCCTAATATGTCACCGTGGGGCAGGGCTGGGGAGGGCGGGGCTCCGTTTGCCCTCAGTTAAGATGGCGTCCGGGGAGCTGCTGTGGCCTTTCCCTTTCTCAAAATGGCGCTGTCCGCCGCTCTGACGACACATGCCCTCAGTCAACATGGCGCCGCTGGTGCCCTGACCCAAGATGGCGTCACGTCTCCCCGGCCCCCCTCCTATTTTTTCCAAGATGGCAGCCCCGGGTGCGCCCTTCCTAAGATGGCGGCCGGCTCCTGTCCTGTCCCTTTCTCAAAATGGCGGCGCCGGGATCACCCCCCCCGGGGGGGGGGCGCTGCCCTTTCCCAACATGGCCGCGGCTCCGCCTCGCGCCCTCTCCCCCCCGGAGGGCGGAAGTGAGTGCGTGAAGCCGGCGCGCGCGGGGGCTGCCCTGGCCCAAGATGGCGGAGGCGGCGGCGTGGCGCCGGGCCGGGGACGGGGCGAGCTGCAGCAGCAGCGGCAGCAGCGGGGAGGAGGGGGAGGGGCAGGAGGAGGAGCGGCCCCCCCGCCGGGTCTATGTGCCGGGCCGGGCCCCCCCGCCGGGCCCGGGCGAGGAGCTGGTGATGGACGAGGAGGCCTATGTGCTGTACCAGCGGGCGGGCACGGGTCAGGGCGGGCACGGGGGGCTGGCTGGGGGGGAGGGCACAGGGGGAGGGGGGCT
>ML675667.1:1222517-1255904 GCA_007922155.1 Mesoclemmys tuberculata | reverse complement strand
CGCCCAGCCCCCCAACCCCTCTTATGATGCCGTCCCCCCTTTCCCAGGTCTCACCTCCTCCAGGCTCCTCCCCGTTGCCCACCGAGCTGGGCTGATCTGGGCCATTCCCATTCCCCGAGATTCCCCTGCCCGGCCCTGAGGGGGCAGAATTGGGGGCGCTCTGCAGACAAGCCTGGGCTGGGGGGACCCGGGGCTGCCTCTGGCCCCACTCCCCTATGGGGCTGCCTGCCTGGGGGCTGGGTCATGTCCTACCCTGAAGTGACCCCAAGACCGGGGGTCACAAGCCCCCTGATCTTCCCCCCGCTTCCAGCATCACGGACCTCGGCTGAGCCTTCCCAGGGACGCACTCCCCCAGCTGAGCCCTGGGGTCACGGTTCCCCCTTTTTTCCTTGCCTTGCCCCACTTCCATGAGGTGACCGCCCCCCGCTCACTCTGTCTCTCCCACGCAGACTCCAGCCTTCCCAGGCCTGCGGCCCCTTCCGGGGTGAGCCGACCATGTGGAGCATCCTCGTGGTGGCCGTTGACGCCCTGCCCCACATAGCCAGGGAGTTCCTGCAGTTCGTGGCCTCTCTGGCCTTCGCCGTGCCGCTTTTCCTGATGCTGTGGTGAGGGGCCACCGGGGAATCCCTCTGCGCGGGGGGACACTAGAGGGGATAGGACACGTGGTGTACGTGCGTGTGTGAAATACCCCATCTCTCAACCACTGTCTAATCCCTCCCCCTTCTCTTCCCACCCCACAACCGCAGCATCCTCATGTTCTATCTGATGGCCCTGGCTAATTCCTACAGCCGCCTGGTCGAGGAACTCAAAGGACAGCTCCGGCTGGTGAGTCAGGTCCTGGGGCCTTGCCCAACCAGCCCTAAGGCAGGGGTCTGGCTGGCCGAGGGGGGAAAGGAAATGGGGCACGGGGCCTTGCCCCATGGTGGCACCGGCTCCCATCCAGCCCCAGGGCAGGGGTCTGGCTGGCTGAGGGGGGCAGGGGTGGGGGCATGGGGCTTTTTGCTGCTGGGGGGGTACCGGCTCCCGTCTGGGGTCACTGTTAGCTGGTGGAACTCCCTGCCACAAGGTGATCCCAGGCCTGAAAGAATGGGACATTAACGGGGACAGTGAGGGCCAGGGTACTCCCACCTTTGGCCACTAGGGGCTCCTCTGAAGTAGGAGGGACATGGGTGCGGGCAGAGCCCAGATACCGGGGTAGATGGGCTCCTGGGCTGGTCCCGCATGGCTGTACTTACCCTCCATGATTTCCCCACCTCTTTTAAACCCTTCCTTCTCCCACAGGAGGGGCGGGATAAGGTGTTCTTAGTGACTCAGATCGCAGAGCTCAGCTAAGGAGCACACAGCGGGCGCCCCGATCTCCCCTTCCGCAGCAAGAAAACCCGGATCCAGCTGATTTGAAAATAACTCTTGATCCCGCCTTGTTGGACCCGTCCCTGCCCGGCCAGCACCATTGCTTCCTGTGAGCCATACCCGCCCGCTGCCAGAAGGAAACCACAATAACCTCCAAAGAGCCCAAAGCTTGTTCAGGGACTGTGTAAGAATCACTCGGCTGGAGCTGAGACGTGACCCCTCTAGGGTGGGGCGTGGGGCCTGGTTATACAGTGACCTCAACCCGATGCTGAAATGTGCCCCTAGGGGAAGGGGTCTGGTTATACGAGGACCCTTTGCCCGGCGCTGAGACATGGCCCTTCTAGGGTGAGGTGTGGGGGCTGGTAATAGGGGGACCCCCCCCTGACGCTGAGAACCAGCCGCTCTTTATCACCACCCAGCAACGCCGTTCAGTTTAGGACAGGAAGTGAAGCAGAACCTGGCACGTAACTGAAATTCCAGTTGGCCTTTCAGGAGAAGAGGTAGAATTGCCTGTGTCTGAAACGGGCCAGGCCGCTGGCCTTTGTGCCCTATTTCTCGCACTTTTCGGCCTGCTGTGGGCTAGCCCCCCACCCTCCAAATGGAGGAGACGGCTGAACCCGTGTGCCTCTCTCGCCACCAGCTGGCAGCTGAACTCCATTGTCACAGTCCAAGGGCACCTGTTCTAGGCTCCCCAACCATCACCCCTCTTGGGCAGAGACCCGTGTCTCTCTCCCTCCCTTAACAAGGTTTTCCCGGCTGCCCCCAGCCCTGCCCACGCTGCTTTCACTGCGCGCGCACAAACCCGCACTGAGATGTTGCCCTTGAGGGTAATCGCCCTCTGTGGCTTGGCCAAGTTAGAAAACCCCGCGGGGGCTGTGCGGGCTTTTCCCGTGGCAGCTTTTGCGAGGCAAAGCTGACAATTTAACAGCTTAGAAAGCTGTAACTCTCTGATTCACAATGGTGGCAGGCGCTAAATCGTTGTCTGACCCCCCCCCCTCCCCGTCTCGTTTCGCCCGCCTGTAACTTTCTGCAACTAGGACTGTTTGAAGTCTGAAAAAACCAACCCTACGAATCATGCGCGAGTTGTGGGTGAAATAATAAAACAAAAACCCAATGGGGCCACGCGGCGGTGCATGTGATGAAGGCCGGGGGCGGATTGGTGGCGGCATGCAGGGCTAGAAGCAAGCAGCCCAGGGTCTGTTGTCTCTCCCTCTGGCCCCCGGCTCCCCCGGCTCAGCTCCTGGCTGCAGCCCCGCCTGCGTGCAGCTGCAGCTCCCGTGAGGGGCGGGGACCCGGGAGCGATGGCGCCGGCCAGTGTCCTGGGGCAGGGAGTTCCACAGGTGCCGGGGGCAGGGAGGCAGCTGCCAGTGGTTTGGGGAGGGATGGCTCCAGCCAATGTCCTGGGGCAGGGAGTTCCACAGGTGCTGGGAGGGAGGGGCACAGGGCCTGGTCCCAGCCCATTAGCTACAGGCACCCTGGGTGTGTGGCCATCTTGTACCAATCAGAGACAAGGAGGTGGACGGGGACCAATCGGGCAAAGGGGGAGGGGCGGCCAACTATCCACTCAGGGCGCGGGGGCGGGACTAGGGCCCGCCAATCAGAGTTCAAAGGGGGAGGGGCGGGTCTGGAACGCGCCGCTCCGCAGTGACCCGGAAGCGGAAGTGGCGGCGCGGCGCGGCGGACCATGAACATCCTGCCCAAGAAGTCGTGGCACGTGCGCAACAAGGACAATGTGGCCCGCGTGCGGCGCGACGAGGCGCAGGCGCAGGCCGAGGAGCGGCAGCGGGAGGCCCGGGCCCTGCTGGCCGGCCAGGAGGCAAGTCCCCGCGCATGCGTGGCAAGGGGGCGGGGTCATGGACAGAACCAGTGGGGGGGGGGAATTTGGGCTGAACCATTTCCAAAGATGGCGGGTGGGAAGCGGAAGGGAGCTGGGCTGAACCATTTCCAAAGGGAGGGGGGAGAGATGATGGGCTGAGCGCTGTCGGGGGGAGCAGAAGGGAGCTGGGCTGAACCATTGCCAAAGGTGGGGGGGGAAGAGATGGGCGGAGCCATGTCAAGGGGCGAGTAGAAGGGAGCTGGGCTGAACCATTTCCAAAGGGGTGGTCTGGGCTGAACCATTGCTGGGGGGGGGGAAAGAGCAGAAAGGAGCTGGGCTGAACCATTACCAAAGGGGTGAGCTGGGCTGAACCATTGCCAAGGAGGGGAGGGGTTGGAAGCAGAAAGGAGCTGGGCTGAACCCTTTCCACAGGGGAGGCTGGCAGGGGTAAACCATTTCCCAATGGGGTAGCTCTTTAACCCCACCCCTGCCTGGCCCCTCACCCACCTGCCCCAGCCAGGTGCCGATATGGCACTGTCTGTCCTTGTCCCAGGTGAGACGAGTTTGTTTGGGCCTCAGCCTCATACCGTGCTCCCCCCCACCCCCCAATCCTTCCTGCTGCCCAGCAGAGCCCCAGGGCTGCCCTGGCCCCCGCCCCCCACAACCACCCACCCGTCTCCTCCCCCCGCAGGCGCGGACCGCCTTCCTGAGGAAGAAGGCGCGGCTGTCGGCCCTGCCGGGACCCGATGGGGGCTCGGCCCTGGCCCCCTGCAGCGAGGAGCCGCCCCACATCAACCTCTTCCAGGACCTGGAGGAGGGCAAGGGCTCGCAGGCTGGGAACAAGGAGTACGAGGAGGAGAAACGCAAGGAAAAGGTAATGGGGGGACACCTGCATTTCTGGGGGAGGGGTGAGGCCCCCCCAACCTGCTGGGGTGGGGTTGCTCCTGTGTTGGGGCACTGATGGGAGAGGGTCTGCGCTGGCTGTTACCGGAGATGGGGTGCGGCCACGTCTCCGGCCCTGCCCAGCGGTGGCATCTCCGCAGAGAGGGGACGGGGGTGGTGGAGGTGGCGGCTATCTACAGAACTGGGGGTCCCCTCCCACAGTGGTTCTTACACGAGCAGGGGAGGGGGCGCTGGCAGCTCAGCCGCCCTGCATGCTGGATCCCCTCTCAATCTCTGCCCCCAGGAGCTGCCCCCTGGCTCTTCTGCCCATGGAGCAAACAACCTCCCCCAACCCCTCCTTCCAGATCAGGGGGGCCATGCTCAGCCCAACCCCAGCCGAGGGGGCTCCCCCTCTTCAAGGTGCTCCAGTTCAGCACACGCCCCTCCCCGCTTTACCCTTCCCAGGAGCGCCAGGAGAAGGCAATCGGGTTGCTGACCTATCTGGGGCAGAGTGCAGCTGAAGCACAGATCAGCCAGCCCTGGTACCAGGAAGCCCCTGACCGCAGCCAGGAGTCAGCTGCTGTGATCAAGGAGGAGAAGCTGAAGGGCAGGCTGGACCCGCTGCGGGAGATGGAGGGGCACCTGCGCAAGAAGAAGGGGGAGGGGAAGAAGCGCAAGAAGGAAAGAGAGAGGCCAGCGCCGGAGAAGACGCCAGTGGGGTGAGTTGGATGGGGGAGGGCTAGACCTCAGTGACCGAATGAACGGTGGGGGCTCAGGGACTACAAGTCCCAGCATGCAACGCTGCAGCCCACATGGACCACAGTTAGCAGCATACCATTTACTTCCTTTGTTCCCAGCTGCAAGGTGTGTCTGGGGTAGACCACAAAGGGGAAGCTACAAGTTCCAGGAGGTAGCATGCACTTGTTCCTGGACAGCGGCCTGGCCTACATGTCCCAGCATGCAATTACCTTCTAAGAGGGACGAGTGCATGCTGGGATTTGTAGTCCCCATGGGCCCCACATTCAAACCCCAGCTGGCAGCCCTGGTAGCTATAGAAACTCCATGGTGCCCTTCTGCTTGTCCCTGCAGCTCTGCCCCTCTCTCCCTGGAGCAGCTACGGCAGGAGCGGCTGCAGCGAGAACGGGCCGAGCGAGCCCGGGCTGAAGCCCTGCTGGCGGGGCGGCTGGGGGAGCCGCGGCACGAGGAAGAGGAGCCAGATGACAGGAAACGCCGCTACAATTCCCAGTTCAACCCCCAGCTGGCACGCAGGCCCCGTGGCTGGGACGAGGGGGAACAGCGATGAGCCCTGCTGCCAGCCCCCGGAGGTGGTGGCCGAAATACCGGGGCCTGGCCACAGATCCCACTGCACCAGGGGTCGCACAGAGGGCGGAATGGGGATGCTGGCAGCACAGAACGGCAGTCCCGGCCTTGTGTGTCTGCAGACGGGGGTGTGTGTGAAACCGCTGAATACGGCCACCCCCCTGCCCCTGAAGGGAGCAGAGCCAGACCCCTCCTCACTCCCATGGGGGGGTGCTGTCTGCCCTCATGCCACCACCTTGGGCTCCAATGGTTGGGGGGAGGTGGGAGCCGGAACTCCTGGGTTCTCTCCCAGGGTCTCTGGGGGGCAGTCAGGACTCCAGGGTTCTAATGGCCCGTTCTGGCACCGCTTTCTTATGCACCTCAACAGGCCTTCAGCAACTGCTGAAGCTGCTGCGGGGAGGTTCTGCCCCCTAGCTGAATGCCAGCCCACTCTGTGCTTCCGTCAGAGCATGGGGGCTTATCTCCCGGTGCAGGGCACGTGCACCAGGCCAGCTCCCTGCGCCCTTCCCAGGCCAATCATCTGCCAGGGGAAACTGAGGCACAGGCAACCCTGGGAATAGAAGCCCAGTCTCCTCCCTCCTTGGATTGGTCCCCATGTGGCACTGGGCTCCCTTATGGGGCAGGGAGTCAGATCTCCCCCTTGCCAGCCTGCCTGTAGCTGAAACTGCCCCATTGCTGGGCACTGCCAGGGAGATTTTTCAAGCAGCCACTGGGGCTAGTAGCACCTTGTGGGCCAGGCTGGAGGCCTCCAGGGAGGCTGTGGCCCAGGAGAGGGGCGGGGGGGCACAGCTGGGAATCCGGCTGGCTTGGGGGTAGCTTTTTCATCCTAAAGCAGAGCAGGGAAAGGTCCCGCACTGGCCCTGAGGGAAAGGAACGGCTGAGCTCACACCCAGAAAGCCACTCACGGTCCCCCTCAGCCCATGCCCCCCCACCTCCTGTAGGGGGTGCTGTCTGTCACCTGCAATGGGTGGCAGGGTGTCCCCTCTGCCCCCACTCCAAAAACGTAACGATTCACTCACCAATTGCCCTGTCCCTGGAACTATGATCCAGTCACCTGCGGGGAGCAGGGCTTGTCCCACCCCATCCTTTACCATCTGCTCACCTCGCGTGCGCGCGTGGGGGGAGCCCCCATCCCAGCATGTACCAGCCGGTCACTTTCTGCAGGGTGAAAGTCCTAGCCAGCCCTGGCATGTACCATGGGGCTCAAATCTCACCACGCACCCCCCACTTTTCCAAGATATTTTCAGAATAAAGTGAGAGCAAAATAAAGTTTTGAGTCCTGTCGGGCCCCTTTTATCCCAGAATCCAAGCGTGTCGCCCATTAGATCCACAAGGAAAAAAGGGCCCAGGACTTGGGCAGATAGCTGGCACCCAAGCTCTAGCCCCTCAACCGCACACCTCCAAGGGCTAGAACCCGGGAGTCCTGGCTCTCAGCCCCATCGCTTTCCCCACTCAACCCCACACCTCTCCCTGAGCCAGGGCTAGACCCCAGGAGTCGTGTCTCTAGCTAACCCTGCAGTGAGGAGCATCTCATTCTCGCCCTCCTCCCCCTTACCTCTCTGACGCTGTCCATGGCGCAGAAAGAAAAGCTGCCGGTTGCCGATGAGTTTTTTTTCCTCCTTTCTTTCCCCCCGTTTCTTGCGTGAGAAGACATCATATAAAACTATTTATTCATAAATATTTTCCAAAATGAAAATAGGGTTACGAAAAATATTTTAAACACCCGGCCCTCGCAGCAGCTGCATAGCACCTCGGGAGAAGGGGGGGGGAAGCAATCAGAAGAAACAGGCCTCCCCCCACTTTTGAATTCCTATCCATCCCTCCCCGAAGAAAAACCCAGCTGATCTGCTTTGGGGCTGGATTGAAAGCTCATGGGAGGGGGAGGAGGCAAAAAATAGGAGAACAGGGATAGGAATTGAGGGGGAGATGGGGTTTGGGAGGACCCCCAAGAATTTTTTTTTTGGGGGGGACAATAATTCTGCTGGATTTTTTGCTTCTTTAATAGTTTTTTTTTTTTTAAAAAAAAAAGCCAAATGATTTCACTCCTCTCCCCTAACACTCCTCCTCCGAGATCACTTTTGTTCACTTGTTTTGTCTGCGAATGCCCCTCTGCCCGCCCCCCCCAGCACACACATAGGCAGGGGGGCCAGGGAACAGCTGAGTCCCCCTTTTTGCAGCCCCCCCCACCCCACTTGTTCTTGTCTTTTAAAACTGCATGCATTGAAAGGGTTCGGATGGCCGGAGGGGGGGCCCCCCATGCCCAGGGGGTGGTGGAATGGGGGTAGGGAAGGCAAGGTTAGCCTCTTGTTCCCTCCCCCATGTCCCGATGTCCCGCCCGCGTGACTCCGGAAGGCTGGCGCCCCCTGGGGGGTGAGCAGGCGTCACTGCAGGTCACGGTCTTCCAGATAGCGGTACTCGAAAGTGAATCCTTCCTTCTTCCGCTGGCCCCATTTCTCATAGTCGAAGTAGATGTACGTGCCCTGGGGGGAGGAGAGGCGTCAGCCAAGGGACAGACAGCCTATGGTGCCGCGTGTCCCACGGACTGATTTTGGGCCTGAACATGCCGGTTTTTAGGGTAGGGTCTCAGCTGCACGCATTGGCACATGCCGGTTTGTTATTGTAGGGTCTCCCAATGGGTGCTGGGGGCGCTGTGAGGGCCTGCTTTGTTCCGGTAGCATCTGCTGTGGGGAGCAGGCTGGCTTATGGTAGGATTGCCCTCCCCGGTGCACTACTTTGTTGGGATAGGGTCTCACTCAATCACCACCCCCCATGTTATAGGGGCCCCACCACAGAGGTGGCTGCATTTCCCAGCGGGGCTGCCCCATGCAAGGTTCAGAGGGCAGGTGGGGGGGGCCCCACTCACCTGCTCGAACTCGTCCGTGATGGTCTTGGGCTCCTCGTGCCGCTGGAACCACATCATGTACTTGGTGTGGAACCGCCACGACTGCTTCTTCAGGGCTTTGGCGGCCAGGTACTGCGCCTTGGTACCCTGGGGAGACAGAGCCGGGCGCGTCACACCACCGGCCACTGGGGGCAGCACCCGGGGCTGCTGGGACCCCACCCTGGGACAGGGGACAGCTGGCATGGGAGCGGGGGGAGCAGAGGGCATGTGAAACTGGCTCGGGATAGCTGGGAATGTACCACTGGAACTTGGGAAGGGGAATGGTTTGGCCCGTACCACTGACACAGGAGGGAGCTGGGATCAGACCATAGGACCTGAGGGGTTGGGAGTAACTCAGCCCATACCACCAGTGCGGGGGAGAGGGGGGGCAGTGGCTTGGTAAGTTCCAAAGGCAGCAGGTGAGAAGGGGAATGTACTATTAGCAGCCAGCTCGTGGGGGGAGGCAGATGACTAGCTACACAGCCAGCAGCAGGTAAGTAGGGCAATAGCACTATTCAGCATGTACCAAATGGTCTAGGCGGGAGGGGGGGAATCTGGGCACATACACCCTTATCCCCTGTTGTTGGTATATGTCTTGGCTTGTACCAATGACAGGGATGGGCAGTGGGGACTGTACCATCAGCACGTGGGAGGAGAGGATCCCCTCGCACATACCAGAGGCAGGTGGACGGGGTGTGCAAAGGGAGGGGGGACATGGATGTACCATCTGCACCGGCAGGGAGGGGGGTTTCTCTTGCACATACCAACGGGGGGGGGGAGTCTCCGCAGGTACCCATGGCGGGGGAGGAGGGGAGCGTACCAGGGGGTGCCAGGTGGCCAATGCGCAAAGCCAGCAGCAGTGGGGAGGGGGGAGCGCGTTGGCAGGAGTCACCCACCTCGCCCCTCCTGCCCGAGGGAAAGGCGGCAGCGGCGGCCAGACAGGGCGGGACTATAGCGCTCTCTAGCCTGCAGAGGGGGCCCTTCTGTACCTCCAGATAGTAGAAGATGAAGAAGAGCGTCTCCGTCGAGAGCCGCTGGTAGAATTCCACCGTGTCGGAGTGCAGCGGGGGCATCTGGTGGTGGTAAGGGGGGGTCGGGCAGGGGTTCCGGGGCAGGTACTGCCTGCGGGGGTGGGGGGGAGGGGGTTAGACAACCTGATGGGAGGGGGAGCAGCAGTGTCTACTGGGAACAGAAGCAGAGTGTCCTGGCTCCCAGCCCCCCTGCTCTAGCCACTAGACCTCACTCCCCTCCCAGAGCAGGGAGGAGAACCCAGGTGTCCTGGCACCCAGCCCCCCTACCCTGCTCTAACCACTAGACATCATTCTCCCCGGGCCAGGGATAAAACCCTGGCATCCCGACCCCACTCCCCTCCCAGAGCTGGGATGGAACCCAGGAGTCCTGCTCTCTCCTGGCCCCCAACCCGCCAAGGCCTACGCCTTACCGGATCCTCTCCGAATCCGAGGGGTGAGGCATGTGATGCCAGGCCGCCTCCTCCATGGCCTGCTGGTAGAGTTGCTCCTTGGTGAGGGGCACCGGTCCTAGGGGGCAGACCCCCAGGGAGAGTGGGATGTTCACCTCTGACAGCTGGATGGGCGGCTGGCTGGAGGCCGGCTGCGAGGTCGTGCTACTAATTAAAATGTCTGCTGGGGGGGGACAGATGACAGCCTGTTAGATTCCTCAGAGTGTGTTGGAATGCAAAGCTTTTAAACCAGTTTCCTTAGGATCCCTTGCCTGATGTGAGATGCAGCTACCTCTGGGGTGGCGCATAGGGGCTGTTTATACAGAGACTCCTCGCCCAGAACTCTGCATGCTTCAGAACGCGGTTCCATGCGCTGGGTGAAATCCCTTCCTGTGCTCCAGTAAGGCCCTAAAGCCTGAGTTTATGCCAGGGCTAGAACACAGGTGTCCCGGCCCCCAGCCCCTCTAACCACCAGACCCACTTCCTCCCCAGAGCTGGGAATAGAACCCAGGAGTCCTGGCTCCCAGCCCCCCCCCACTCTAACCATTAGACACACTCCCTTCCCAAAGCAAGAACCCAGGAGTCCTGGCTCCCAGCCCCTCCATCCCCTCTCTAACCACTAGATCCACTTCCTCCCCAGAGCTGGGAATAGAACTCAGGAATCCTGGTTCCCCCCCCCCCCCCCCCCCCGGCTCTAACCATTAGACACACTTCCTTGCCAGAGCCAGAGAGAGAACCCAGGAGTCTTGGCCCGCAGCACGTCCTCACCCCTTTCAGCCAGGTGGAGAGATGGCACGGGGTCCTCTATACTGGAGCCAATGGCTGCTCGCTCTGCCATGGATTTCAAGCTGCTCAGGGGCTCAGGTGCCTGGAAGCAACAGACAGGGTGGGTGGGGGAGTCCCATGGCCATGACTCCCGACCCCTCCCCCCCCCCAAGACGCACTCCCAGCCCCCGCGTGGAGGGGAGGGGCTCACCTTGATCTCCGGCGTGGAGCTGAACTGGGGCGGCCCGTTTAGGAGCGGTTGGCCTGGCTTAGCCTCGGAGAAGGAAGGGGTCGGGGAGCTCGGGGTGTTCACCGTCATAGGGACCAGGAGGCCAGAGCTGGTGCTGGGTGGGGCGGGGGCCCCGCTGGGCTCTTTCCTGGGGGGAGGAGAGAGCGTCAGCGGGCGGCTGGTGGGGCCCTGGGGGGCACGGCCGCTGGGCAGGTACTCACGTGGTGGTGCTGGGCGGGATGTGGGCCGCTGGCTGGCTGGGGAGCGCCGGGCCGCTGCTGCCAAGAATGGAGTCGGACGTGCTGTCAGCCACCACAGAGCTGTAACCTTGGGGGGGGAGGGACAAAACTCAGGGCAGGGGGTGGCATGGGACGGGCAGGGTGGGGGAGCGTCCCATGGTGTAAACCCCCCACAGCTGTTTGAAAAGTCCCAGGGGATCAGGCAAAGAGAAGCCTCCCTTCCCAACCCCCTCCACTAGACCCCACTTCCTTGCCAGAGCTGGGGACAGAACCCAGGAGTCCTGGTCCCCCCCTCACTCCTGTTCTAACCTCTAGACCCCACTCCCCTGCCAGGGCCAGAACACAGGAGTCCTGGCTCTAACCACTAGACCCTACTCCCCCCAAGCCAGGCAATTGCCCAGGGACCTGTTCTCCACGCAGACCCTTGGACTCACTGGTGGCCCCGTTCTGCTTGCTGGCGTTCTGCTGAGCGCTGGGAGGCCGGGGCTGCGAGGCGTTGGCACCGGGGGGCGGGGGCGCCACAGCCTGGGCGTAAGGGGTGGGGGTGCTGGGCGTGTGTCCGGCGGCCGGGTTGGCCTTGGCCCCGGAGCTCCCGCTCCCGCTGCTGCTGGACACGGCCCCGTTGCTGTTGGAGCCCGGGCCGTTGCCCAGCGAGGACGAGGTGCTGGAGCTGCTCCCTAGCTGGTAGCTGGGGGTGACAGCCGGCGAGGGCGGGGGGTGGTTGTTGTGGACGCTTTTCGAACCATTCTTGGCGGGAGACTGTGGGGACAGACGGCGGATTAGTCCTGCTTCCCCCCAGAGCTGGGAGAGGCCCCTGGAGTCCTGCCTCCCAGGGCCCTGTTCTCACCACTAGACCCTGCTCCCTCCCCAGAGCCGGGGATAGAACCCAGGGGTCCTGGCTCCCAGTATCCACGTGCTAACACCCCCAGCTAAGGGAGGCCGGCTCGCCCACAGGCGGGGCCCTGTCTGGGGCCTGGCCATAGCAGGGCTGCTTCCCCTGCTCTGCTACAGCCTGCCGGGGAGACCCTGGGCGAGGCAGGGTCTGACCCCACCCCCTGTATCCCATGGCCCCCCACAAGCCCCAGGCCCCCCTTCTGACCCCACCCCCTGTATCCCATAGCCCTCTGACTGCTTCCCCCCAGACCCCCCAACTATGACTCATTCCTCCTGTATCCCATGGCCCTTCTGACCCCTTCCCCCTGAACTCCATGTCCCCCCCCGCATTCTGACCCCACCCCCTGTATCCCATAGCTCCCTGACCCCCAGGCCCCACCCCGTATCCCATAGCCATCTAACCCCTTCTTCCCCAAGCCCCAGGCTGCCCCCTGACTCCGCCCCCTGTATCCCAAGGCCCCCTGATCCCCAAACTCACTGCAGGTGGGTAGCCGTGCCCCACAGCAGCCATCCCGGCAGCCTCCCAGGGCCAGCCCAGGTGGGGCTGCCCCTCCCTGCCTCTCACTGGAAGGAGAGTGAGAGGGGGTGGGGCTAAGAGCCCATGTGATCCCAGGACCCCAACAAGGAGGAAGAGGCGGGGCTAAGGAAGCCCCGCCCACCCCAGCAGCTGTGGGTGGGGCCGGGGCAGCTGAGTTCCCAGATTTCCCCACCAAACCCTGCTTTAGAACCACACCCCCAGCCCCAAGGAACCCAGGAGTCCTGGGTCCCAGCCTCTCCCCTCTAGCCACTAAACCCCACTCCCCTCCCAGTGCCGGGGAGAGAACCCAGGAGTCCTGGGCCAAGCCCCCAGCTGGGATCAGTAGCTGCCCCGCCCCGCGTCAGTGTTCACCACGCACCTGACTGACCTCGCTGTCTGTTGACCGCCCCCTCTTCTTGTCGTCTTCAGAGTTCTCCTGGGGGGCAGAGAGGAGGGGGGATCAGTCAGTGCCCTCCCCATCACCTCCCCCTAGAGATGGGGGCAGCCCTGCCCTGGAGGGGGACCAAGGCAGCCAGCACAAGCTGCCCTGAGGTCTCCCCTGCTGCAGGGTAACATTGGCTGCGCCTTTGCAGGCCGTAGACGGTCCCATTTTGTACTGGGCGGGGAGCGCGACGGGTCCAGCTGGGCCTGGTCGCCTGCCCCGGGGCAGAACTCGGGGGGCGGGGGGGGCACGGCTGTGCCACGCAGGGCAGGGGCTCCTTACCGTCGTGCAGTTGGCAGGGCTGGGCGGAATGGGCGAGCTAGAGGTGGTGGAGGTGGGAGTGCTGCTGGACTGGTTGAAGATCTCATCCTCCATATGGCTGTGGCTGGGCGGGGAGGTGGCTACCAGAGCCTGTGCTGGAAGGCGGGGGGAAAAGCAGAATGAGACGCAGTTAGGCAGCCAGGCCCGGGAGTCAGAGACGCCAGGATCCTGCTTTGGTTTTGTCACTCTGCTTTCCTGGGGAGACTTTATAGGCGACTGGAGATCTGTTCAGACTGGAGGTTTTCCAGGCCACGGACCCAAAGATCTGAGACCTCCCAGGTCTTGTCTTGTCTCCCTGCTTGTCCAGGGAAATGCTTTGGACAAGCGGAGATCTGGCAGGACAGCAATGTCCCAGTGCAGAGACAGATGGGAGGGATTTCTTCCTAGACCCTCTTTGTAAACTCAAACAGCCTGAACACACTTAGGAGAAAAACGTTCTGGGTTAATCACCCAACACCTGTAGCCTGGTGCTGAACGGGCTGCAAAGGGCCAAGGCTCCACCTCCCTCACTCCTCCACAAGTAATCCAGGAACAGCCAATTTTGAACCTTTCCAGGCCTTTCTAGAAAGATGCAAAGAAATGAACCAAGCCATCCATGGATTTGGGGGCACCCTGAAGCTACGCTTGGGGCAATCGGAACCGCAGGACTCCCGGGTTGTGCAGTCACTGTTCGGAGGGGAACTCTCCTTTGGTAGAGCTAAAAGCAGGACCTGACTGGCCCCTCGGCTCCCAGGGAAATCTGTGCCAGGATTTCTGAACAGCACCTCCCCCCTCGTGCCCCCTTGACACCCCAGACGTGCCCTCCCCAGCAAACACAGGGGTGAAACTGGCAAGGCGCTGGGGGGCAGGAGGGGAATGGGAGGTGAAGCAGAGCTTTCCACAGGATGACTGAGAGGATGTGAGTCATAAAAATGGGATGCAATTAAACAGTATAAACTGCGTGGGGGGGGGGACGGGGACGAGAATTTCAGATGTCAGCCAGGGGCTCGTCAGGGGTGGATCCTCCCAGCTCTCTATCAGAATGACAACGAGCCACCACTGGGACTGTGAATAAAGTCAGTGGGCCCCTAGGAGGCATTTCTAGCAGAGCATGGGGAGCCTCGAGTCCACTGAGAAGCCCTTGGTGGAATCCTGCACCCAACCCTCCTCGCCCTTGTTCGGGGAAGAGGGATGCAGACGGGAGAAGGGGGGACAGAGGCTCCATCTGACGAGAGGGGACTAGAAGCGCGTGGCCCACGGAAGGCAGAGAGGGCTGTGATCTCCGCAGGGAGGCAGAAAAGCCAGTAACGCTGGTGCACAACGGTGGCACCAGACCAAAGGGGGACAAACAACCAGGCAGGGAGTGGGAAGCAGGGAGGGAGGTCTGGCTGAACGAGAAGGTCCCTTTCCAGCCTGTGTACTCTGGATTTGGCCCTGGGGCGGCAGCTGTGTCTGGTCCTGGCATCTCTAACCCAAGGAGGCCAATCAACGGGAGAGGGGCCAGGGACAAGCCACACGGCCGGTGAAAGGGTTGGAAAAACCTGCCCCGCCGTGTGAGATTCCAGGCACTCAAACCAGTCAGCCTAACAGACGGCGAAGGGGTGACCTGAGCCCAGTCTGTCAGCACCGAGGTGGGGATCATGTCCCGAAGGCTAGGGCAGATCCTCCGGATGTCGTTGGCTTTTAAACAAAGAGCTGCTCTGGCTCCCACAGGACTGAATTCAGGGCGGGGCTCTGGGGTGGGTGACCCAGGAGGGAGACGAGGGATCTTGGGGTCCCTTCGGGGTTTACAATCTACCTCCCAGGAGAAGAGAGAAATGTCAGTGAACAGGGGATCAGGGCACAGCACGTGCCCCGAGGGAAGAGGGGATCTCTGTGGTCCATGGGATGGGTGGAGGGTTAGGGTCTGTCCATCTGTAGCCCCACTGACCCTACCATACTGACTGTGGGGTTGGGGACTGGCTGTACCCCATACCCCACTGAGGGATGCTGTGCCTAACTACCCCCGCTCCGGAAGTGGCTGGCCCGCTGGCTGTAGCCCTGAGCAGGCCGTCTCTGCCCCGTCCCAGCCATGCCACGGGGGCCAAGACACTTACGAATGTCTTCTAGGTCGAGGTCATCATAGAGGAACTCGTTCTCCTCGAAGTCCGGGTCCTGCGAGGAGTCCACGTAATACTCCACGTCATCCTTGATCTTGCGGATCGAGTCCACCTGGATGGAGTCGTTGTCCAGCATCCGCAGGATGGTTTCCAGCATGCGGATGTGGTACCGGTGCTTCTCGATATGCCGCTTCAGCCCCTCGATCCGGTCCTGCTTCTGCGGGGATGGGGCACAGGCAGATGGGGACACGCCGATAAACGCCCTCCCCCAATTCCCCGCCCGCAACACACCGCTTCTGCTCCAGCCACAGCACACAGGACCCATTCGTCTTCCTCCTACCACTAAGCCCCACTCCCTGTCCTAGGCGAGGGAGAGAACCCAGGAGTCCTGGCTCACACACACCCCGCCCCCCACTCTCACCCCTCGCCATGCTGCCTCCCCCACACATCGTCCCTGTACGCCAGGCAGGCAGCGACTCACATCCTTGTCCCCCTTCTTCTTGCGCGTCTGGACTGAGAGCGACTCCACTTCGCTCTCAGACTGATCCACCTGCATGTTCAGCGTGTCGATGGTGTTCTGGGGGGGGGGGAGAGCCGCACACCGTCATCCCCAACGCAGCCTCCGGGTCTCCCACGCGCCAGCTGCTGCCAACCTGCAGCCCCACGAGACCCGCAGCTGCCACCCTCCCTTACACCTGGGATCCTCTCTGGTGCCTCCTAGCTGAAGATCACAGGCAAATATAAAGCCTCTAAGGTACCATCTGGCACTGGGATGCGACCATCTCTGGGGTGGGGCATGAATGCTGTATATCCAGGGACCCCTCATTGGCACTGAGCTGTGGCCCCTCAGAGGTGGGGCACACCGGCTGGTTATTGGGGCAGCCTCGCCCAGGACTGATGCAGCCAACTCTGGAGTGGGGCACAGAGGCTGTGTGGGAGGGAGAGCCGCAGTGGGGCTCTGGGACCAGCAAGGACTGAGGGGAGAGAGCCCCGGCTTCCAGCAGCACAGTGCCCCCCTGGCGTCATACTGAGGCCAGCGCTGACCGCCAAAGGAGAGTGGCCCTGCTTTTCTCCCCCCCACGCCCCATTAGTCTGACCCTTCTTAGCTGATCAGGAGCCCCTCCCCCTTGCACCCCCCCCCGGCCTCACCGTTAGCCACTGGCCGACCTCTTCTTTCTCCTTTTGGGCCGGGTCAACCTTCTGCGCCAGGCCCAGCCCCTCTTTGGAGTAGGCTTTGGTCTTGGTCTCCCGTTCCACCACCTTGAACCGCTCCATTTGCTGGAACAAGAGAAGGAGGGTTGGGGGGCTCAGCGTCTGGGGACACTCGGGGGGAAGGGGGACGACCCAGAGACCCAGTGGCTCCCTGCCCCCCCTCTCAATTCTGCCCCGAGCAAGGTAGATTTAACATTGGGTGGCCCCACCTGGCAGCCTCTCTGCTGCTCCTGGCTCTGCCCCCCTCCATGCTCTAACCACGAGGCCCCACTCCCCTCCCAGAGCCAGGGAGTGAATCCAGGTGTCCTGCCCTGCCCTCGATTACTAGATCCCACTCCCCTCCCAGAGCTGGGCACAGAACCCAGGAGTCCGAGCTCCCGGCGCCCCCTACCGCTATCCCATGCTGCCTGCCCGCAGTCAGGACCCCACCTCCTGTCCCAGAGGCCCCCCTGCCAGCTGGCTGCCTTCTGTGATGTCACACTGCCCCAGTGGCCAATCACAGCAGGAGAGCAGAGGGGGGAGTGGTGGATCATGGGGCACAGGTGACTGGGGGGGAGCACCCCCCATGTCCCTAGGAGAGACCTCGCCACCTATGGCGCATGATCCCAGCTGCTATAACTCAGCCCGATCTTTAAACCCTCCACGGCCAGGGCTGCCCCTGAACCGATCCTGGCTGTAGGGCTGTGCTGATGGTCAGGAAGCGGGGCAAAATATCCCCCCCAGCAGATCAGCTAGCTGGCCATCTGATTCCCTCTCATCACCCCGAGACTTGTGTCAGATCAAAGCACCTCTTCCCCCCAAACCTGGTAAGCCCCAGCTCCTGAGCCAAGACACCCACCAAACAGCTCTTGGGACTGTCTCAGATCAGCACGGCCCCTGGGCAAACCGCTGTGCCTTCCGAGGATGGCCGAAAAACTTGCTGGTCACAGCTCGGCATCAGGGGCAAAGCTTCCCTCCTGACCCTGACAGGCAGGAGCCCTGAAGCCTGGCCGTGACCACCGTCAGACGCTTACCGTCTCGATTAGTTTCCGGTTGTCTATCAGCTGCCTCTTGTCCTTGATCTCGTTTGAAGCCACCCACGTCTTGATCTGGTCCCTCAACCTCTGTGGAGACAGGGTGGAGAGAGGTGAGGGGTCGGCAGAGGGAAGGAGATGTCCTCCTGCCCCCCAACTCCAACCCCCTGGGCATCTGGCAACACAGCCTTGGGCTGGACATGGGAGTAGTAGCGGGAACACCCAGCCATCAAAGAAAGTGTCCATCCCTGTGGGGCAGGCGGGCGTTTCCTGACAGCTCCGGCAGTGTCAAGTCCCTTGGCCGGGACCGTGTACCCTCCGGTCTCCAGCTGGGCAGACGGCCGAAGCGCGGGGCCTACCTGTAGCTTCTTGATCTCCTTCTTCAGGTCGGCTTCGTACTTCTCCTTCTGGTTCGCATTGGCAGCATTGTGGAGCTGGGGCCGAGAGACAGTGGGTGAGATGGGGTGGGGGGGCTGGGACACAGCGCCCGAGGGAGGCTGGGACCGGGGAAGCGGCACCCTGATGCGCTGCGGGACCTGTCAGCAGGCTGGGGGTCTCCAACATGGGGTGAAGCCAGAGAGGCCAGGCTGCCCTGGCCACAGCAAGACAAGGGGGCAGGGGGGCTTCCTGCTTTGGGGTGACATGGGGTAGAGGGCTGGAGTACAAATTGCCCTTAGGGTGGTGTGAGCAGGAGAGAGGCTGGGGTGGGGAGCAGGAGAGAATCGATTCAGTGGGGGAGAAGCAGAAAGCTTTGGGGGAAGGAAAGGAGCAAGGAGGAGGGTGGTGAGACAGTGGGGCAGCAAGCCCGGAGGGGGAGAGGGGGGGCAAAGGGGGAGCTCTTACCTTCTGCCAGATATCCTCAAACTGCTCCACCCCCTCGGAGACCTTCTTCAGACACCGATCGATCTCACCTGGAGAAGCGGGGATCAGTGCTGCCACCTGCCCCCGCCCATCGCCCCCCCCCCACTCCCAGCCCACTGCGGGGAACCTGAGGTACATGGGAGGGAGAAGAGACGGGCCTGAGGTCACAAAACGGCTCGAACCTCAACGAGAACCCAGGAGTCTTGGCTCCAAGCCCCCCAACTCTGACCACTAGACCCCAATCCCCTCCCAGAGCCGGACACCGACCCCAGGAGTCCTGGCTCCCAGCCCCAGAGAAGTTCCAACCCTCACCAGCTCTCACAAACCAGGGCGCACACACACAGGGAAGGGGAAGAGGCCCCTCTCTGCCCCCAAATCCCCACATGCCCCCTAGCGTCGTGTGCCCCCCTTCTCGCCTTACCTTGCAATTTCCTCTTATCAGCCATGTTTCCGTCACTGGTGGGGGGCTCTCCTCATGCTTCAGAAACTCCAACGCTGCCAGGGAAAGCAAAGCAGGACGTTACAGCAAACGCTCTGCTCCGCCAGCATCCAACCCACAGGGGAGAGCCCCCCGGGGCCTCTTCCCCGCCTCGAGCCAGCCAGTCCCCGCCCCGGGACTGAAGGGGAGCCATCGCCCCCTAGAGGGGAGAGGCCTCAAGGCCCAGTCCCCCAACGTCAGCCTGTCCCTCATCATATTCCTAGATCAAATCAATTGTGTCAGGAATCATGACCCCCACCAGGGGGGCAGTGCTAGACACCCACACCAGCAGGGGGCAGCGCTGCACACACTCCCACACACCAGCAGGGGGCAGCACTGCGTGCACACGCCCGCCCTCCCAGACAAACTCTGAAATACCCTGGTTCAGAGGGCCACGCGGCTGGCCCCAAAGGGGCACCTGCCTGGCTCCGAACCCTTCCCTGCCCACCCAGCCCCACTGAATGACTGGCTGCTCTGGCCCCTTGCCAGGGAGTGGCTAACGGCAGCCCTGAGGCTGACTCCAGGGGTGTGGCGCAGACGCTGCCAAGCGGCATGGGACAAGGGCCCGGGCTCCCTAGGCAGGCAGGATTTAGGTGTCTGAGCCGAGCCAGCTTGGTTCTGGGCGACTGGCAACCCTGGGAGACTCTGTGGGCGATTGGGGATCTGGGAAGAGGAGACCCCAGCCTCTGTGTTCAGAGAGGGCAGGGGCTGCGGCTGGCTCGGACCCCCGGCTAGTCCGAGGCTGTTTGCTCACAGGCGTGGAGGGAGCGGAGACGGGGGATCGTGCTTCGCTTCCCTCATGCCTAAGGACTGATTCTCAGGTGGGGGGGCAGCTTGAAGCCACCTTCATGCCCTGGATTCTGCAGTGCAGCCCCCCAGTGTGAATCGGAGCAACCTCAAGGCAGCTCCAGTGTATGCTTTGGTCTCTGTGGTGGTAGAGAGTAGCTAGAGCGCGGGTGGCCCTGGCTATGCCCTTCATCTGCCCCCTCTGGGCCCTGGGGGGGAGATACAGAATAGCCATAGCACAGTTTGCCCAGCAATGCACCAACCAGGGGGGAAGGAGGATTTTCAGGGGGGCCGTTTCCACCCCCTTTATCCTTCCTGAGGGGCCTGGGCATTACCAGCTTACATGTTTGCTCAGTTTCACTTCCTGGTCCCCCCAGGAGGCAAACCACCCTAGGGAAAGGGTCAAACGCCAAAGACCCTTCCCCGTTGAGGCTGCAGGGACGCCCCCGTTGCTTTCTGACCATACACTGGAGGCCTAAGAGAGCTGGCCGTGTCCCTTTAATCTGACACTCTCACCCCCCCCACACCCCAAAAGGCCTAAGGGACAATCTTCAGCCATTCCAAGGCCAGCCCCCCACAGTGATCATCTCAGCCGGCCCCCCAGAGAACACAGCCCAGCTGGACTGGGTAATTAGCACTGATGGAGAAGCCACCCCACCCTTGGCAAATCCCTCCAGAGCTAATTACGCACCCCCCCAGTGAAAAGCTGCACCTTATTTCTAACCTGAACTGAACCAGCTTCCCCTCCCAGCCAGGGAGCTGATCAAACCTTTGCCTGCTAGTCTGAGGAGCCCCTGAGCAGAAGTTCGCTCCCCACGGAGGAGTTATGGATGGGGAGAAGTCCCCCTTCACCTTCTCTTTGTTAAGCTACCTAGCAAGAGGCCTGGCTCATCTGGGGCTGGCCTTGGGGGCCAAACTGGACCCAGGATCCCAGGAGCAGTTGCACTAGGACCAAAGAACCCCTCTGCTCCTGGGTGAGATTCCCCTGCACCCCAGGATCTCATTTGCTCTTGTGACCCCAGCATCTGCTGATTAGCTGCCCCGCCCCCCAAGTCTTTTGCAAGAGGCTAAATGGCTCTGGCTTACCTAGAGGTGCCCGGGCTAGCTAGGGCCTGCAAGTGGGAGCTGCTGGAGGCTCCTGCACAGGTGAAAGAGGCACATGACTGGGAGGAAGCCGGAGAGCCCCTCCCCCCCACCACAACGGCACTGCAGCGCGGGATGCTGGGAAACGAGCGGAGCTATAAAGAGTCAGGGGCCAAAAACTCAGCTCCATGCTGTCAATGCCAGTTGTACCTGGGGGGCTAAGGCAGTGCCCTTCATGCAGGGCTTATGGAGTGAGGTAAGTGTTGCTAGGCCTGCTTTGCAGATGGGGAAACTGAGGCACAAGATGGGGCTGTGATTACCTCAGATCATGCAGTAGGCTGGACTAGACCCCCTGAGTTTGCTCCAATTTCCTCCTGCTCTAACCCCCTAGACCCCATTTCCCTCTGAGGGTCTTGCTCCCAGCCCCTGCTCTAACCATTAGACCCCACTCTCCTCCAGCACCAGGGATAGAACCCAACAGTCTTGACTCCCAGCTGCACCCCCCCTCTAACCACTAGACCCCACTCCCCTCCCTGAGCTGGGGACAGAAGCCAGGGCTGCTGCAGCTCTAACCACTAGCCTATATTTTCTTCAGTTAAGACACACGCTGTACATGCCAAGTGGAGTGAACTGATTCGATCTTTGTAGATTTCAGTTTGCTGCCAACTGCTGAAGATTGTGAATTGGGCTTCTGGACTGTGCTGGGAGGGGGTAGCTGTCTGACCAACCCAGCATAGATGCCTGCTCTCTTCTCTCCTGGCAGATGGGCGCCTGTCACGGCTTCTGTTGGGAGATGGGGGTTAAACCCAATGATTTCAGGAGAATCCAAGCCCCCCATATCCTACTGCTGGCTTCCGCCCGCCTGAAAAAAATCACAGCATGCGAGGTGGCAAGGGGAGGCTGGGGCAGAACGGGGCTCTCCAGAGTCCCAATCCATTGCCTCGCCCACAAGCACCACACCCTCCCTTGATGAGCGTCCCGCGTGAGCTTGTAAAAGTGCCTGCTCTGACAGACCGAGGCCACCCTGCTCGGTCTGTACAACGCCTGGCCCAGTGGGGCCCTGCTCCACAACTGGCACGAGGGCAAAACAAACAACTACTCCTGTCACTGTACAGCCACCAACCAGGGGCGGGTGGGACCATGTGCTGCACCTGGAAATGACTTAGAGCCAGCGGAGATCCGGCTAGACCAGGGTGAAACCGACTTGCAGTGATTCCAATAGAATGTAGCTGCCACGTGCCCACCTGAGGAGCTACCTAGTCTGTTTCCCCTGGACAGGCAAGCCCTGAAATTGATCAGATGAAGAGATCACCCCTTTTAAATTTAGATCTAAACATCCTGGAGACAAGCAATTGTTTTCAATCTACTCCAAGTTCAATACACCGGCTCTCTGAAAGGGAAGCAGCCAGCTTTTAGAAAGGGCTATTGGCCGGCAGTGTCTGAAAGCCAAAAATCACAGACAGTCCACAAAAGAAAACTGATTTTGCTGTTGCTCTGGGGCGGGGGTCCTGTCTCCTGTGGATCAGCAGGGACCCAGACATCGGGGGATGCTGCCACTTCCGCTGGCAACCTCTACCGAGAGGGGTGAGGAGCAGAGAGCCCAAAATCAAATCCCCTGCCACAGGCGTGGGCAGGAAGGCTAGCAAGAGTCTGAGCTGGCCTTGTAAATTGTGGCTCATAAGGGGACTACCCTTCAAGGATGTTGGGGAAGAAGAGGCTTTTCCCCTCTAGGAAGTGCCAGCGCTGATCTGGCCCCAGAGCAGGGGGAATGGTTGGTTCAGGAGGCGAGGAAAGGGACATGGGGGGCCTTAGCCTTCTAGGTGACACCAGCTTTGACCTGGCCCCAGGCAGGGGAGGGGCCAGCTTTCAGAGGGGTAAAATGGGATATACAGTTTCAGCTATGGCAAATAAACTCTTTAATTGGCTAGTAGCAGCCGTGAGAAATTGTCCCCCCCCCCACCTCACAGCCATGGCCCCGCTGTCTGGGTACCAGCTGGCACCAGGGCCCAGCTCTCTGAGGAGCAGCTGGAAGCTGATCTGCTCGCAGAGCGGGACAAGGGAGAGATCTCTTGGGCTGCACGTCCAGCAGGGTCAGGCCCGTGCTGCCCCACACAATCCTGTCCAGGCCCAGGGAGAGGGCTGAGCCCCTGAAGTGGAGCCAGTGACAAGAGCAGGGACTAGCCCTGGCTTGTGTGAAGCATGGGGGGGACCAAATCCAGTAGCCCTGCTGGCCCATCTACTGCTCCAGCCACTAGTCCACACGCCCCTGTGCCGGGGCAGAACCCAGTAGCCTGGCTGAGTGATCTGCTGCTCTAGCCAGGCTACCTGCCCCTGGTATGTACTGACGTAAGATACACCTTACTGATGGGAGAAACTCTGCCCCCGTACGTGCTGCACGGCCCTGCCACCCCACCGACCTCCCCCACGTCCCGTCTGCGCCGCCCCGCCAGACCCCTCTGTGCTCTGCACCCCCTCCGTGCTCGCCCCGGGGACCTCGAGGGATGCACCCCGGCCATGCAGCTCCCCCCTTACAATGTGCCCAGGACAAATGCTGCTCCTGCCCCCCGCCCCCCGCCGACCTGCCCTTTACCCCACGGCCCTAGATCCCCCTACAGATCCCCCACTCCCAGCGGGGCCCCGCAGCCTCCGACAGGTGCCTCACCCCCCAGAGCCCCTACACACGCCGGATTCCTCGAGGCTGCCCCCCCAGGACGGACCCTACAGCCCCTTCCTCCCCCCCAGGTCCCCACAGCCCCTCCCCCATAGGGTCCTCCCAGAGCTGTGCAGGCCCCTCCCCCACAGGGGGTCCCTACAGACCCCTCCCCAATGGGGTCCCCATGACCCCTACAGACCCCCCCACAGGGGGTCCCCGGGCCCCCATAGGCCCCTCCCCCGCTGTACAGGCCCCTCCCCCACAGGGGGTCCCCGGGCCCCCATAGGCCCCTCCCCCGCTGTACAGGCCCCTCCCCCATAGGGGGTCCCCGGGCCCCCTTAGGCCCCTCCCCCGCCCCGCCCCCCTCACCGGAAGCTCCTGCGGGCCGGGCGGGCCGGGGATCGGTCCCCCCCCCGCGGGCGGGCCGGCTGTGGCGAGGCTGGCGCCGATCCGTCGGGTCGCGACCCCCTCCCCCCTCTCGCCGCCGTCTCTCGGGCTCCGCGGCATCCAAGATGGCGGCCGACGGCCTCCGTCCGCCTCTCCGCCCCGGGGCCGAGCTCCGCCCCGCCGGGCGCGCCCCATTGGCTGAGCGGCACGCCCGTCAAGACAGAGTGTTCTTCTATTGGCTCCTCCGGAAGGGGCGGGGCGAATGGGGGGAGCCGCTCTCTCCGCGGGCTGTCAATCAACGCCCGATTTCGTTCCCATTGGACATCCGTCACCTAGCCTCACCGTTTATTGGCCGAGGAGACCCACACAGGAAAGAAAGGGGCGGTGCCCATCACAGCGCCCTTACCCGTTGGCCAGCAGGGATGCCAATGAAGCCCCTTTCGCAGCTGATTGGCTCAAAGCCCGGGAGCGGCAGACAGCTCGCTTGCAGCGATTAGCGCTACAGGGGAAGCAGGCGGACGGCTTCGCCGGGCACCTCGATTGGCTGAGACGGTGGACGACGACCCAATAGCAGTGGGCCGCAACGGGGAGGCGGGCTTAAAGAGCTGTTACTACCTATTGGCCCACTGACGTTGTCATCAAGCCTTTAGGGGCCAATAGGATTGGAAAGCCAGGCAACTCCGGGCAATATTGAGTTATAAGGACCGCCCCCGCAAGGCTAGACCAGGAGACCGCCCAGCACGGGGGGGAGGGGCCCAGCCAGGCAAGCCCCCAGCAGAGGGCATGGGGGGGCAGCTAGGTGACCCCCCAGCAGTGGGGCAGCGGCACATGTGCGTGGGGCAGGCAGGGTTTCCCCACCCTGGGGACAGACCCTGTACCTGGCCCCCAGCCTAATCCCCACCCCAGGAGCACACAGGGCCCTGGCTGCAGCGTGGGGAGGCCCAGGCTCCCCCAGCCCCACAGCAGAAGGGAAGTAGGGTGCTCATCCTAGGACAGCCCCAGCCTGGTCCAGGGGGCATAGGACAAGAGGAGCCACTGCTCCTGGTTCTGTAAGGGCCCGGGCCACAGCTGACATTAGCATACACATCCCCCTTCACCGTGGGGCAAGGCTGTGGGGGCTGGTGCCCCTTCCCTGATTCCCAGGACCCCTGCTCTAACCACTATACTGCACTCCCTACCACAGGGTTGGGAGCCAGCCCCAGCACCCAAACAGCTGTGTTTCCCCCCCCAGCTTGTGGCAGCAGGGAGGAGAGCAACTGCCAGTGAGCCAGAACACACAGCATGAGACAGAAGAGAGCAGCGGCTGGGCATCACCCCCATTTCCACCCCTCTTCCATTGGCAGCACCGGGGGCTAGGGCTCCCGAGGGGCATTCCCGCGACCTGGGCTCTAGGCCCAGCTCTGCCACCATGCTGAGTGATCTTGGGCAAGCTGGATCCCACCTTTGCCTCAGTTTCCCCTCCTACACTGAAGCTATAAGCCCTTTTGGTCAAGCACTTGCTTTCCCTGCATCCGTGCAGCACTCAGGGCCCGTCTGGGCAGGACATGGTGCAACAGGGGGTCCCTTCTCTGTCACTATCTGCCACAAGGGGGTCCCACTTTCAGTGACTTTGTTCTAGGCAGCACCCACCCTTAGGGGGACCCCTGCTCTTAGTGACTCGAGGCAGCAGCTGGGGTGATGGGCTGCCTACCATCTGGCAGGCACCTGGCCCCAATTCCGGCTGCTCCGTGAGGATCTGCAGTGTCATTTGTACTGTGAACACATATAGCCCCAAGCCCAACAGGGCCACCTACTCCCCTGGGAGGCCCAGGTGCTGGTCTCTGCCGCTGTACAGCACCTTGTACAACAGGCTGCCGCTTGCTCCTTAATTCCCTCATAATGCATTCCCTCCCCCTCCCTTGCAAAGAATCACCCCCCACAAGAACACCAGGAGATAGTCGCCTCCAACTTGTTATATTTCCTCCAAAAACAAAGTTAAAAAAAGAGACAGCAGGATTCCTCCCACTCATTCACTCCCACAGCACATCCCTCCATCCACACCCCTCTCCCCTTCAGAAGCCCACTCCCCGAATCTGTCCTCAGCCACAGGAGACTGTGGCCTGAGAAATCTGCCCGCACTCCGTTCTGCAGTCATCTCACGCATGCACCTGTTAATTTACACAGGTAACAGAGGTCTCACACACACACACACACACACACACACACACACACACACACACACACCCCGCCCTATGGTTCACAGGACTAAGGGTCCCCCCACCATTCATACCCTTCCCCTGACAAGCTCAGAGCTCCCACGCTTGCGTCAAGCCCAGGTATGGGTCCCCACTGGGAACAGGGAGGTGCTGGGGAGACAACGGGCTGGCTCGGTCCAGCTTCTCCACAGCTGGGAGGTGAGTGAGGGAACTAGAGCGAAAGCTGCAGAGTTTCCCTGATGCTTCCCGGCACGGCAGGGATCTGAGCGAGGGCGAGTCTGAGGGAGAAGAGGCTCATGTGCTGGACATGATGCCACTTTTCTCACTCTTCACCTTTAGGAACTCCGCCATGCTGGAGAAGTATTTCTGATTGGCCTCAGCCACCTTCTTCTCTGCCGCTTGTGGGTTTACGATCTCCAGCCCCTGAGAGAAAGAGAGAGAGAGAAATGAGGGACTTGGATTTGCCATGCTGGCCCGGCCCTGTGACACAGCCCCTGTTGGGTGGGGCGCGGGGGCTGTTCATCCAGGGATCTTTTGCCCGATGCTGGCTTTTAACAGCTACACCGCGGGACAGGAAGTGGTCCTTATGGGAGACATGAATTCTCCAGAGTAGTACCATCCCTCATCTGACAGCTACCAGTACCCAGCTGTCTCAGAAAAGGGCCAGAAACACATCTCCCCCCCTCCAGTCCCCCAAGTGGGCAATTCACATTCATGCAAGGATATTTGGAGCGGGAGGAGGAGGTCAAAGGCCACAGCTGCTCTCTGAGGTGCCATGTCCTTCACCAGCCTGGATCTATGGCAGCAAGTGAGAGCTGGTGGGTCTCTCACCTGTGGGGCAGGAGGCTGCCATGGGGCTTACCTGGAGCGGAGTGAAAGCCACGCTGGAGGCCGTGCCCGAGGAGCGGTCCCGGATTGTTGATTTCCCACCATAGACCATGCTCTGCTTCTGGAGCGTGCGCTGGGCGGGGACGGAGAGGAGCAAGGTTAGCATCAAAGGGGAAGGGGGGGAGAGCACACAGCGCGGGACTGGCTGGAGGCTCGGGATGGGATCAGAATTACAGCTTTGTTTCAAACGCAGCTTCGCACAGCAGAGAGTCTGCAAGTACTAGGCAGAGCCCGACTGCCTCTGGGGTGGGAGAGGGAACAGCATTGCTCCTGAGAGGAGGGGGTCCAAGCTAGTCCTGGACGGAAGGGAGGGCTCTGATGTGCCATGTTTGCCTAGCGCCGAGATGTGGCTGCCTCTGGGGTGGGTTGGGGGCTATGTTCAGGGACTCCTCAACCACACTAAGAACAGCCACCCCTGAGATGGGGTGGGGGGGGCTCTTTGTACAGTAACCCCTCGCCCAGCACTGACAGCAGCCGCCTCTGGGGGGGGGCAACAGGATCGGCTCTAGTGCCTTGGCACTACGGGACCCAGCCCGCACGACTCCACCCCCGCCCCCCTCACTACCTGTAAGGTCTTGGAGATCCGGGCTTTGGTAGCCTCGTTGACTTGTGTCTGCCGCACCCGGCCACTGCCAGACTTGCCCAAGTGGCCCAGGCTAAAGCCCAAGTCCTCTTGGTAGGCGTCTTCCTCGATCTGGGGTGACGGGGTAATTTCCAGGAGTCACACAAGGAAGGATTATGAACAAGTGGCAAAATCTCAGAGCACCCTAGAGCCTGGTCCTGACTAGCACTGAGCACCCCGAGGGGAGTGGTGTAAATTCCATAGGGGGGAAAAGCAGGACAGGGAAAACTTGCACATCTCCTGAGATTAACTCCAGAATAAGAGCATCCACATGGAATTCACCAGGTGCAGCTTTCAGCTGGCAATTCACCCCCCCCCCCCCCCGTCTTAATCAGCACTCTTATTCATGCATAGACCAGCCCAAACCATCAGGAGGAAAGCTGGTGGTGGAACCCAGGAATCCCGGCTTCCACTCCCCCTGCTCTAACCACTAGACCCTACACTCCGCCAAGACCTGGGAATAAAACCCAGGCAGCCTGGCTCCCAGCACCCTCGCACTGTAACTCTAGACCCCACTCCCACAGCTGGGGCTGGGACCCAAGGGTCCGAGGCAGCTCTGTGGAGAGGGGGGCAAAGGTAGGGGAACACACCTCCCCGAAGCTCATCCTGTTGGCCTGTTTCCGGATCTCTGTGAGCCCCAATCGTTCCTTCATCTTCCGGTACCTGGGAGAGAACGGCAGGTGGATTAGTGCTTGACCAACCACGGCGCTGGGACACCTGGGTTCTACTCCCAGCTCTGGGAGGGAAGTGCGGCCCCCGAAAGGCCCCAGCTCAATCTCCTCTCACCTGCGGCCTCCTCGTTTCTTTCTCTGTCCATCCAGGGGGGCGGGCAGAGGCTTCACCTGCTTCACGGGGGGAGGCTCCTGCCATTTGTCAAACTTCCGCTCAATCTCCTCCTTGAGGTCGTAGCCCACCTGCGGGGGGAGATACATCGCTAGCCAGGCAGCCTCCAAGCGCCTCTGTGAACAGAGGGCACAGCCTGGGCCGGGGGCTGCTCTAACTCCTAGACCCCACTGCCCTCCCAGAACCAAGGACAGAACCCAGGCCCCACTCACATTTTTTATACCCACCTTCCCCTCTGGGCTCTCGTGGAAGCTGTCAACACGAGCTGCCAGCGTGCACTTGGCAGCAACGAGACGAGCAGCCTTCCTCCGCAAGTCCTGGGGGGGGAGAGAGATATTAAGATGCTGGGAAGAGACGACAAAGCCTGGGGGAGGAAGCACTGGGGCATCAGGGTGGTGAGATCCGGGCGGACGGAGAGGGGGGGACACTGAGATCGGGGGCACAGGGTCCATACCGGCGGCAGTGACTGTACGATGTCGCTGTGGTAGATGTACCCCGTGTGGGGTAGCACAGAGGTGCTGGAGAAGCCGGACAGGGTCTTGCGCTGGGCTCCCAGGAGCATGATGTTACAGGCTGGCATCTTGGAGAGGTTTGTGAGGCCGCCCGCAATGCCTGCGGGGGGGGGGGGGGACAGGCAAAGTTAGACACACGCTGCCTGACAGCAGTGGGCAGGGTAAGGGGGACCCAGCTGTCTGCCTGGGCCGGATAGGAGCCAGAACCCCTAAAAGGAGAAAGACCCCGTGTCCCACTCCCCACCCCCTCGTGTCAGCTCTGGGGGCCAGATTGGGGTTGGTGCCCTGGCAAAATAGGCAGGAGCCCCTCACCCATGATCTTGGCAGCTGTGGAGGCGCCGACGATAATAGATAGGTTGGGGGCGATGAAGGACATGCGGGACTCCACATACTCATAGATGCGGTGCTTGGATTGGTTGAGCTCCAGGGCCATGTCGCAGGCTTCCTCGATGCGTTCCAGCTCCTCCTCTGTCAGCTGTTGCCTGCGGGAGAGAGAAGGATGGATGATCACAACAACCCTGGCCCCTGGGCGGGCTCCGCAGACCCCTGGCACCCGGCCTGGACTCTGTCAGGGCCCCACAGATGCAGGGCAGGTGATTCCATGTCCCAAATGGGCCCAGCCAAAGCTCCCTCGCTCACATCCTCCTTCCTACATGCCTCCCACTGAAATACAGCTGCTTCTGGGGTGGAGCAAGCAAACAGGCTGGAGGAGGCAAAGGCAGGCCAGATCTTACAAGCAGCCCCCTGGGATCTCTTATGTCCAGGAAGAGTGCCGTGATAGATCCTCGGAAGCAGAGGGAGCAGAGCCATTGAAAATCAGAGTCAGGTATAGAACCCAGGAGTCCTGCACCCCCAGCTCCGGGATCAGGTCACTGTGTATGGAATCAGAGTGCTGGGTGTGGAAGATAGAAAGAAAAGAACAGAAGGAAGGGGGGGACAGAAGGCCTGGGTCCAGTGCTCCACTGCCCACACAGCAGGCAGGATCAGCCAAAGGGGAGCCCCCCACGGCCTGGTGTCCCTCCCCACACAGCAAGGCAAGGCTTAAGGAAGGAGGAGCCCGCGGCCCGGCGTACCCTTGCGTGGTGGAGGCCGTGACGCTCACCACCATGATGGTGGCATTCGTCAGGATCTGCTGCACGTTCTCGTTGTTCTTGCATTTGTCCAGGCTGTTGCCCAGCTCCTGTGTGGGGATGACACAGACACACAAGCGGGGTCAGTCATCAGGGCTAGGATGGATACACGGACACCCCAGTGCTGCTCAGAGCCCGGCCCCAGCCCCAGGGGCACCGCAACTGGTGTCTCCACAAGACAGAGCCTGCTGCCCCCTGCCCAACCCTGACTACCCCTCCTCACGCAGACCCTAGCGCCCACCCCCACCCACCCCAGCTACCCCTCCCGCACCTTACCCTTCACCCTGACCCCGTGCCCCCCTCCTCCTAGCTCCCATATGCCCTCCCCTCCACCCTGCCTGCCCAGCAACTCCAGTTGCTCGGCCCTCCTGCAGCAGCGGGCAGGAGTGGCACATACCTTGACCGTGCGGATGTAATCCAGGGCGTTGGGAACCAGGGATTCCAGCTCTGGGAATCGCTTGGAGTATTTATCCCGGATGAATTTATGGATGATGTCTGGTGGAACAGAAAATGGGGAGGGGAAGAGACCCCTGTTAGTTGCTGGGGTAGACAAGAATTGGGGAGCAGCTCTTGCAATCATCTGGGGTCCTCTCTCTCTTCTATTACACAAGCCCCCGGACTCCAGCAGAAAGCTGCGTGTATACAGCCAGCCCCTTATGCATGCAGACAACAGCTAGAGGTTACTGTTATTTGCCTATTTCAAGCAGCTGATCTCAAGGCACTTTACAAAGACCCTGTTACACATATGGGGAAACTGAGGCACAGAGTGGGGGATGTGGTCACCCGGCAGCACAGCTGGGAATAAACCCAGCTCCCAAGTCCCCAGTGCTCTAACCACAAGGCCACACAGCCTCCCTTTCCTTCAAAAGGAACCCTTCTGCTTCCTGTTCTCCTCTCTCATGAGCTGAAGGTCCCAAATCGTAAGTTTTGGCTTCTCAGCCTGACTCGGAGCAAGGAGAGTCTGTTTGCCAGCCAGCTCCGCTACACAGAGTACAGCCCCAGGTGCTTGGAACCCAGCTGCGTGCCGGGGATCTCCTCCTGTCATGGACATGGCAGAAGGCACTAGGACACGACAGCTGTGTATGCCAGGAATGCATCCCCACAGGTGCTGATGCTCTATAGACCCACAGAAGGGGCCCCATGGTCTTACGTGTCCTCCTGCATGACGCAAGCCACAGAACTTCCCTGACTTCATGCCTGTTTGTACTACAGCAGCGGAAACAGCCAATCCACTGTCCACACCGGCACAGCATCCTGGGGGGAGAGCCCCAGGCCACAGCCTTCCTGCCTGAGGGAGGCTGATAGGTGCTGCATAATCCCCTCTCCCATGGATGGGCTGTGGCTGACCCAAGGGAGATGAAAAAGGGCCATTTCCTGGTAAGCAAAGGCTGGGGTAAATGGGGTCCAGGTGCCAATTCTGGGCGGGGTGGAAGAGAGAAGCCCTGGGCTTTCCTAGCTCTGTCGTCAAGCATCAGAGGTAGACACAGATCTAGGGCCCCATGGCTGGAAGCGCAGCTGCCCCTGCAAAGAGCCAGGAAAAGGGACCACAACTCCTCTCTCCATCCAGGGACCCATCTGCCCCTCCACAGGCTGATACCATGGAGAGCCTTTGGGGAGCATGAGCGAAAGGAGAGAGAGCCGCTCCCGTGCATGGAACCTCCCGTACAACATAAACTGTGCCCCCTCCACCCCATAAACTTCTCATGGCAACGCCCACCACAAGACGGGCCACTCACTCAGTTCATTCTCGATCTCCACCGTCAGGTTGTTGGCGTCAACGATGACTCGGTACTCCGGAGCCGCCTCCACCGGCCCCAGCACTGCAGAGAGAACGCATGCAAATCTCTGGGGGCTGGCTAGGGCACTGTGCTGCATGGAGCAGGGTAAGGACTCAGTAGGGGGCACTCGTCCCCGCCAGTCAAGGCTGGTCCCGATACTCTGTGCAGCACGAGGCTGTAGGGCATGGGGTGGGGGGCTCAGTAAGGAGCGCTGGCCCCTTGCAGCCAGGGCTGGTCTCAATGCCCTGTGCTGCAGGGAGTGGGGTGGGCTACTCAGAGGGGGGTGCTCTCCTCCCCATCTGTGCTGGCCCAACGCCCTAGGGCGGCACTGCGCTGCAAGGTGCGGGCGGGGTCTCAGCAAGGAGTGCTTGCCCTCCACAGACAGGGCTCACCCCATTGCTGTAGTGCAGTGCTAGGGAGCACAGAGATGGCAGTGGGAGCCCCCTGCAGTCAGAGAATAGATTAGCTCCCTCCAACGCCCCGCACACCCTACCCCCTGCCCCACACATATCCACCCACACCCCACACCCACACGGTACCTTCCGTGGCTTTGGACTGTTTGCTGATATACTCCTCGATCTTCACCATGATCTCCGCAAACTACCGAGACACAACACAGCGGGCTCGCCTGTACTTTCAAAAGGGGAACCGAGCCGCGCAAGAGGGGGGCAGCAGGAGGCGCTCTCCCCTCAGAGGCAGGGCTGACCCCAATGCCCCCGCATGGCACAGCGGAAAAGAGGCCCCGTGTCTCATCCACTGCCCCCCAAGCCCCCACAAGTCGGTCAGTCCCATGCCCTGGGGCCAGATCGGAGCCAGTGCCCACGAGAGGGGAAAGGCTCCGTGTCCCAGTCCCCCGCCCGTCCCTAGCCAGCCGGTCCCCTGCCTCAGTGCTGGATCGAGCCAGGGCTGCAGGGGCGGTGCGGGGGGGTGGGGCGAGGCCCCCCCGGCTCTCACCATCTTGCTGTCCCACAGCTTGGCGATGGTCTTGACCGAGTCCACGCTGAGGTCCAGCTGCATCTCCTCCTGCACGTCCTCGATGGCCGGCTCATCCTCCTCGTCCGCGAAGTTCTCCTCCTCCGCCGCCTCCTCCAGGTCGGCCAGCAGCTCGTCGGCCAGAGACATCCTGGGGGGGCAGGGGCGGGGCTGGGCAGGGGCCTTCACCCCCCCCCCCCGGGCCCCTCCGCTCCAGGGACTCACACCCCACGGGCCGCCTCTCGGCCCCGCCCACCTACCCCGCCAACCCCTCCCCCACGGCCCCCCGCGGCCCCTCCCCCACGGCCCCCCGCCTGTCCCCACCCACAGCCCCTCCCCCACGGCCCCCCACCAACCCCTCCCCCACAGCCCCTCCCCCACGGCCCCCCGCCTGTCCCCACCCACAGCCCCTCCCCCACAGCCCCTCCCTCACGGCCCCCCGCCTGTCCCCACCCACAGCCCCTCCCCCACGGCCACCCACCAACCCCTCCCCCACAGCCCCTCCCCCACGGCCCCCCGCCTGTCCCCACCCACAGCCCCTCCCCCACAGCCCCTCCCTCACGGCCCCCCGCCTGTCCCCACCCACAGCCCCTCCCCCACGGCCACCCACCAACCCCTCCCCCACAGCCCCTCCCCCACGGCCCCCCGCCTGTCCCCACCCACAGCCCCTCCCCCACAGCCCCTCCCTCACGGCCCCCCGCCTGTCCCCACCCACAGCCCCTCCCCCACGGCCACCCACCAACCCCTCCCCCACAGCCCCTCCCCCACGGCCCCCCGCCTG
>ML675667.1:1173997-1192137 GCA_007922155.1 Mesoclemmys tuberculata | reverse complement strand
CTATTACCAGCTCTGGGAGGAGAGGGGTGTCTAGTGGTTAGAGAAGGAGGGCCTGGGAGCCAGGACTCCTGGGTTCTATTTTGAAGGCTGCTCCCCACTTTTCCTCTCGTCAGCTAGTTCCTTGCCTCCCAGGGCACCTTTGGACCTTTGCTAATCCCGGCCACGATCTGGGAGTGGCAGCGCAGGTGTGTTTGCACCCAGCAAGCTCAAAGAACAGATGGTGGGAGGGGGCTGGACAGGGAGTTCTGGGGGGTGGCACTGGTGGGGCGCACGCCGTGCCTGAGCTGGACGGGAAAGGGGAGGCTGGTGCTGGAGGCTGGATGAGGAGCGGGGGCCCTAGCTGCTCCAGGGGGGATGCCAGGCCCAGAAGCCTGGGTTCATTTCCCACCCCTCTGTCTTTGGCCCTGTAAAGACTGGGGCATGGGTGGCGCAATCTAGGTGCCGGGATGGGGACTAAACGCGCAGGGAGGGAGAACAGACTGCCGGGGTGCTGTGCTGTAGGGACCAGAGCAGGCACCTCATGGGGGGTCCCTACATCTGAATGAGGCAGCAGAGGGAACATGATTTACCCAAAATCGCACCGCAAACTCCGCTGGAGAATAGAGCCAGGAGTCCTGGCTCCCAGCCCCCACTCTAACCACTAGGCATCACTCCCCTCTCACCCTCCCAGAGCCAGGGCTAGAACCTAGGAATCCTGGCTCCCAGCCCCCCTGCTCTAACCATTAGACCCCACTCCCCTCCCAGAGTTGGGGATAGAACCCAGGTGTCCTGGCTCCCTCTTTTGCAGTTTTCTTGCAGCATCCAATGAGTTAACAGAAGGCCGGGGAGGAGGGCGGGGCAATGGATTGAGGCTATAAAGGGCCACCTCCCCGCTGGAACTGTAACTGCTTCCTCAGCAGGCTTTGCCTCTCCTCTGAGGTGTGACCCCAGGCTATGGCAGGTGAGACACAGAGAGCTGGGCCCAGGACGCCTGGGTTCTTTTCCTGGGTGTGGGTGGGGAGTGGAGTCTAATGTAGTCTAGTGGTTAGAGTAGGTGTGGGGGGCTGGGAGCCAGGACTCCTGTGTTCCATCCCAGGCTCTGGCAGAGGAGTGGGGTCTAGTGGTTAGAGGTCTGCCCCTCCCTCAGGTTTCCATTGCTACTGAGGACCTTTGTGCTGACCTGCGGTCCTATCTGGCAAAGGGTATTTCTCTCCCACTTTGGAGCAGGGGCCCATCTACCCTGGCGTCCCGGCTGCACTCCCCCTCCCCACACAGCACGTTGTTCTCTGGGAGAGTCCCCCTGGTGGCCGGTGAAGGGTGAAGTCCTCCCAGCTGGTGCCCTTGGAGCTCCCCCAACAGCTGTTTCTCTCTCCAGCGGTTGCCGGAGAGGGGCCGGTTCCCGGCTCAGAGCTGGCCCTCAAGAAGGATGTGCTGGCGCTGCTGTTGAGCCACCCGGGGGGCATCCCCCTGCGGGATTTCGGGAGGCTCTTCCGCCAGCGCCACGGCCGGTGCCTGGATCTGTCCAGGCACGGCTACCGCTCGCTGCGCCACCTGCTGAGCGACATGAAGGAGCTGGTGGTCCTGGACGAGGAGGGCGAGGAAACGCGGGTCCGGTGCTGGCATCCAACCTGCACCCCACGGCTGGGGGCTGAGCCTCCCAAGAGACACCTCCGACCCCGCCGGGTCCACAAGGCGGCACCACCCGAACCGCAGCCACTGGAGTCTCCTAAAACAGGTATGGTCATGGGGGCAGAGGGACTGCCCTTTCCTGGGGGGAATGGGAATTGCATGCAGTGGCTGTGCGTCATTTATAGCCCTTCCCTTTTTCAGGGGTAGAGTGTGCTACAGGTACTGTCTACACTAATGGGTGCAACAGTGATTGTTCAGGGCAGAGCTGTGTCAGGACTCCTGGGTTCCATCCCCAGCTCTGGTAGGGGAGTTGGGGTCATGCTATCAGACCAGCTCTATTCCCAGTTCTGCTCTTGCCTACAGAGCGTGAAGCTGTGGCTTCGCCCTCTGACTGGGGGGACAAAATCCATCTGTGAGACTGCAGTTGCCTCTGGGGTGTAGCGTGTCAGCTGGCTGTAACAAGGCAAACCAGGTGGTCCTGCCTCTGCTTTGGGGGCAGATGAAATCAATTATATGGCACCCGAGGGTTCCCCAAGTGACCGATGGGCATCGTGCAAACGGGCCTGGCCCAGAGACGTCTGCAAAGGGGATGCAGCAAAACCCCTCCATGAGGAAATCTCCTCCCTTGATGCAGATGCTGGGTCCAGACAGCCACCGTGCCCTGGGAACCGAGGCTGGTGGGAAATCAAATGCTGCCCTCCCCCCAGGGTCGGGATTGGACCTAGCCCCCCTGATTCTTTGCACGAGCCTCTAGTGATGGAGCTGAAAGATACAGGGGCCATCTGTCCCTGGGGGGGCCACAGCCAAATGCCAAATCTGCCCCTGCTTGCAACAGCTCCCCTGCTGAGCTTGGCCATTGCAAAGTGAACGCCAACGCGGCGGCCCCCGAAGACCGACTGCTGCTCGCCCGATGGGGTCAGGCTCCCTGCAAACGGTGCCATCTAGAAGGGCCACGTGCCGCGCGCGCGTCCGAAAGGGGTGGCGACGTTCAGCGTCTCACAGGGCGTCTCTTCTCCCCTCTCCCTCCAGCTCCCAGGCTGTGCAGCTCCTGCCACCACCTGGCTGCGCCGACCACCGCTTCCCTGGCCCACCCGCCGGCCAGATCCACCCCCCGGCACCGTGCTGGAGCCCAGCTGCCCCGCGCCGTCTCCCTGAACCACTTCCCCGGCTCCCGCCTTCCTGTGGCCGCCCCCCGGCAGCTGCCCTTGCTGACCTTCGCCAACCAGCCACTGGGCCTGGTGGCCTACGGGGGGGCTCCCCTGAATAGCTCTGCACCAGCCCCCAGCCGGCTGCCCCGCCCGGCCAGTCCCCGGCTGGACCCGGCTGCACGGTCTGAGCTGGAGCGAAACGTGGCGCGGGTCCTGCGGGGCTACCCCGGGGGCATTTCCCTCTTCCACTTCCGCCAGGCCTACAGCGCTGCCTACTGCGACCTCTTCCCCCTGGACAGCTCGGCATCGGTGAAGGAGCAGCTGGCGGCCATGCCGGGAGCCGTGAGGCTGGAGGGCTGGGGGGTGCAGACGCTGCTTTTCCCGGTCTGCCCTCAGGAGACCCCCAGCGCCGGCGAGGAGACGGGTATGTGTCAGCAGGCAGTTGGCAGGGGGGAGAAGGACCCTCCCGGGGATCGCGCTAAGCAGGGCCAAGCTGGCTCACTGCTAGGGGGTGCCGTGCTGCAGAGAACGGGTTGGGGGGTTCGGGGGGGATGCTCTGGGGAATTTGAGGTGGGGGGTTCAGCGGGGGGGGCGCTCTCCCCTTCTACGCATCGCAACCACTGAGCCCGTTTCCCTTTTCTCTCGTCTGTCTAGGTCTCCCCCCATCTTTGCCGGAGGCCGCATCCCCTCTCAGCCCCGCCGCGGCGCCAGCCGCCCCAGCTGGGGTCTGTCCATCTCCTGCCAGCCCTGCCAGCCCCCTGGAAGCTCAGGAGGGGGGTGCTGGTGGCCTGGAGGCCTCCCCTGTTCCTTGCAGCCCACCCCCAGGGCTCGGAGTGCCAGCGGGGGCCCCAGCTGAGCTCCCCACATCCTCAGCTGCCCTCTGCTCCCCAGTGACAGTAGAGCATGCAACCATGGCGCCCATCGCTGCGGAGACGGTCGCCCTGGAGGCCGTTACCATGGGTACAGCAGCGGCTCGTGCTGTGCCCTCTGAGCTGGCGGCCGAGCTCCCTATGCCACCGCATCTGGCATCTTCTGCACCCCCGTCCTCCGTGGGCTGCCCTTCTGCCCCGACCCCACCTCTGAGCTTGGACTATGAGGTTGGCATGGATGCCATCCTCTACGGCCTTAACTGTGCCCCCAGCTCTCCAAGCTGTCCCAGCCCAGAACCATCCTTTCCCCTGACTTTTCCAGGACCTGCGTCTGGTGACCACTCCCCGATGGCCCTGGTCTCCCCTGAGCCAGCCTGGTCCCCCAACCAAGGCATCTCTGGCGCCGCAGATTCCCCCATGGTGAGACCACCCTTTAGGCCCTTGCCTCTGAGTGAGCCCAGCTTCGCATCCCCCTGCAAACTGCGGGAGGATGGGGGGGCACCGTGGGCGGCCATCAAGCCAGAGCCCCGCCTGCCCCCTGTCTCCCCATCCCGTCCCCCACCTCTGAGGAGTAAGGGGAAGCCACCCAAGCGCAAGAACTCCTGTGTGCTTCTGTGAGGTGGGTGTTGGGAGCTGATGGTGTCTGTGAAGTGGGCTAGGTCAGGATGGGTAAGGGGATTGTAGAGCAAGTGCCCATGGGCTCCTGCTAGGGGAGAGGGGGAGGTGGCCCCACAGGGCATGGGAAGGGGGGACAGGGAGAAAGGGGCAGGTGTCGATATGGGGCTGGGTGGAGCCTTTCTGAAGGGCAGGAGGGGTTGGTTTGAAATTCGGTGGAAGGCCCCATATCCCCCTGGCCTGGGGCTGGATTGACCCCACTGCCCCTGAGAGGGGGCGGGCATCCCGCCTCCCCATAGCACTGGCTGATCAGGGGATGGATTTGCTAATGGAAAGTAGGAAGAAAAATGTGCTCCTTCCTTTCAAGCTGGGGTCTGCCTGGGATTCAGCCAACTGGGGGGGATAAGGCTGAGAATCTAGAACCCACCCCATTTTAGTGGGGACTGGGGGTGGATCTAGGACCCTCTCCATTTTGGCGAGGTCCAGGGGCTCTACAACCCACCACATCTTGGTGGAGGTTGCGGTGGATCCCAGTACACACTCCTGCACTGTGGGAGATCTGCAACCTTCACCCGTTGGCAACTTGGGAAGCTGGAACACCCTCCATTTGGCTAGCATATAGTGGAATCTAGAACCCTGCCTCTTTGATGAATCTAGAACCCACTCCGTTATGTTGAGGCCTGAGGGAGGTGGAACCTGTTCTGGTGGGGAATCTAGAACAGGGTTCATTTAGTTGTTGGCAAAGGAATCTGGAACCCCCTCCATTATCTGGGGAATCTAGGGCCCACCCCATTTTGGTGGGGGCATGGGAAGGGGCAGTGAAAATCTAGCACACACCCAGTGTTATGTGGGGTTGGCTGGACAGTCTGATGCAGTCTGATGCTCCTTTGGAGCCATAAAGTTGCCCTGAGAAAAGGAAAAATGTTACTTAAATATTTATTTGTCCACCCCTCCAGGGGAATCCTGTCTATAATTTATCTTATGAATCTCCAGCTGTTCTCCCAATAAAATTTGCTTCCTGAATGATCTGCTCCTTCCTGTGACCTTTTTCTCACCACGGAAGGGAAATTCCCTGATGTGGTGGGGAAGGGAAATCACCTCTGAAAGGTTCTAGAGCAGAGGCCCTTGCCTTGCAGAACCTGGAACCCAGCAAGGCAAAGTCACCACTGGAGGTTCCTTTGCATCATCTGCTTGGGCAGCGGGTGCTGCATGAGGACAGCCAGGTTGGCTCAGCGCCGAGTTCCCCCTAGCATGTTCTCCAGCCCCGAGAGATGGTGGCAGCGGTGGGATTGTCCTGCAGCGCGCTCGCTCTCAGCCAGCTCCCAGGTGATGTCTACACAGCAAGCAGCTGCAAGGCTCACAGCCTGGGTCCTCAAACCTTCCCCTGCCCCAAAGATTCAGGCCCCAACATCTACATAGCTTCATCTAGTGCTGTGGCACAAGCCTGGTTTGCCGCTGGCCGTGACGCCGCAGCTGGATAGAACGAGAGCCGGGTGAAAATTTTCATTCAGATCCTTTGAGAAATGCAGAGGGTGGGCGCTCGGAAACCTTTTGCACGTCCGCGTTGAGTTTTGAGGACTTATTTTAGGGGAAGAAGAAAAATCGGGCAAACGAACCGCTTTGCTTTGAAATGGTTTCGTTGTGAGATCCCCTTCTATTGCATTTAGGAAAGGAAAAGGAAGGTCAGAAATGGAACAAAATGTTTTGTTGCTGGTTAAAGGAAATGTTTAGTGTGACCCTAAATTAAGGATTTTTTTTTTCTTTTTCATGCATCAAAGTTTTTTCTCAGCAGCCGGGTGGGGGTAAGATTTATGCTATGATGAAAAACTCTGCTGGAGCAAGGCACTGGGCTTAGGATCTGCAGACTCCCAGGGGATCCCCAGTCTGTCTGATTTCCCAGAGGGTCTGTACCTCCATTTGAAATTTTTAGGGGTCCACAAATGAGAAAAGGGGGGAAATCACTGCCCTAGAACACAACAGGGCAAAGGCACCTGGGGAGGTGCCTGCTGTAAAATAAAATTTTCTTCTTATCTCTCTGACCTACCAGGGAACTAACCCCCCCTCTAATTGTTGTCCCAGCTCTTATCAGAAATGGGTGCAAGATCCAGCTGGGGAGGTTTTTTACTCGGTTTGTTTGAAATGGGGGTGGAGGGGGGTGTCCATGGGATGTGCAGACCCATCCTTTCAGCCTGAAGTCAAAATTTTCAAAAGGAAAATTAAAAAAAAAAAAAATTGGAAATATCCCTGCTCTCATTTTGCTTGTAATTAATATAATACTGTAATAATAACAGTCTGTTATGCACACAGGGGCGCTGGAACACTTTTTAGCGGGGTGCTGCCGATGGAAACCAAGCACCGGGTGTTTGTTATTACTGCATCAGGCCAGGGGGTGCGGTAACCCCCCCAGTTCCAGCACTATGATGTGCATAGGCCCTGAGCGCTGCTCTCCAAGGAAGGGAAAAAACCCCATTTGCACTGAAGGAGGAGCTGGGAGCCCTGGGGGGTTGTAGCTGCGGAGGGCAGAGTTGGGGGCCGAGAAGAAATTCCCCAGTTACAAAAGCGGGTGCATTTGTCCCAAATTTCAGAGGCTGAAGGACCGTTGTCTGCTGCGCCAGCCCCCTACGCCTGTGATCACTCTTCAGAGCTGCTATTCTGGAAACACAGAGCCCCCTGAACCCCCAAATCACACATTGGCCCCCCAAGATCCCCCTCAAAGGACCCCTACCAAGGAGGCTAACGCTTTTCTCTTTGGCCCCCTATGCACCTTTTCAGGGGCGCTGACCACATGCTCCCTGGCCCCCAAATACCTGATTCCTCTCCACTGATCAACCCGCCCCACAAGAGGCCTCTAAACCACCCACTCTGTGACCCCCACAAATGCCCCCTCACATCTTCACTGCTCCCCAGTGGCTCCCTCCCCCCAGGTGCTCCAGTCCCCCCCTGCCCAAGGCCTAGAAAATGGGGGGGGCTAGAACTCCCAGAGGGCACAGGGTATTGGCTCTGAGCACCAGCCAATGGCAAGGGCTGCTCCTCAGGTCCCGCCTTCAGTGACCAGAAGGTGTCTCCTGATTGGCTCCCTTGGGCCACACCCCATAAGGGACTGAGGTATAAAAGAGGCTGCCATGCGGCTGGCCTCTGGTTGGTGCTTCCTGGTTTTGTTTTTTGACTGGTGGTGCTTTTGTTTGGCGCCTCTCCAAAGGGAGCCAGGACTCCTGGGTTCTTTCCTTGGCTCTAGGAGGGGAGTGGGGTCTGGTGGGTTAGAGTGGGGTAGTTGGGAGCCAGGACTCCTGGGTTCTGTCTCTGGCTCGCAAGTTTTCCCATCACAGGTGGGCTGGCCAAGATCCTGGCTTGGCCCCATGGAGCCCTGGCTGGAGGTGGTGGTGGTGGCGGCCGATGGTTGCCCCAAGCTGGGCTCGGGGAAGGAGATGTTGGCTGAGGAGTGGTGCCCCCCGCCGAAGAAGAGACCTCGCTGCTCCCCACCTCAGACAGAGGCCCCCATGGAGTGGGAGCCCCCAAAGCCAGCTGGTACAGCCAGGGGCTGTGCACCCCTTGGTCCTGTGGTTGGGAGGGGAGGGGAGGGGGTGTGGGGGGCTGGGATGGAGGATTTGGAGAGTGAAGGACAGTAGAGGGTTTTGGTAGGTCTGGGGGAAGCAATAGGGGTTGGGGGGAGCCATGGGGCCTGGTACATCTGTGACTCTGATCTCTGGCTGTCTGTGCCAGCTGTTGTGGGCCCTCTGTCCATCCGTCTGTCCTGGGGTGGCTGTATGCTGCATCTTCCCCGTGGGAGTTGTTGGCGGGAGGCACAAGCTCTTATCCCCTGCCCCCAGGCTCTTCCTGTCTCCCCTTGGTCGGTTTCCTGACCCAATGGGGTTCTGTCCTCTCCCCATTTCAGGTGGGGCTCCCCCCGTGCCGTGCTCCACTCCCGGATACCCCTGCTCTTTGCCCCCTGACCACTGGGCCACCGACTGCTGGGACCCGGCTCACGAGTGGCCCAAGGAACGGGCTGGGCCAAGAGGTGAGAGGAGGCTATGTCTAGGGTTAGAGTGATGAGATGGGGGGCGGGACTCCAGGGTTGTGTCTCCCACTCTGGGAGGGGAGCTGGTCTAGTGGTTAGGTGCACACAGGCTCTATCACAGCCTTGATTTCGTCCCCCCATGTCTGTCTCTCACTCATCCACCCCAGGCCCTGCTGCTGCTTTAGCTCTGCTGTGTCAGTGAGTTATTTTTCCTGTCGATTCTGTTCTCTTCTCCCTCTCTAGCATTGCCAAACAAACTTGCACCAGCCCGGGGGGGCTCCCCCAGTCCAGCCCAACGCTCGGCTCCTGTGCCCTCCACGTCCCGCTGCCCCACAAGAGGGGACCTGGTGCGCCAGCGGCCGAAGAAACCTGTGCAGTCGAAGAGACCGAAATCCGTGGGAAAAGGAGGTGGGTGAAGAGCAGAGATGGGAGCCAGGACTCTCCCTGGCTGTGGGAGGGGAGTGGGGTCAAATGGTTAGAGCAGGGGGCTGGGAGCCGGGACTCCTGGGTTCTATCCCCGGCTCCGAGGTGCGATTTGACTCCTAACTCCAAGCGCTGGGCTCTGTCGGTCGGTGCCAGGTGCTGCGGCCATCGCCCTGCTCATGCGGGGCATCCTGTCGGCGTTCACCTGTGGCCTGAGGCTGGCGAAGCTGCTGGAGATCATGAAAAGCCAGCATGGGGTCGAGGTGGAGGCGCTGAGCCGGTCTGCTGGCGCCGCGGATGTCCTGCAGTTCCTGGCTCAGGTTCCTGGCCTACGGCTGTGCACCCCTGAGAGAGGCCTCCAGTGCCTTATCCAGCTGGAGACAGGTAGGGCTGGTGGGTTCCCATCCTCTTGTAGGAATTGCCCCCTCCACCCGTGGGGGGCTGTCCTGCCCTGCTTTCCTGGCAGATGCTGGCATCCTAAGGCCTTCAAACAGCTCCAAATGCCACAGACCCTCCTGCCAGCCAATATTCCCCTGGCCGGGAGCTACCTGCTTTGTAGCTGCTGTGGTGGTTTTTCTCGTGGCCCGGCGGAGGCCGCTCTCCCTGGTAGCCCTGGGTATGCGGACAGGGCTGCGTCAGATCCGCCTTCCTGAGTGTGCCCATGGGAGATGTCCTGAAGTTAAGACACGGAGCTGCCTATGCTTAGCTGCCCCCCCCGCTCTTGGATCTGTTTGTTCAGGCTCCCATCACACTCAGGCAGGCGGCAGCTGCGCCCCTCTCGGGTTTTTGAGGAGTTTGCCGCCACCCTGATGGTGAGAGGCTTTGTTTTGAGGGGCGCTGAGTCGGACGCTTGGTGGGCAGGTGGGGGCGGTGGGTGGGTGCCCACAGGCTGTAGCGCAGCCTTGATTTCCCCCTGGTGTCTCTGACTCCCCCACCTCGCTGCCCTGTGGCTGCTCTATCTCTGGTCTGTCCGTGATTTATTTTTTTGCTGTAGATTCTGTTCCTCCCCCCCCTTTTCTAGAGTCGGCAAATGAATCCGCACCAGCCCCAGGGCCACCCCCCAGTCCGGCCCCACGCGGCAGCCTCTCACAGCCAGCCCGGCGCTCGGCTCCCTGCTGCTGTTGCTGTTCTCCCGATAGAGAGGACCTGGGGCAACAGCAGCCAGAGAAGCCGGCTCCGTTGAAGAGATCGAAAGCCACGGGAAACGAAGGTGACTAAAGCGCTGAGATGGGAGCCAGGACTTCAGGCTTCAGTCCCTGGTGCTGGGAGGGGAAGTGCTCTCTAGTGGGTAGAGCAGGGAGCCAGGACTCCTGGGTTCTGTCCTCAGTCCTGGGAGGGGAGCGGGGGCTAGTGGTTAGAGCAGGACGGCTGGGTTCTGGAATTTGAGCGGTGTCCGATCTCCGGGGGCTCCGTGTGCCTCCATCCTTCTGATCCCTGGGCACGTCTGTCCCCAGGTGCCGCCGGCTCCCTCGCCCCATTGCTGCAGCAAGTCCTGCGCCCTTTCCCCCTGGGCTTGGGGCTGTCCAAGCTGCTGGACGCTGTGTGGCGGGAGCACGGCCTGGACCTGTTGGCGCTCAGCCATGAAGCAGGGCACGGGGACGTGCTGAGGCTGTTGGGGCAAGTGCCCGGGATCCAGTTCCACAGGCCATCAGGACGCCGCAAGCGCACCGTGAACCTCCCCCAGGTGGGTGGGGTGGATCTTTGCCCCTCTCCCACGCGGTCTGTGCCACCTGCTCTCGGGGGCCATCCTATGGCCTGTGTTAACACGGGCTGTCTGAGGGGGCCCCCGCATGGGGCGGGAGGGGTACACTTGACTGGGCCCCTTAACCGTGAGGCAAACACTTGTCATGGCTCATGGGATTGTGTGTGTGGGACAAGGGATGGTGGGAGGGGGGGCCTGTCTTACAAGTGTGAACTGGGCTGAAACTGAATCTGATCAGACATCAGGGCTCAAACATATCACCCTGGTCCCATCAGGCCTTGGAGTCTGGCTCCCGCGGCTCCCTCCCCAGAAGCTGGGTGTGAAGCTGGTTGGCTTTTTCATCAAAAGGGTTTTTGACCCAACCCCCCCCCATGTTTGTCAAAATTGAAATGTTTAGGAAAAGGCGTGGGAGGGGGAACCTTCCCCCCTTTTTTGGAACAGAATATTTTGTTCCCCCACACCCCAAAAAAAGCTTCATGGTTTTCTACAGGTTCTTTTTTTAAAAAAGGTTGAAAGAGGAACAAAGCTCTTCTGATGAGCTCAAATGTTTTGGACCTGAAAGGAAATTCTAAAATACTTTGTTCCAATCAAAATCCAAGCCCGTTCGTTTCAGCTTTTGACCCTGTCTTAAAACACTTTTGCACAGCCGGGGGAAAGGAGTGTTTGAGGGAGGAAATGGTGAAAGGTTCATTTCACAACAGCTGACATATCACACGTTCAATTTCCTGTAATTTGGAAAATCCGTGTCCCTGGGCTCTAATTGTGTTGAAACCCTGCTTGTGACCCCACCGGGGGTGGGGTGTCCAAGGCCGATGAAAGGAAGGACCCTTGTACCAGAGCGCTGGGCCCCCCAAAATGGGGTGAAATGGGAGGAGGGGTAGGGCCTCAGCAGATACAATGGCCAAGGGCCCCATATTTCTCTCAACAAGCCTACAGTGTGCCAAACAGCTCTCAAACAGAGCCCTCTGCTAGCTGAGCTGCGGGCGCGCACGCGATGCTGGTGGCAGCAGTAGTAGGTTGTTACCCTGTAGAAAGTAAACACGAGCTCTGGAGCTTATGAAATGGTGATAGCCCAGCAGTACTGGGGTGGGGTGGGAGGATGTTGGAGGGGACTGTGGCCTAATCTTCTGGGGTCCCTCCACCTGAGCCCACCCCCCATTTTTCTTCCTGCAGCCATGAGCCCCCCCTTCCTGCTGACCTTCCTCCTGGGGGAATACTGGCCCCAAGCTGGCTGGGAGGGTACAGAAGGCATCTGAGGGAGCGCAGGGGGGCCCAGTGGAGCGGCAGAGGGAGCCCCTGAAGAGGAGAGGGCTGCTGGGTACCAACCCCATCTCCTTCTGCTTGTGCCAGAATCACATGGCTGGGGGGGGGCCGGCTCTGCCCTGGCAAGAGATCTGGGGCGCAGCAGCTCCCACTTTACACAGGGGGTGGGGACCCTGCCCCTGTGGGGGGCCCTGGCACTGACATGCGTGTGGAGGGCCCTTCCTAGCAATTGTCCATGCCCCCCCCTTGGTCAATTGCACTGCCCCTCAGCCTGTCACTCTCTGCCCCACTGTGGGGCAATGTGGGGGGCCTAGGTGCTACCACTACAGGGGGGGCCCATTTGTCTTCTCCCGCCCACGTTTGGCAGACATGCCCCCTGCCCCCGAGCTATGGTTTGTCTGCTGGGGGGGGAGCTCTCACCCTCCTGCCCCACAGAGGCCTCGAGCCCTGGGGCCGGGAGTGAAGGCGTCATGCCCAGGACAGGTCCCCCAGGGCGGAAATCAACTCAGTCTCTCTGCGGATGGTGGCAGCGGTCTGTCAAGTTTTTTTTCCCCCTTCTCCCAAGCCCCATAGACCAGAGCTGCTTTAATGGAATGGGGCGACCCAGCAAAGATCTCCTGACTCCGAGAGCTGGGGCTCTAGGCCCCAACCGGCCCCCTACAGCAGGATCCCAAAGCGGCAGGGGAGGGGTGAATGCTGCAAGGAAACAAACCCCCGCTTCGAATGGGAGAAGAAAGGGTTACGGGGTTTGTGCCTTGACAAGGGGTGATCGTTGTGTATAAGCGGGCAACAGAACCCAGGTGTCCATCCCCTCCCCTCCGTCCTTTAACCAGAGGTGAGGCACTGCTGGCGTAGCATGCCCTGGAGTCCCAGTTCATCCCAGTACTACCAGTGGCGCTGGCTGGAAAAGCCCAGTGGGTGCCATAGCCCAGGCCTCCCGTCTTCCAAACACGTTCTCAAGACGAGGGAGGAGAGCGCGCCCCTCTCCTTCCAGTATAACCCAGTAATGCTCCCGCCTGCCCCCCGAAGCGCCAAGGCCAGGTAGCCCCGGCGGCATGGAAGGAAATCCTTTCACACCCACTTTGTACCACTTTAACCCGTCTGCCGCAGCAGCTCCAGCAGAGCCGTGCGGGGGTTCCCCGTGTCCGTCCAGCTCTGTGGGGTGCTGATCTGGCCCATATCGTTCTCCTTCTGCCAGTTTAATGGCCCAGTGACTCCAGTATAATTGTTACTCTCCCACGCCCAGAGCTGCAAATTACTGGGGGGGGGGAAGAGTAATTGTCTTGCAGATCCCCTTCCCATCAAAGCCCACTCGGTCAGCCCAGTAACACCAGTACAGAGGCTCCCCGTGCCTGGCTGACTCGTGACTTCCCAGCTGCAGCTTTTTGAAGTTAAACCCTGAGCTGAAAATAAAGCCCTGCGATTCCAGTTCAGCCCAAAGCAGGCACCAGTTCTTCCCAGTAACACCAGTATAAGCGGAGGAAGTCTCGCCGGAGTCCGGTTGACCCCAGCAGACTGCATCAGTAACGCTTGTATAACAGACGGCACCGTCCGATTCCAGTTGAAGGCCACAGCAGACTGCGGTTTCTCCCAGTAACACCCGTATGAGTCCTTCCCACTCATCAGTTGGATTGCGTGTAACCCACTGGCCTGCCCCACTGCAAACAGCATGGAGGTGATGGGGGGGTGTCTCTTGCCCCCATTCAGTAGTGGTGATGCCGCCGGCTGTAGCCATGGGGGACCCCCCAGGGCTGGGGCAGGGCTGGGGCCCCATAGTAGAGCTGGCCCTGCAGCCGGCCCAGGGCTCCGTATCGGGGCGCCGGGGTCTTGTATCCGGGGGACAGATAGTTGGGGAGCAGGCGGGGGTCCTCACTGGTGGGGGGCACGCCCCTCCGCCTCATCAGCGCCCGGGCGGGCGTGTCCTGGAGGCCCCACTTGGGTTTGCCCTGGGGGGGAGAAATGGGGGGCAGCCCCCCCACAGGAGTTAGTGCCAGCCAGCTGCACCCCAGACTCTCCTCTCTCCCCCCCAGCACCTTGTGCCCCCAACATCTCCCCCAGAGCTCCCTGCCCCCAGCACAGCACCCTGTGCCCCCATCTCCCCACCCAGTGCCCCCCCAGCCCAGCACCATGTACCCCCAACATCTCCCACCAGTGCCCCCACCCCAGGACCTCCTGGCAGCACCCCAGTGCCCACAAACACCCTCTTTTCTCCCTGCTCCAGAGCCTCTGACCCCCAACTTTCCCCCCCTGCAGTCCCCCCCAGTATCAGCCCAGGGCCTTCCTAGCTACCTCCCAACCCCCCACCCCTTCCAGGGGTCCCTTGCCCCATCCCACCCTCCTGCCCTCTGACATCTCCCCCCACCGCATCCCCAAGGGCCCCCCTGCCCCCTCCAGTGCCCCATCATCCCTCCCCCCAGCACCCCTCCCGTCTGCATCATTTCCCCCAGGGTGTCAAAGCCCAGGGGAGAGGCTCTGCAACCCCCTCGTGCCCCACAGCTCGCCCGGGGCACTGGGGCAGGGCAGAGGCGGGCGCTCAGCTGGGTCAATATTGACCCATGGTGGAGAGGATGTGGTGCCAAGGCGGGGCCCAGGGTGCAGCCGGGACTGGAGACGCAGGGGGAGTGGGGCCACCGCCAGCCCCGCCCAGGTCACGTCGGGGGGGCAATCTCCAACCCCAGCCCCTTGGATCTGCCCCCATCCCATACACAGCCCCCCCCCATTTTCCCAGCCCTGCCTCTGCCCTGGCATAGCCAGCGCCCCCCATCCCCTGCTCCCGGGCGCCATCCGCTCACCTTAGCCTCGTCCCCCTGCTCAGTGCCGTCTGGGCCGGCGCCGGCGCTGGAGCCGGAGAGCTGGGAGAGGCGGCTGAGGTCCCAGAGGGACTTGCTGGGTCTCTGCACCACGATGCCCGCCAGCCGGGCCGGCTGCCCGCCCCGGTGGACGTCGCTCAGGGCGCTGTGGCCCTCGGGGCCCAGGCGGCGGGGCGGGGCGGGGGGCTCGTCGGCCGCCGTGGCCCGGATGGCTCGCACCAGCTCCCACTCCCCAGCCCGGCTCTTGGCCACGGGCTGGGGGGCCACGGAGCGGCGCTCGGCCACCCGGTGGGCGCCCTTGGACAGCTGCAGCCCGCCCAGGACGCTGAGGTAGGGCGCGGGCTGGCCGTTGGGGCAGCCGTCCCGGGGTGGGGCCGGGGGGCCGGGCGGGGGGTTCCGGATGGGCGCCAGCGGGCGGGAGGCAGCGTAGAGGGTCCGGAACTCGCGGTCGAAGGCCCCGGTGATCTCGCCCGTCAGCAGCGTCACCAGCTGGCGGCTCAACCGGGCATCGCTCCATGTGAAACTGCGGGGGGGGGTGCAGGAGGAAATGGGGGTGCAGAAGGAAAGCAAGGTGGGAGGGGTGCAGCCGGGAGGGTGGGAGGAAAGGGGTGAGGGAAGGGTGCATGGGGATAGCAGGGTGCAGAGGTAAGGGGGAGGGGATAAGGGGCAGGGGCAGGGGCAAGGGGGGGCAAGAGGGTAAGTGGGGTGCAGGGGAGGGGAGACAAAGAGATGAGACAAAATAAACGTTTGGAAGACCCAACTTGGAATATTCCCAAAGGAAAATAAAACCCTGGATAATGGGGGGACCCCAAAAGCTCCCCTCTGGGGCTCTAGGTGCCTGCCCCCGCTCATGGGAGTGGGAACAGCTGCATCGCCCCCCGAGGCACCGGACTCCCAGCACTGGGATGCGACTGCCTCTGGGGTGGGGGCCGGGTATACAGGGACCCCTCGCCCGGCTGGGTGGGGCAGCCCCTTACCTCATTGGCATCACTCGGCATATAGACAGGAGGGTGGCAGCATCCGGTAGCCCAGGACCGGGGGGGGGGCACTTAGGGAGGCAGGACGCCAAGGGCCCAGCTGGGCCCTGCCGCCGGGGTTTGGGGGCACCAATGCCGGGTCGGATTCCTGTTGTGCTGACGCAAAGACGGGCCGTGCCCCAAAGGGCCAACGTGTGAGACGCAAGGTGGGCAAAGCAAATGCAAAGTGAAGCATCTCCCCGGACGCCTGGGTCCCGTTTGCCATGCTCTATGATTCTGTATACACCGCCGCACGCCTGGGTCCTGTTCCCAGTTCTCAGTCCCCAGTGCCCCCCCCCTTTATTGCACCCCGCTGACGCCCCATCCAGCTCCCTCCCGAAAGCTCTGGGGCCACAGAGAACCACGCCAGCCGTCACCCTGTGCCAGCGCTTTATTCCTCCAACGCCTCGTCCCCCCGGCCGCCCCGTCTGTCACAGCGCCCCCAGCAGGACGGCCGCGCCCAGCGCCAGCTGCAGGGCCAGGCCGGGCCCCCGCGGGCGGGAGCCGGCCCGGTTGCACAGGTTGCCCTTGCAGCATTGGGTGACCAGGCTGTAGGTCACCCCCATGTGGGTAATGGGGTGCTCCTTGCCGCAGCGGATGGCCCGGGTGCAGCCTTTGGTCTGGATGAGGGAGACGCCCAGGGCGGCGCCAAGCCCCACGAAGCAGTCCTCGTCTGGGCCGCAGCTCATGCGGGTGCTGGGGCAGTGGTGGGAAGACGTCACCTCGCAGAAGAAGCATTCCTTCGGGCTGGCACCGGGCAGCGCCAGCAGGAGAGCCAGCGCCAGGAGGGGCAGCATGAGGGCAGCGGGGGGCGAATCACGCAGCTGGGGACAGCGGAACCGGAGTCTCGATCCGGGCTGCTCCGGGGACGGCAGAACCAGGTCCCGGCCCTCCTGATCCAGCGACTTCAGAACCAGGGTCCCCGCTGGAGCGAAATCACTGTGACCCAGTCACTCCAGAACCGGGTGCGAGCCGCGAGGACTCGGCACGTTCGGAACCAGGGGCTGGGGGGTGGATCCGGATTCTTCGCTCCCGGTCGCTCTGGGTTCCTGGCCGTGGCCGCCGCAGAGAGCTGAGTGCTGCCGCAAGCCCCCGCCCCACCGAGGAACCCAGCAGTCGTGACCTCACAATAAGGCTGCAAGATTCTCATTGGCCCATTCCAGCCAGAGCCTGGTGATGTCATAGTGAGTGATGACGTCACCGTGATGTCAGAGTGAATGATGTCACCATGAGGTCTGGAGCCCATGGACAGGAATGATTCAAGTCACCAGCTAAAGAGGGAGTCTAGCGGCTGTGGGGGCTGGGAGCCAGGACTCCTGGGTTCTATCCGCATTTCAGCCCCTAACCCACAGCGGGATCCAGGACTCAGGTGCCTTCCTCACTCTGCCCCAGATTCCCCTTCTGTAGCATGGGGGGCGCAGACCCCATTCCAGCTGGGGGCTCACCAGGGGCACCCCCCAGTCAGACAGCAGGAGTCCCCCAACCCACCCCCTCCGCCAGCACCCACGCCGCCCCACACCTCGGCACATGAGCCACGCACTCCAGCACTGCTTAAACCTAGAGCGTCTCTCCCCATGGCACCCTCCACTCCTGAACCGAGTTTGGTGCGTTCTCAGCCTCACTGCCCAGCCAGACGGGTCCGTCCCCACCACACAAACCCGCCCCATTAAGGCCTCATTGCAGAGACCAAGCCCCCCCCGCGAGACGTGGCCCCTCTGGGGTGGGACAAGACAGGAGCCGCTGAAGGAAAACCCAGCGGTGCTGTGGGGAGTGGGGCAGGGGTTCACGCTGGGGCGCTCCACGCTTATCCTTGGTGCCCCTCCTCACCTGTAGCTCCCCGTTATCACCAGCTCCCCATCGACCAGCAGGAACTTCTCCTTCAGGCTCCCGGTGACCTGTTTGCGCTGCCGGCTCCAGAAGGTGCAGCCCGCAAGGAGCCGCACCCGCAGGTTCTGGGCGGGGAGGGAGGATGCAAAAATCAGGCCCTGGGTCCACAGCAACATCCCCAGCCAAAGCCAAGCGGGTTTGGGATCCCTGAGCGGAGCCGGACGCCCCCGATATCCGTATCCCAGCCACAAGTCAGGCTTTTCTCCCCTCGCATTCCCCGCCTGGCTAGGGGGCCCAACTGGGGGGGCCGGGGGGCTCAGCACCCCAAAGCCAGGCCTCACCTCCATGTAGCGCACGTTGAGGCAGACGCCCTCGGCCATGCTGAGGAAGGCAGCTAGGTGCTGCTCCCCCAGGATTAGGTACACGGGGACCCCGCGCCTCATGCCAGCCTCGTGCAGATCCAGCAGGATGTCGGGGTCCGTGAAGACGTCCATCACTATGGCAACCACCTGGGAAAAACCCCACAAAGAGCTGCAGACGTCCTCTCTACGGGGCGCCGGCTCCCATCCGGCCCCAGAGGTGGAGACTGAACAGAGTGGGTCGGGCACCCAGCTCTCAGTATCATTCTCCTGGGGCTCCCAGTAATGCATATAACCCCTAGGCCCCACTTCCCTCCCAGAGCCAGGGAGAGAACCCAGGCATCCCGGCTCCCAGCCCCCCCTGCTCTAACCACTAGACCCCACTTCCCTCCCAGAGTCAGGGAGAGAATCCCGGCATCCCGGCTCCCAGCCCCCCCTGCTCTAACCACTAGACCCCACTTCCCTCCCAGAGTCAGGGAGAGAAC
>ML675667.1:1143748-1157975 GCA_007922155.1 Mesoclemmys tuberculata | reverse complement strand
GGGGGGGCTGGGAGCCGGACTCCTGGATTCTCGCCCATCTGTGGGAGCAGATTGAAAGGTCTGGGGGTTAGGATGAGGGGCTGGAATCACCCCTGGTGGGGGTGGGGGCAGATTTTGATCTCAGCTCCCCCACAGTCAAGCCGGAGTCCCCCGCTGGGTTTTGGGGGTTGCAGATCCCTTGGCCCTCTGCGAGTTTGGGCCCGTGACTCTGGTCTGCAGCTCCCACCTCATGGCCTGGAGCCTGCTTCCCTCCGCTCTGGGCCCGAAAGAACCAGGCTGACTCTGATTAATTCTTAATGTCTTTAATCACACACACTGTCGCGGCCTTTGATCTCCCCAGATGGGAGCCGGGGGCGCGCAGCCAAGCAGCAGTTGTTTCCCTGCCATGGGCATCAGCAGAGCTGGGGGTGTTTGGCGACTGAGGGGCACCCTGGCTGGGCGAGCCGGGGGGCTGCAGGTTGGGCGTGAGGGGCATCGGCAGAGCGGTGGGGTGGGGGGAGCCCCAGGGCTGGGCTAGCCGCGGACTGGCTGGCACCGAACAGCTGTGCCAGCTTCCCCAGTCCTCACGGCCACTCGACGTCCCGGTGACCCCAACGCTGACGTTTCAGCAGAACGTTTGCTGGGTGACGTTTCTCTCCCTTGCTGTCGCCCCCCCCATGATGCCCCCTCTGCCCCCCTTCGCTGTCAGCCTCCCTCTATGACGTGTGGCCCGGGGGTGACTTGCTCCCCAGCTCTGCCTTCTGGGGGCCGTATTCCCCCTTCAGCTGCGACCCCACCCGTGAGTCTCCTCCTGCTGTGGGGCTTGAGGGATGCCCTGCGCCTACACCAGCCATCCCCACTGGGGGTCTCTGGGCCCAGACAGTGCAGAGAGGGGGCGGGAGATTGTGGGAAGATGGATGAGATGGAGGAAATGGATGGACTGGAGAAGGGTTGTGGAGGGAGGGGAAGGGACTGGATTGGGGGAGAGGACTGTCGGGGAAAAGGGATAGATTGGGGAGGGGGGCTGTGGGGGGACGGGGAAGGGGGCGGTGAATGGGGAAAGGGGAGGGGAGGTTGGATTGTGTGGGGAGAGTAGGACTGTAGAGATAAGGGGGGACCATGGTCGGTCGATCGATTCCCCCCTTTCCCCCCCAGTGCCCACCCCCTAGCAGGGCTCGCCATCGTCCGGGTCGCCGGCGTTCCCGCAGCGCCCCCCGGCCAGGCCGGCGTAGCTTCCCCTGCAGCCCTTGTGCCCCCCGGCCGTGGGGCGGGAACAGCTGGGCGAGAAGTCCAGCGAATCGCTGACGCTGAAGATGTACTTGTCCCACAGGAAGCGCTCGAGGTCGGGCGCCAGGCTGGGCGGGCGTGGGCCCCGCTGGCTCTGCTGCTCGTAGATCCGCCGGCGGTACTGGAACTCCAGGATGGTCTTGGTGTAGGTGTTGAGGGTCAGCACCGCGGCCGACATGCAGAGCGTGAAGGAGAGCCAGGCCATGCTGCGGGGTAGAGGAACGGGGGGAGAAACCTGCGTGAGCACAGGGGCCCCGGGAGTGATACGCGCCAGCCAGAGCCACCCACGGGCCTCAAATACCCGTCCCTGCGCTCAGAGTCCTCTCGCCCACCCGCAGGCCTCGTCCCGACCCCCAGCCACCAGGCACCCGTTGCCCTGCTCCAGACCACTTCCACCCACTAACGAGCGACCTTCCCACCCACCCAGTTACCCATCCATCCACCAATCTACCCACCAATCCACCCACCCACCAGCTATTTAGCCATTCACTTCCCCAGCCAGCCACCTGTTCATCTATCCATCCATTTCCTTCATCCGCCCACGTATTTCCCACCCGTCCTTACACACCCATCCCACCTATCCATCAATCTGGCCACCCATTCCCCAGCCCTCCATGCCTCCCCCACCATGTACCCGCCTAGCTAACATCTGTGGGGCATTTATAAACAACCTGCCGCGATTGACTCCTCTGTTCACCCCCAGACAGGGACAGTAGGTACCTTGGGGGCAGATGGGAGCTGGTGTCCCCTAGAGGGGAAAGGCCGCTTGCCCCATTCCTTGCCCCCCTAAGCCAGTCATTCTCCCACCCTGGGGTTGGATCATAGCCAGTACCCCTTAGAGGGGAAAGGCCCCGTGCCCCATGTGACGCTGTCTGGCTTAGGGGTGACTGTTTAGAATATTATTTAATACCAATATGACAAAATTGCAATGGTTCCTGCAAGCTAGGCCATGTCAGGTGCCCTTGGAAAGGTCCTAATTCGCTCGGCGTGATTATATCGTTTGTGTGTGCGTATCGTCTTGGTGCGGCCAGTCATGCCGATGTGGGATACAGCTGTACCCAAACCCTTTGAGCTCTGCTCGCGGGTTATACAGCCCACGGGCACATTAGTGTCAACATTGATTCCTCATCAAGAGCCAGCATCTAGGGAGCCCAGGGAGAGAAACCACTCCAGGGCTGCGCCTATGAGTCTTCAGGACATACTGGGACAGGCTTGTGGTCAGGGGGACTCGCTGACCCCCCGTGTTTTTCTCTGCCCACGTGCTGCGAGAGCTTGTGTTGCAAAAAGCCACATGGCCGAGCAGAAACGCAGCCGCACCGTCTCCATCTTGTCTTCATTCCTGCGTCCTCCCTCCCGCTGGATCAACTATTTTACACCTGAAGCTGTGAGACAAAGGACGGAGACCCAGCCAGGGACTCGCTGTGCCCCGGAGGGACCGTACAAGCCTGCAAACGCCACAGTTCTGCTGCAAACCTGCTATATACATGGACTGTGAAGTCATTTGTGTGTATCAGGTTGTTCTGACCATCTCACGGCTCTCTTGTTTGTTTCTTTCCTTTTATAAGAGACCTTTAATCTTCGGTACTAGAGGATTGGCTGGCAGCCTGGGATTTTGGGTGAGATCCAGACTCGTATTGGTCTGGTGATGTGGGGATCAAGAGATCATTTTGGGCAAGGGAAGAGAGTTTAAATAACTTCTCTCTTTACTGAACCTACTGGGGGCCAGAGACTGAAATGCAGTAAACGGGGGCTTGTAATTTCTTCTTTCAGCTTCTGGGTAACTGGTGCGGGGAAGCAGGAGCGCAGTTTGTGGCTGGTCAGGGAATCCTCACCGCCGTGTTAGCTGCCAGATTGGGAGAATCTGCTCTCCTTTTACAGCCTGCCCTGACCTTGGCATTTTCAGGTGGGATCCCCTAGCCACGGACAGGTGTCACATCCCCGTCCCTTTCCTCACCCCCTGAGCCAGACAGTCCCTGCCCTGGGGCCAGAGGGGAGCTGGTGCCCCCTAGAAGGAGAGGCCCATGTCCCTGGGGCACTCACCCGAAGGACCAGCCATAGAACCAGGTCTGGGGTCTCCAGTCCTTCGGCCCCAGGTTGACGGCTACCTGGAAGACGGTCATGTACATCATATGGGCCACCATGCCCAGGAGGCCTGGGGACAGAGAGCCCCATTAGCACGGGGGACAGGGTGGAAAGGGGCACCGGGGGAGGGCAATGGCACTGGAGGGGTTAATGGGGGGGTGCTATTGGGCGGGGGCCGTGGCGTTTTGGGTGGGGTGGCACCCGACAGCATAGGGATGACTGCAGCCATGGCGTTGGGGGGGTGAGGGTTTGAGGGAGGGAAGGGGGTTCAGTACCAAAACCCCGGTGATCACCCCGGTGAAGGCGTTGGGGGGGTGCTGGGGGCAGCGGGGGAGGGGACTTGGTACCCGACAGCACGGTGACCACCGCGGCGAAGGCGTTGATCTTCAGGCCCCCGATGAAGCTGGCGTAGCAGGTGGCGTCCAGACACATCAGGAGGAAGCCGATGCTCAGCAGGACAATGTAGAGGAACTCCGACGCCATCGACAGCCACAGCACCCCTGGGGGGGCACCCCACGGTCAGCACGGGCCCCCCATCCTGCACCCCCCCAGGGCGCGAGCTGCGTCCCCCACATCCCGACACAGGCCCCCAGCCCCCTCTGCCCCAGATGGGATGGGGTCTCCAGGGCATGGCAGGGGGGCTGGGCGTGTGCACTGGGGGGGGGCTCCCAGCTGAAGCCCCCATCCTGGGGGTGCCTGGCAGAGCTGGCAATCCGGGCCCACCGTGGGCCTCCGGTGCGGGGGTTGGCTGGAAGGAGGGGAAAGTCTCACCCTGGATTTGTCCCTCTGTCCGGCCGCTCACCTTTCTCGGACTCAGGGGGCAGTTCTATGAAGCTGCGGCAGATCTCGTCTGGGAAGAGGGAGAAGGGGGGAGAGAGAGAAAAGGACAGAGTGTGAGATTAGTGGGATGGAGAGGCAACCTACAGATGCATCCGTGTGCAGTCCGGCCCCCCACGCCCCACAGCTGATCTTGGCAGTGTGCTGAGATGCAGCCCTCGTTGGGGTGGGGCACCGGGGCTGTCTGGACAGGGACCCTCTGGTCCGATGCTGGGACATGACTTCTCTAGGGTGGAGCGTGAGGGCTTGTTATACAGAGACCTCGCACCCAGTGCTGAGATGCAGCCCCTCTGGGGTGGAGCACGGGGGTCAGTTCTACAGGGAACTCTCTCCCAGCGCTGAGATGCAGCCACCTCTGGGGTGGGGCGTGGGGGCTGTTCATACCTCCATGGTGGTCTTCGCAGGAGAGCCAGAAGCCGGTGTGGAAGTAGCGGAAGGTGTATTTGTCCTCGCCCGTCTCCCAGATGTACTGCACCACGTTGGGGTCCAGGGTGGTGTTGCCAGCCTCCGTCTCGTTGGCCCCGACGGGCACGCAGTTCCCCTTCCTGATGGCCGACAGGCAGGGCGGCTTGACCACCTTGTGCGTCCCCTCGCACCAGTAGCTGGTGGTGAAGGCTGACACCGAGAAGCAAAGAGCCAGCGAGTTCAGGGCCAGCGCCAGCAGTGAGCGCATCTTTCGGCTTAGCTTGATCATCGTCCTGGCTCGCCGGCCACTGCCTGCCTCCTAGGGCCGGACCTCTGTCGCCACAGACCGGCTCCCTTCCTAACGTGGCCTCCCCCCACACTCTTCCTCTCTTTCGCTGCTGCCCTCCTCCTCGCTGCCTTGCTGAAAGATTCAGCGTCTCCGGGAAAGAAAGTTTCTTGGACTCTAGACAGCGTGAAGAAAGGAGATTTCAGCTCCCATATGTCCCCTTCCCTCCCCGAATTGGATGGAGAAGGACAACGCTCCGCAGTCTGAAGATTTATAGTTTAATCCACTTTTATCTTCCAGCCTGTCTTGGAGGCAGGAATCAAATCTTTGCTCCCTGCAGCTCCCTAATCTAGCGCTGCGCCTCTATCTCCCCTGCGAAACTAACGGAGAATTAGCTAGCATCCAACTTTCCCCCGCCGCTTTACCAGCCAAAAGATTGGCTGCTCAGTTCAGAAGTCAGAGTCACCGTGGTGCCGTCTTTTGACCGGCACTGATTGCAAGTCGAAAATCAGAGGCAGAGCGGTTCTTAGGCTCGGGGCCACAAATGGAGCAGATTTGGGGTACCCCTGAGCCTCGGCAATGAGGGACTCGATCGGTTCGTCGACACAAAACCAGGAGCAGCTGCAAAGACCAGGCCTCAAGCGCTTTAGATCTGTGCTGAGTTACTCGGCCAAGGCCCGAGAATAATATTCCAAGGGAGCCTTAAACCCCGTGAGCATCGGTTGCTGAGATCGGGGACTGGGACGCACTGGAAGCGGGTTGAGAGTCTCTGGATCTGTGCTGCGCTGAAAGAATAAAACCGACACCGTCTTAAACCTGGCGAATATCAGTTGTTAAGATCCCGGCTTGGGATGCAAAGGAAGCAAAGTTTTGGGCACACGATTGTTCTTCGTTTGGCCCACAACGACTGAATTCATTCAAAAGAACAAAAGCGCCCAGTTGATCTTCAGTCCGGTGTCTATATCAGGGATTGCGACGCAGAAGAGGCTGTTTAGAAGACACTGTGAGCACTGTCTTTCCCTCCACACTGGGACATACCCTTCAAAGGCATAAAGTCTTAAATCTGGCTGACCTCAGCGGTTAGACCCAGGGATCGGGGCTGGCTGGGGTCTTTGGGTTTTGTGACGCCTCACCGAATAAAAGCGACACGGCCTCTTCGATCCGATGAATGTTGGTTAGGGACCAGGATGCAAAGGAAACGGGAGCTGAGATGAATTGGTCTGTGGATTGCAACAGCCTCACACTGGACCCGGATCAGCCGGGGTTGAGACCGAAAGGACGCAGCCTGGAGTCTGGCTGGCTTCATAAAATCCACTGTCTCCTATCCAAGGAGCGTTGGCTGCGACAGCTGCCGACTCAGCGAAGGGGGCGCTTGGATTCGGGGGGGTCTGCCCTGGACTCAAACACCTCTCGAGTTCTCTGGGGAGTTTAGATGTGTCCCGAGAGCCTCCAAATGACCCGTGCGCCTGGTGCTTGGCCAGGACCCTCGATGCCTGCTGGGCCGGTACTTGGGCCGTCCCCGGAGGCGGATAAATGCTGGGGGATGGATCTTTGCCACCTCCAGTGTTGGAGCAACCCCCCCCCTCGGGCCTGAAACAAGTGGGGGCATCGCGCGGCTGATTGAAAGCTCTTCATTAGCGCAGAGGCACCCTGGTGCCGAGGGTTTTGGATTAGCATCTAATCAACAGCCGAGGAGAGGCGGGCGGGGGGGTGATTCTCAGCTGATCCCCTGGGCCGGCACAGCTGGAGGGGTTAGCGGGGGGCACAGAGAGGGAGAGGAGTGCGGAGAGATAGAAAGAGAGATAGAGGGGGTGTCCGGGGATGGATGAGGGGGTGTGGGGATGGATCGTGGGGAGGGGTGTGGAGGGAGAGGGATAGGTGGGTGGAAGAAAGCGACAGTGGCCAGGAGACAGAGAGAGGGAGCCGTAGATTGATGGACAGATACACAGCATAGAAAGGAACCCAGCCGGAGGCCCCATGCGTGTGGTTGCCGGTGCAGGCGTGCCGCCCGCTGCTGGCGTGTGTGTGTGTGTGTCTCTGTGCGCACACTCACCACTGGGGTGTGTGTATCTGTGCGCACACCCCCCTGCTGGTGCGTGTGTCTTTGCACACACTCCCCTCCTCCTGGTGTCTGTATCCGTGTGCACACTCACGGCCGCCCCCTGCGGTGTCTGTGTCCCCGTGCACACACGCTCCCCGGTGGTGCGTGTGGACCTGGGCGTGCCCTCACTGCTGCCCTTGCTGGTGCGTAGCTGTGCACGCACTCTTCACTGCCTCCTGCTGGCAGCACTGGCCGGCGTGCGGCCCATCAACCCGTCTTGGGTCCGTATCAGGCCCCACTGCTCCCCCATCCGTGGAACGGGACAATCGGCTCCCCTGGGAGCCGGATCCCAGGCCCCTAAAGGAGGCGAGTCACTGGAGGGAGGGGTCGAGACACAAAGCCCCTCCACTGTGATGTCCCAAGGACAGGGCAGGGGGTGAGGAGAGCAGAGCGGGGCAGGGATGGAGGATATATGGGAAGCTCACCTGAGACACAGAGCTGGGCTGGTTGGGGGGGGAGGGCAGGGAGTGGGGCACGGGGCCTTTCCCTCTAGGGGGCACCGGCTCCCGTTCAGTCTCTCCCTTTCCCTGCCCAGGTCAGCATTAGCGCAGGGTCAGCCCCCCCCGCCCGGAGCTGCGGGCTGAAATCCGGGGGGATTACGGCTCAGCTGGCATTAAAGAGCGGTTTTGCGTGTTCCTTTCATTAAGATCAACATGTTACGGAGCCAGACCCTTCTCCCGAAAGCCGGGTGCACGGGGGAGATTTCAACACAGTGAAGTAATTAGAGAAGCGAGTCCAGCCATTGGGACAGGAAGGGGGGTGCGGGGGACTGGGAGCCAGGACTCCTGGGGTCTCTCCCCAGCTCTGGGAGGGCTGTGGGGTCCAGTGGTTAGTGCAGGGGGGGTCTGGGAGCCAGGACTCCTGGGTTCTCTCCCCAGCTGCGGGAGGCTCCTGGGTTCTGGCCTCCATGAGTGTCATCTCTTGCTGTCACTCCTGTTAGCAGTTACATATCTGCTGTTCCCTGCTCAGGCCGAGCCGCCCCTGGGGATTTTGGGGGGGGGGGGGATCCGACCCGATGGAAAAAGCCCATTGAACGACCCACATTCGCTGCATCCCGACGTCACCCGAGGCCGCCTCCGCCCCTGCTATTTAATGACACAATTAGCAGCAGCCGCTAATCAACTGACTGAAGGGGACAGGAAGCGTGGCTGGGACACAGCGGGTGTTTATAGAGACCCCCCCCGCCATGCCAGCTAGTGCCCCCACTCGCGACCCACAGCCCCCTGCTAGCACAGCCTTGCCCCCTCCCCCAGCTGTGCCGCTGCCCCTAACTCCTGGCTCCCCCCCCACTCTAATCACTAGGCCCCATTCCCCTCTCCCCACCCACCAGCTATTTTCTTCTTCCCAGCACTTCCCAATGGGGGCAGCAGGGAGTTTCTCAAGCTGGGGGGCAGCTGGGAGGTGTGGGGCAGAGGAAGATAGCTATGGCACTGTGGGGTGGATAGAGCAACAAGGGAGGCAGATGTTGTTCCAAAAGGGGCAGATGTGGGGCTGGGAGCAGCGGGGAATCCGGAACCACAAAACATGAACCCAGCCACACCCACGTTGCCCCAGGCTGTTTATTTTTGTAGGGTTGCTGGGGGTGGGAGGGGATATTTCCCAGCAAGCATAGCCCTCCAGCCTTGTTGCCATTACAGATTCTACCCCTTGCACCCCAAATTAGCCCAAGCTATGCCCCCCACCCCCTCCGCCATCCTTGCTCTTCAGCCACCTAACGGGGCAGGAGCCGGTCCAGTCTGGGGTCTCAGTGCCAGGCGAGTCCCCCCAAAGGACCAGGGGGTTCGGCGTCTCCCTTTGAGGGCAGGAACCAAAGAGGCCGGGTGCGGGGCTGGCCCAACAGCCTGGAGTCCTGGGATCAGCGTGTCCCCCTGTGCTTGGCCCCAAGCACTGGGCTGCCTGGTGGAAAAGGCAGGGAGGGCAGCGACTACAATTTCCCCCTGCCCCACGCACTCGTGGGCACTCTGCAGCCGAAGGCGTCGGGTGTCTCAGTCCACAGCCAGCAGTAAGAGGGCACCGTGCACGGCCAGCGCCCCCAGGATCAGTCCGGCCACCAGCGGCCCCACGGAGGGGGCGTAGAGGCAAGGGGCGTTGCTGTGGCCAGGGTGCGGGTCCGGCCGGCAGGGCAGGTGGTCGTGCAGAAGGTGCTCGGGCGTGGTTCCTGCATCTGGGGAGGGCGAGACAGAGGGGAATCAGGGAAGGCTCCCTCTGCTCTAAGCACTAGACCCCACTCCCCTCCCCAAGCCAGAGATTGAACCCAGGAGTCCTAGCTCCCAGCTCTCCCTCCATCTTGTGCTAAAAGTCCAGTTGGTCTCCTTCCTGAGCCCTGGTCAGTCCTGGAATTCCCGGTGCCCCCATATGTGTAATGAGTTTGGGGCGGCCTCATCCTAATTCCCAAACACGCTCCTCCCAGGCACTGACAGCCCCCCCACCCCAGCAGAGGAGTTAAGGACAGGATGAGTAATGGTGATGGAAACCCTCCCCCTCCCCCCCGTGCTCCAGGTTTGGGAGTCCCGAGCTGGTGTCCAGATGGAGGGGAGTGTGAGCTGGGGTGGTGAACTGGGACAGAGGAAGGGAAGGGGGAACCTCTGGTCTCAGGGGGGCCCAGTCTTGGGGTGAAGTGGATGATGGCTAGAGTGGGGGGGGTCTCTGATCTCAAAGTGGGGGGTCTCATCCCAGGAGATCTCTGGGTTCTGAGGTGGGGGGTCAGTGGTTTGGGGGGATCTTGTCTCAGAAAAGGGAGTTTCTGGTCAGGGGGGCTGCTCTCAATGGTGGGGATGCTCTGGGGGAGGAGGAAGACCTGGGAAGGGAGATCTGCTTTTGGGGGGCCCCAAGAGGGGGGCTTTGTTCCAGGAGTGTTCTGGACCCTAGGATACTAAGGGTGGGGTTCTGGCCTGGGGATGTCTGGAGAGGGGGCCCTGTCCCAGGTGGGGGTCCCAGATGGGAGGCTCAGGACCCTGAAAGGGCTCTGAACCTGGGGGGGCTCTGCTCCCTGGGCCCTGCCCCCCATCCCCGTCTCACCCCGCGACCGGTTCCAGATGAGCAGCCGCAGCTCGCCCAGGGCCTGGCTCAGGTTCTGCACTCGGCCCTGCAGCTGGCTGTTCTCGCTCTGCAGCTCCCGGATGGCCTCCTGAAGCTCGAAGGGGCGCCCCTCGCCCCCCAGCAGGGTCAGCAGCACCAGTGCCCCCCACAGCCCCATCCCGCCCGGCGCCCCGACCCGACTGAGCACCCGAGCCAGCCCCAGCGCCCATTGATCCCTGGCCCTGTGCGCCAGGCTCCAGCCCCGATCAATGCCCCCTCCCTCGGGGCTTGTAATTACCAGCTCCCGCCGTTCAATGAGCGGTGCTCCTCACTCCCGCCCAGCAGCCCTGGGCTCCTCGCCCCTGCCGCCCCCAGCTCTGCCAGTGCCCCTCACGCTCCCCACCCCATGGGGACCTGCAGGTTCTCCCAAATCATCAAGAAAAAAGTCACAGGGATGTGAAAAAAACATTGCATGGTGCTACTGTGATGGGCCTGATGAATAACATACAGCGCCTCGCATGGTGGGTTCCCAGCACTACCGTAATACACATAATAGAGAACGTACAGCGCCTAGCACCATGGGGGTACTGTACTGCGCCATGACTGGGGGCTCCTGGGTGTTACCGTAATACACCTAAAAATAACACACAGGGCCTACACTCGAGCAATGGGGTCCTGACGCGGGCCGTGACCGGGGTGCTGGGGTGTTACCACAATACACCTAATAAACAGCGTGCAGCGCCTAGCTCCCAGTGCTACCGTAATACACCTAATATATGACCATAGAAATAATGCATGAGATTAAGGGGAAGGGAGGGAGGGAGGGATCTCCTCCCCCCCAGCTGATCTGACACGTGGGTGGGGGAGGGGCTGCGGGGGGGGCAATTGAAATGTTTAATTTAAACGGTTTGGGTTTTATTTTGGTTCCGGTGGGTTTTGCCCCCGGGGTCGATCTCTCCGCGTGGGGCGGGGCTGCGGCCTCTCGAGGGCCCTTTGTTGGGGGGGGTCACCCCAGAAAGGGGGGGAGGGGGGCCAACAACAGCCGCGGGCAGGTGCAGGGCCCTGGGCTGCAGGGTCGCTGGAGGGAGCCCGGGGGGGGGGCGGGGAAAGATTGATTTGACCCCCCCCCCCGGCGTGGTGCGGGGCCGGTGCCGGAAAGAGCCGAGCGCCGCCGCCGAAGGTGTCCGAACGCGGCCGAGCGGAGCCGGAGGTTCCCGAGCGGAGCCGAGCGCGGCGCGGACCGGATGTTCAGTCGCCGCGCCGGCCCCTCCCCCCGCCCTTTCCGTTTCCGGCAGGAGCCGCGAGAGCAGGTAGCGCGCGGAGCTCCGGGCCCGGCCCGCGTGGGTGGGGGGCGGGGGGCGGCGGGACCCCCCGGACCCTCCTCCCCCCGCGCGGCCCTTCCCGCCCCTCCCCCCCTCGCGCCCCCCCGCGCTCACGGCTCCCTCCCCCCAGGCGATGTCGGCCCATCTGCAGTGGATGATCGTCCGCAACAGCTCCAGCTTCCTCCTCAAGAGAAACAGGCAGACCTACAGCACCGTGAGTGCCCCCCCAGGGACCCAGGAGCCCGGGCCCCCTCCCCCCCCGGGACCCAGGAGCCCGGGCCCCCCTCCCCCCCCCGGGCCCAGGAGCCCGGGCCCCCCCCCCCGGGGACCCAGGAGCCCGGGCGCTGTCCAGATGCGGGCTGAGACGGGGGGGCTCCCAGCCCGCGGGGGGGCGGGCGGCTGAGACGGGGGGGCTCCCAGCCCGCGGGGGGGCGGGCGGCTGACCCGCGCTGTCCCCTTGCAGGAGCCCAACAACCTGAAGGCCAGGAACTCCTTCCGCTACAACGGCCTGATCCATCGCAAGACGGTTGGGGTGGAGCCGGCCGCCGACGGCAAAGGCGTGGTGGTGGTGCTGAAGAAACGGGCAGGTGGGTGCGCGGGGGATGAAGGTGACGAGGGGGCTGGTTTCCATCCCCGACGCAAGGGAATCTGGGAGCCAGAGCCTGGCCCTTTCCCCCTCCCCACCGCGAGAGAAGGGTTGCTTCTGGGGAAGGCAGATGGGGAGTGAGACCCACCGACCCAGTTCACTGCGTGGGCCCCCCAAGACCCCCCGTACCTCGTTCCCCACCGAGCCCAGCCGGTCCTGCCCTGGGGTTGGATTGGAGCCGGCGCCCCGCAGCGCGGAAAAGCCCCCTCCCGCTAACTAGACGAGCTCCTTTCCTGTGATGCGGCCCCGTGGCCTTTCCTGGCCTCTGTCCCGTACCGGGGCTCTGATCCGCGGCTCCTTCCGCCAGGTCAACGCAAGCCAGCCACCTCCTACGAGAAGACGACCATTAACAAGAACGCCCGGGCCACGCTGAGCAGCCTGCGTCACATCATCCGCAAGAACAACTACCGCAAGGATCTGCGCATGGTGAGCGCCTGGCATCCACTGCCCAGGGCCTGGGGCCCTGCTTCCCACGCGGGGCTGTCCTGTGCGTGTCAGCCCATCGCAGGGGCCCTATTGGCCAGAGCGCCCGTCCCAAGGGGCACAGCTGGCTCTTGGGGGGTGGGGGGGTTGCACACCTCCCTATTACATTTAAAACCGATTCGGATTTAAGGTTTTAAATTAAATTAGGTCCGGATTTAATCTGGGTGGCTGCGAGGGGTGCTGTGATCTGCGCTCAGCTCACCGCGCCTAGTTGGAGATTTGGAGACTGTCCGTCCCTTTGTGCTCCAGCGGAGGGGACTGGTTGGCTGCTAATCAGAGCACCCCTCTTCAGCACGTGGGGTTGGTCTCACAATCTCCCCCCTCCGCAGGCTGCCCTGCGCCGCGCCAGCGCCATCCTGCGGAGCCAGAAGCCGGTGGTGGTGAAGAAGAAGAGAGCCCGGGCTACCAAGACTGCGTGAATGGCTAGCACGTCCCAATAAAGAGTTCAAACCAGCCTGCTGTGTGGCACAACCTCCATTTGGGGGGCGGGCGGGGCAGAAAGGGGCAGCTGTACAGCAACCTGTGCCTACCATAGGGCTGGGTCGTGTCTGCGGAGGGCATGCCCCCATGGCGGTGTCCGCTGCTCTTCAGACATAGGGGCCTCAGGATTGGCCCCATATCTTAGGTGGGGAAATTGAGGCAGGGAGATGGGCCATGGTTCTGCCACTGCTTGACCTTGAGCAGGGAGAAGACTCAGGAATCCTGGCTCCCAGCCCCCCCGTTCACACCCACTAGACCCCACTCCCCTTCCAGAGCTGGGGGGAGAACCCAGGAGTCCTGGCACCCAGCCCCCACTTCCCAGTGGAGCCCAGGAGTTCGTGAGGCTCAGCAGACTGATTTGCATCCCAGCCCCTCCACATCTTGGTCTATAGATGGGGGGTGGGAGGGTTGTTTGGGGGGAGAATCCCACACCTTGGCCACATGGGTGTCAGTGCTCAACGCAGCCCGCTGCCGCAAGTGGGGCCCAGTTTCCTTGTCACTCCTCGACAATGGCAGGGGGAGGGTGCGTGCTGGTGGGCAGCGGGCTCGGCAGCCACCCATAGCCTGCATCTGGGGGAGAGGGTCACGAGGTGGCTGCAGGGACCCAGATTTGGTCCCAAGAATGCCTCGTGGTGGCCAGGCAGCAGAGGCGGAGTGGGGCCAGCTTCATCCACAAGAGGGCAGGTGGGGGGAGCCCAGGGCGGGGCTAGCAGGCGGCTGTGGGGCGGGCGTGAGGGGCACTGGCAGAGCTGGGGTGAGCCCGGCTGCTTAGGCCATGTTTACACGGTGCTTTTGGCACCAGGCTGAGCGCTGATCCCCTGTAACGGGATTGGAAACGGGGAGAGCCACGTTATATAACATCCCCTGTCCTGTTTGTCCCAAGGCCGTTGGCAGATTAATCCTTGTAATGCTGTCATTGCCGTGGGGAATGGGGGGGGGGAGATACGTCTGCCTGGGGTTAGAGCAGGGCAGGGAGCCAGGACTCCTGGGTTCTCTCGCTGGGCCTGGGAGGGGAGTGGGGTCTAGTGGTGAGAGCCAGGGGAGCTAGGACTCCTGGGTTCTCTCGCTGGGCCTGGGAGGGGAGTGGGGTCTAGTGGTGAGAGCCAGGGGAGCTAGGACTCCTGGGTTCTCTCGCTGGGTCTTGGAGGGGAATGGTGGGAGCTTGAGGGGGGCGTGGAGTGGCCCCCAGTTTGGCTCTCGCCTGCCCCCCCATCTGAGGGTATCCTCAACCTGTGGGAAAGTTCCTTCGCTTGCTCCCGGCCTGTGCAGTGCTGCTGTGCTCTTCGCCCCCTCTAGCGGTG
>ML675667.1:1110041-1139096 GCA_007922155.1 Mesoclemmys tuberculata | reverse complement strand
GCACTGCTGGGGGAAGCTCGCAGCACCACCTCAGGGCACTGCTGGGGAAGCTCGCAGCACCACCTCAGGGCACTGCTGGGGAAGCTCACAGCACCACCTCAGGGCACTGCTGGGGAAAGCTGGCAGGCTCCCCTCTGCCTCTGGGCTCACCGTGATGATCTCCAGCACCTCGTTCTTGCTGATCTCGCCGTTGCGGTCGACGTCAAAGAGGGAGAAGGCCCACTCCAGCTTGAGGTTGGTCTTGCCGGAGGAGGTGAGGTGCAGGGCGATGATGTACTCCCGGAAGTCCAGCGTCCCGTCGTCGTTGGTGTCGAAGCTGCGGAAGACGTGGCGGGCGTAGACCTTGGGGTCCGAGTTGGGGAAGAAGTTGGCGTAGATCTTCTCGAACTCGGCCCGGCTGATGCGCCCGTCCGGGCACTGCTTCTGGAAGCTCTCGTACCACTTGCACAGCTCCTCTTCGCTGTACTTAGTGTTGAGCTTTAGATCTTCCAGGATCTCTTTGGACAGAGCCCCGCTTTTACTGTTCCCCATGGCGCCCTGGCTCCGACCCCCCCGGATCTAGCGCCCCGATACTTCACCCCGACTGCTGGCTGTAGCGCCCCGACCCCGGCTCTAGTGCCCTGACCCTCTGCTCCGACCCCCGGCTCTAGCGCCCCGACCCTCTGCTCCGACCCCCCGGTTCTAGCGCCCCGATCCTCCGCTCTGACTCCTGGCCCTTGCACCAGCTCTGACTCTTCTCTTCCAAGCCCCCTGGCTCCTTATATAGACTCCCTGGGGAGCCGGGGAGGGGGGCGGTTAGCTGTCACCGAGGATCCCCCCCAGAGACAGAGGCTATTTCCGGCACGCTGATCACATTTTCTGCCAGGAGATCAGAAGCTCTTTAGTGCTATTAAAGGGAGATTGACAGCTCTGAGCCACTTGGCGTATTGTCTGCGGCTGACCTTGTGCGACCACCTCCATGCCCGCGTTGCCTCCTTCCATAGCTCTTTATCAATCCCCAGCCGCCTTATGCATCCGCCCACCCGCCCCATCTCGCTATCTAGACACACCCAGCATCTTTTGATCTGAAGTTCCCCAAACGCTACGGGGGAAATTGGAGTTGGGAAGCAAAGCCAGGACTCCTGGGTTCTGACCCTGGCTGCGGGAGGGGAGTGGGGCCTGATGGTGAGAGCAATGGGCCCATCTAGCCTGGTGTCCTGTCGCCTCAATTTCCCTCCCCAGCTCCCTGATTATGAGACAAGAGGCCTGAGAGTGTGAGACAAAGCTGGGGCAGAGCAGCCAGCCGGGGGCTGTAACCCTGAGATCATGCCAGGAATGGGGAGGGGAGAGGGCAGGGATCACGGACAGTGGGTGGGGCTAAAATTTAGGCTCCGCCCTGACATAGCTTAAAGGCCTGGTAGTGGGTAGCGGCTGCTGGTGGTTGTATAAACGGCTTCCAGCAGCTCTGCCAATTCCTCCAATTAAATTAGCACCATTTGCTGGTCATGGGATCGAGCGGGTTAGCGCGGGGGAGGCTGGGAGCCAGGACTCCTGGGTTCTATCCCCAGCTCTGCGAGGGGAGTGGGGTCTAGTGGTTAGAGCAGAAGGTGTAACGATTTTATTGGGGCAATTCAGTTCTGCTCCCCACGACTCTATTTTCCCTTCTGTAAATTCCGGGAACCCCCATTCTAGTCCTGGCTCCCAGCCCCCCGCTCTAACCAGTAGGCCCCACTCTCCTCCCAGAGCTGGGGAGAGAACCCAGGAGTTCTGGCCCCTAGGCCCCCTGCTCTAACCACTAGTTCCCATTCCCCTCCTGGAGATGTTTCATGTGCTCGCACCACGCTGTAACCACTTGGTGGCTAATTACAATGGGCTGTTACTAATTATAAGCCCCCGCTGTGCCTGGGACCATATGCTCAATCCGCTTTGGTGGGTCAGATCTGTCAGCAAAGAGGCATTAATGTCACGGCCAATCTGTCAGGGATGGGGAGGTGAAGGGCCCTGCGCCACACCGTGGCAGGGGGCCAACGGGGGACTGCATCAGGGGTCGACGTGGGTTGGGGGGACCCACAACTCTCTGATTCGCCCTCCTTCCACACAGGCCCCCTGGGTCAAACCGTCCCGAGGAGCCAGGGATCTCCCAGGCCCCCACTCTTCGCTGTGAGCGAAACACCCTCCTGGCACCATGGCGCCAAGGGATGAGCAGGGGCTGGGCTAAAACTCTGCGGCTTGTGATCCCTCATCTGGAAATAGGGCCCAGGAGTCCTGGCTCCCAGTTCAGCCCAGTCTCTAACCACTCCCCCATACTGCCTCTGCAGGGGGATGCCTCAAGAGCTGGCCACTACTGAAGCTGGGATACTGGGGCAGACGGGCCTCAGGGCTGACCCAGTCTGGCTGTTTCTGCCATGGTGTAACCCAGACCCAGTGATTCCTGCCTCCAGCCCCTGTCCAATGGCTCAGCTAGACGGGCTCGCCTCGCACGACATCCGGTGCTGATTTAAAGACACCAGGTGCCGGAAAATCCATCTCTTTTATGATGGAGGCCGCAGTGCATCATGGGAGATGGAGTCTAGCTGAGGGAGTGGGGGGAATGGGGACATTAGTGACACAGAACTACAACTCCCATGAAGCATTGCAGCAGCTGAGCCAGGTGAGGAAGCCACGGTGCAGCGTGGGAGATGGAGTCCAGCTGAGGGCGTGGGGTTTGTGAGGGGAATGGGGACATTAGGGACACAGAACTACAACTCCCATGAAGCACTGCAGCAGCCGAGGCGCATGTGGAAGCCATGGTGCATCATGGGAAATGGAGTCCAGTTGAGGGAACGGGGCCTATGGGTGGAAATTGGGATGTTAGGGACACAGAACCACAACTCCCATGAGGCACAACGGCAGCCCACATTCCCACACCAGCCATGCCCCTCTTTAGTGTGTTAACACGTGTGTGTGTTTTCTTGTGTGGATTTGGGATACAAGTGTGTGGCGGGGTATGGGCTGGTGGCACGTGTGTGGCTTGGTTGTGTGTGCGGTCACAGTGTGTATTTGTGTGTGCGTGTGCGCGCCCCTGTCTCTGCTGGAGGGGATGTGCCCTGCTCTGTGTTTGTTTGGGTGTGTGAGGTTTGTGTAGTGGGGGTGTCCGGGAATTCTGCGTGGAGGGGTGAATTTTGTGTGTGTATAAAAGGCGGGGGGGGGAGTTGTTTGTACGGCCGGTGGGGGAGTTGTGTGAACGGATGGTGGGGGAGCTGTGTTGATATGGAAGTTGCGTGTAGCCACATAAGTTGTGCACTTGTAATTTGTGTGTGTATGTGTGTGGGTCCCTGATGCCCCCTGCTAGAGGGGCTGAGGATCCCCGCTCTGTGCGTGCGTGCGCTGCTCCTACGGGATGTGCGTAAGGGGGGGCGGGCGTGGGGTGTGGGCGACCCAGTCCCCATGCGGCACTGACCGACCGGCAGAGGAACTGGCTAATTGGCTCCTTATCATTTCATCTGACGAGTCCAGACGCCAATTGCCAAGGGGCGGAGGGTGGAGGGGGACGGGGACCAGGGGACTTGGCCAGGGCTATATTATAAAGGAAGCAAAATTACAGAACTGCAGCCAGGCAGAAAAGGGAGAGACGCAGCCTGGGCCAGGGACAGCGAGCGACAAAACGAAAGAAAGAAAGAAAGAAAGAAAAAGAAAGAAAGAGGGGCTGGGCCAGAGGACAGCAGCTGGGGCAGAGAGGATGGAGGGAAAGTGAGAGGATAAAAGAAAAAGTGAAGAAACCAAGAGCTACGGCCGAGGGCCCCCCCGGTGCCGAGAGGTAAGTGGGAGATGGGCAGTGGGCCCCCTGCCCCATGGGCCCCCGGGGACACACCAGAGGCATTTGGGAGGGAGGGGAATCCCGGAGAGTTAACCCAGCTAGGGGAGGTGATGGGGAGATGAGCCCAGTGAGGAGCCCCCCGCCTGGCACCTGGCCTGCACCACACGCACCTGCCTCACATCGGGGGTGCCCAGCACAGCTGGAATGTCACCCTGCCCCCGCCCGGCCCCACAACTGGAATGTCACCCTGCCCCCGCCCGGCCCCACAGCTGGAATGCAGCTGACACCTGTGCAGCTCCCACCTGGGTTGCCTTGCACACCTGCTGGGCTCCCCCCACCCCGGGCGTGGCCTCTCGGTAACGTGCCCACCCCCTCCCGACTCATATCCCTGCCCCTCAGTACAGGGCCCCCACCCCACCTGTCCCAGCGCCAGGCCACCTGCCATCTTCCCGGAGGCCTCTCCACCCCTGGGACACCTGGCACTGGGGTATTCCCTGCCCCCGCACGGCCCATAGGGGCGGAGCAGGAGCATGGCCTAGCAGCACCAGACACACGACCCCCCCATCGCGCTGGGCACTGTACGTTATTTAATAGGTGTGCTAGCCTAGTGCTACCCTATTTTTATGGGAGTAAAGCAGCAGAAAAGAGGGCGTAGACCCCAACCTTCCCCCCTCCATAGCCCTCTTGGCAGGTGACAATGAACCGTGAAATAAAACCGGGGTAATATTTATTGTAGGGTTTTAAGGCCAGGTTCTGGATTTAGAGGTGCAGGCTCCCCTTTGTGCTATGCAGCAGGGTCATGTTATGCTGCTCTTGGGGGGACGTTTTTGTAGGGTCTTCTGAACCAGTTCTTTATTTAAAGTCACAAACCCCCTTTTGGCAGCTCATGGTGGGGGCCAACGTTATTGTAGGGTCTTTGGGGGGGAATATTTGTTTGTAACTCTTGGCTCCCATAACCCCCAACCCTCGTCTTCCCTCCCCCCACCCCCCCTCCCTCTCCCCAGACTGGTTGCCCCCCCCACCTGCCATGTCTGGCCCCCCTGTGCCTTACGACCGCGTGACGGTGAACATGGCCACGGAAGAGGTCCAGATCCAGCCGCTCCCGGACCCGCACCTGGTGAGCACAACCACGGGTGGCGTGGAAGGCGCCTGCCATCGCTGTCTCCTGCCCTTCAGCACCGTGGCGGCTGTGATCGGGGTGGCAGTGACGGCCCTGGCCTATGCTCGGGACGCCCACGGCTCGGTGATGTGGGTGCTGGGGCTGGCCCTGCTGGGCGCCGGAGTGCTGGGCTTCGCCGGGAGCTGCTGCCGGGGCCGCAAGATCAGGGGCTGGAGAAGTGGCAGCTTCACCCTACTGACGGGGGACCAACTGCAGAAGAAGGCGGTGCTGTGAGAGTCCAATCCGGGCCGGCGCTGACATCCACTCCTGCTTCTGCCTCCAGAGTCCGATCCAGGCCAGCGCAGATGCCCAGGTCAGGTTCTGACTGCACCTGGAGTCCCCCAGCTGAGCCGTTCCACCTCCTGCTGCATGGGACCAGCCTTGTGTTGTGTGTCATTGCACCTGTACTGCAGGTAATGGGGGATTCTCCTTTAACACCAACACTCCCTCACCCGACTCCCCTGCAGAGAGACATCACAGCCTCCAGCCCTGCCTCGGAGTCTTGTTGCAGAACCTCTTGCCACACAAACTACATATCAAAGGGCCCGTGTAGCACGGCATCCCACCTCGAGCAGCAACCAGCCTCTACGGCTGCAGGGGGAAGGCACAAAACATGCCCCGCTCTCCCCATGGGAAGAATTCAACCAGCTCCTGGGCGCCTGCCCTTGCTGAGCATCATGTGGCAGGCAGTTCTCCAGGCTGCGCAAAAAAAAATCCTGCCTTGACTTGTGCTCGGCATAGCTGCATGCACATGGCACCAGCCTTGTGAGCTAAAGGGCCATCCCAGAGCTTAGCAATCAGGTGAGGGGCCAGGCCGGGGGAGGGGCGGGGTCCTCTGGCCTCGTTTAAGGGCTGGGTTAAGTATAACGGCTTCCTAGGAGGGTAGCACTTTGCAGCTGGGTAGATCAGCCACTGTAGCCCTCTCTGGGGGTGGGGATGGGGCGCAGGGGCTGGTTACAGGGGGACCCATGGCCCGGCGCTGAAAAGCAGCCACCTCTGGGGTGGGGCACTGGCATTAGGTATATGGGGAGCCCCCTCTTGAGGCCCCCCCCCCACACACACACCCAGGGCAGCACTGGGGCACTGGGGCCCCGTGTCGCCGGCCAAGGCATGTACCAGGTCGGGTGACGTGCAGGGAGTCGCCCGCCCAATCTCTGCCAGCTCGGTGCCCTACATGTAAACAGCCAGGGGCTTATCAGCCCTGGGCCAGGCTCTGGCCAGGGCAGCGCATTGTTCACGGCGTCAGGCCCACGTCGTGCCCGGCGCCCCAAGCTTATCTGCATCCCGCACTGAGGGGGGTGACGTTAGAGGAAGCATAGGCGGGCGGGGGGGGCAGCGTCTTAGAGAATGGATCTCTCCCCTCTGAAACATAACCCCCCCATCCTCCCATCCCCCATGGCCCCTGCCCTCCCCCACACACCTCAGCCCTCCCCTACCCAGCCCCTCCCATCACTTTATCTGGCCCCACACATTCTCCAGCCATCCTCCCCCAGCCCCAAGGTGTCTGCCTGGCAGTGAGTCAGCAGGGGTCCAGTTGTGGGGGGGGGCGATGGAGCCCCCCCCCATGCATCTTCTCCCTTCCCCAGACATTCATCCTCCCCACTCCTAGGCTGTGGGTCCCCCCATCTCCCCCCCATCCCGTTACCCCTGCCAGCACCCGCCGGGTCCCACACCAAGCTATGTGGCACAGCAGGGGTCTGGGACCTTGTGTCGGGCCCCCGCTATGCTGCCGGCTGCCGCGCTGAGCCACCGGGGCCTTTCCCCTGGGCTGGGGGTGCCAGCCCTAGACGGGGGAACTGGCTGGCTCACGGGGGCAGGGAATGGGGCACGGAGCGTCTCCCTTCTAGGGGGTGCCGGCTCCTAACTGGCCCCAGGGCAGCACGAACAGTGACTCCTGGCTGGCCACCATTCAGTCCCCCCCCCACCCCCCCACCTCCATGTGTGAAACGAGTTTGCTGGGTCTAAGGTAAATTTCCAGGTGCTGCAGCACCTCCCCCCCCCAGTCCATTAGAGGAAGGTGCCTGAGGCTAGAGAGGGTATGGGGGGGCAGATATGGGGGCTCACTCTGGGGATGGAGCCAGGCACCAGCAGCAGCTGAGACCTCCCCCTGCCCCCCCAGCGCTAAAGTCCCCCTGGAAATTTGAAGGGGAAGAAAGACCATTGTGATTTATAGGCTGCCCCCCCAGGACTGAACCTGAGGCTGCAGCCAGCAGGAGGGAGGGGAGTGGGTGGGGACCGGGACACACGCAGCTTCCAAACCCCAACCAGGTGCTGCCCCTTTGCTTGCCCCCACCCCAGGACAGGGGGCTTGGAAGGGGGCAGACCACAGCCCTGCTCCCACAGGACCCAGGAGTCCGGGCTTAGCAGCTCCTCAGCCTCCCCCTGCCCAGGAGGGCTCTGTCTCCGGCAGACCAAGGGTTAACACCTTGGCTGTCTCTCTTCCGGGGGGGGGGGGGGGGGACAGAGAAGGGGGGAGAACTGGCCCTTCCAGCCCACAGCTCCAGCCCTGTTTACAAAGGACCTTTCCTGTTCCCAGGGTCCCTGCCCTGCCGCTGTGGGTTCATTCACCCACCCCGCCCCTCAGAGCTGGGGGGAGAGGGGGAAAGAGCTCAGGGCGGGGGTAGCAGGGGGCTGGGGGTCAGGGATGGAGACAGCTGGGGGAGGACAGGGCCCTCCACTGGGCACACAGGGGAGCAGCTGGGCACCGCCTGCCCCCGGGGGAGCCTAGCAGCTGCTGCTCACTCCTCTGCCCAAGGGGGGGGGGGCACCCTCTAGGTCAGGAATGAGGGGCACTGGCAGAGGTGGGGGGGACCCACAGCACGGGGTCAGCTTGCGGAGCACACGCGAGGCTGTCCAGGCAGGTTTGGGTTCAGTTTAAGGGGCTCTGTAAGCGAGAGTCTGGCCCCAGCCAGCCCCCCATGGCCCCACTGTGGGGTGAGGGGAACCAGCCCCGCCTTTGAGAGCAGCCTGCTTTGTCTCCCTCTGCTTTGGGGTCCACCTTATGATCTCCAGTCAGCCGTGAGGGCCCGTGCCATTGCCCCACCTCTGGCCAGGTACAGGATCGAGGTAGCTAATGCTGCACAGCCCACGCTGCACCAGGCTGGGGGGGAGGGGGGAGAGAACCCTTGTGGGGCCTGGCTTTGGAGTGGAGACCCACACCCAGAGCCCGATTATCTACCAAAGCCCCCCCAGGAAAGTTACGCCAACCGAACCTCTAAAGTAGATGAGACACAGCATGGGATGGGCCTGTGGACAGACTCAAAGGACATTTAATATCGTTTGTCTTAATTCATTGCTAAAGCGAATTAAACTAAACCCCATTGAGATCACGTCCACTCTGCCTAAACACATTCACACCTAGGCTTAACGAATTTAAATCCTCCCATTTAATTTGGATGGATTCGCCCCAGTATCCTGCGTAGACAACCCTGACCCACAGCCCCTCCCCTGGCTTCCCCTGCAGACAGAGCATGAGCTGGCGGAAGGAATTTGATGTTGGTGCCTCAATGCCACTGGTCCATGACCCGGATGTTGGGAGCAGGACCCAGCACCACTGTCATCGCCACAGCAGGATTTTGCCCCCAAGGCACCTACTTTCAAGCGATAATTTCCGCACGCAACTGGCCTGAAGGTCGCCAGCCTCTGAGGTTGAAAGGGGGTCTCTGCCCACAGCTCTGCAAAGGGAATGGGGTCTAGTGGTTGTAGCAGGGGGGCTGGAAACCAGGGCTCCTGCGTTGTATCAACTGAATTCAGACCTCTGTCCCTATGGGGCAGCTCTGCCCTCTGGTGGGTGGATTCCCACCTCTTCATGAGCGTGCACAGCCCAGCCTGGATTACAATCACCCCCCTGCTTCCGAAGTGGGGGCACGGCTGGCAAGGACCAGGGATGCAGCAGTGACAGGGGGAATAAATTAACCCTTGGTTAGAAAAAAGTCCTTTAATAGATTTTTTATAACTTAAATAACTTAGATTGAAAAAAAAAGGATAAAATACCAAAGCGTCTTAACAAAAAGATGGGAAAAGAAGGGACAGTTTTATTCTAAGTCTGCCTGGTTCCCCCCTCCCCATCCATCCCCACTTCCCTCCCCCCAACACCAACTAGTCCATGATTCGAGCCAGGCCCCATGTCCCCTCCTCAGCCCTAGAGCCGCCGCAGCGCCCGCTTTTTGTCCGTCTTCTTCTTTGCCAGCTGTTTCTTGTCCCTGTCGCCAGCATGCTTCTTGGCCATAGGGCCTTCGCCCCCGGCAGCCAGGGCGGCGGTGGAGGAGCAGGGGTCAGCGGGGTCCTTGCTGGCCCCCCGCAGGCTGGAGGGCTGGGCGTGGATCTCCGTCAGCAGGCGGGCTCGAGCGGCGTACTCCTCGTAGTTCTCCAGCAGGAGACGCCCCGCTTCCTCATTGAGGGCTGACTCGGGGTTGGGGTGGATCAGCAAGCACTTGATTGTCTGTGGGGAGCAGAGAAAGGGCTGGGTTAATGCAAGTGGAGGGGCCCTTCAACTCCATCCCCAAGGGAAAAGGAGCCAGTTTGGATGCCCTGATTTGGGGCAACTAGCCAAGGTACCAGCAGGCTCCCTCCAGCCCTGTCCCTTCTGCAGACAGCTACATCTGGTGGGTCAGGACACTTGGGGGAGGTCCCCCCCCCACAGTTTGTCTCAGCAGGTACATGGCAGTTACCCCCCAGCTGCACGCACCACAGCGGGGGGGGCCCCTACACACCATGGCCAGACAAGAAGTCAACTTGCGGCGCTTTGCTGGTTCTCCCCTGCCACCTGACCTAGTCTTTCTACAAATCCAGGGTGCTCTGAAAACCAAGCCCCCCCCCGAGGCACCCTCAGATCTGAGGCAGGCGAAAGCAGCCGGCATCCGCAGCCAGCTCCACCCTCATCACTCTTCTGCTGCCCTTCTAGTGCATCTCGCTTGCAGTTCAGGGATCCAGCCACCAGCTACACACCTGGTTTCCATGGGGGAGCTGGGACGGAGCACACCAGCCAGGGGATCCGGCCGGGACCCCCACCTTTCGGGGGAGCCGAGGCAAATCCACTCAGGGCAGCTTTAGCAAAGGCTGCCAGGCCTTCCCTCTTCGGCCCCCCCGCCCAAGCGGAAATGACAGCAAAAACTGGAGAAGTGCTGGCCATGCCATGACAGCCCCCACTCCGCTGCTGCTGCCGAACATGCAGGGAAGGCGCCCAGACGGCCCGACGGTGGGCTGATGCCTGCAGACAGCCCACTGCGGTTGGGTCTCTAGTCCAGGCAAGGCCCCGCTGCACTAGGGGCTCCGAAGCGCCGAGCAGGATTGGAGCCGCTGTGCTAGGTGCTGTACGCACACACGCTCCCGCCCCCCCTGAGTGGATAATAAAGGCAGCTTTGCTTAGGTCAGCGAGAGGGTCTCCTCTTTTGCTGCGGCTGGAGGGTCCTGCTCTGGCCTCCTTGCCCTCCCGTTCCCCCATCCCCACCCTCACACCAGGAACTGTGCGCCTCCCCCTTCTGCTCCTCCCACCATGCCAGGGTCCCCCATTCCCTCATGCCCCAAAGCAGACGGACTCGGGCCCATCCTTCAGGAAGCTGGGCCAGCGAACCTGCACCTCCAGCAGCCTCCCAAACCTGATCTGCAGGGCAGCGGCCTCAAGTCACTGGAGGCAACAGGCAGCACGCCCAGCAGGGGGAGCCTGCTGGGATGGGATGAGGAGCCTGGGTCCACAGGCCGTCCTGTCCTCTACTCCCACCCTGGTGCTGAGATGCGACCGCCTCTGGGGTGGACCGTGGCAGTCAGAGCCCAGCAGCAAAGGGGGACTGGCAGGTTCCAGCAGGCCACGGGGAGGGGGGGGGGGGCGCATCCTTCCTTCCCGCTGTAGCCCAGCTGCCCTTTTCCACGCTCCCCACGTCACTGGCACAAGGGCCTGCTGCTCGGCAGTGCCTGTCCTGCATTCCCGCCGTAGCATCCCACGTACCATCCCCGTCCCAGCACCCCGCGCTGCACCGTGCGCCACCGACTGACCCTCCCTCACGCCTGCCTCAGGCCAGCGCCAGCATGGGCCCCCTTCACACGCCAGGGACAACGTCCACGGCTTCTACACGGCTGGCGCAGCCAGCAGGGAACCTGGGGAAATATCTGATGGTCAACCCCAGCCTTACACCAAAATCACATGCACCTGCCCTAAGCAGCCCTGGCCCCACACACCTAGTGACCCACTTCTTCATGTGGGATCCAACCCGCAGCTGCTCAGAGTCAGGATTTTGGTGGCCAACCTTGCTCTCCCGCTCTGAGAGGAGAAGGCTGATACGCAGAGCCTGGCGGCACCGTGCACACAAGCCCCCACGAGCTGGTATTGGGCTGGGGCACCGGATCCAACAGCTTGCAGAGAACTCCCCAGAGTTGTGGGGAAACTGAGGCACGGCCAAGGGACGCGACAGCTGAGATCAAAAGAGCACAAGGAACAGAGCCTAGCTCTCGCTGGCTCCGGCCTCCCACTAGGGAGAGTCGAACAGCTGTTTTTAACCAGGGTTGTCTCTTATGCCGGGCCCTCAACTTACCAGCAGCACGTGCTTAATGCCCAGCTCTGCCTTCCAGTCTCTCTTGAGGACATTGACGCAGATCTCGCCATTGGCGCCCACGTTGGGGTGGAAGATTTTGGTGAGGAAGTAGCCCTTGGGCGGTGCGGCCGGGAAATCCTTCCCCAGGATGAGCTTCATCCGGAAGACGCCCCCAGCATACGGCGTGCCCTCTGCCAAGGGAGCAGAGCAGGTGAGATGGGACCCAGCCCCAAACCTCAGCCCCGCACCTCCCTGGGTACATACCCACCCCCAACCCAACTTTTGGAAGGGCCCAGCCCAGAACAGCCACAGGGACTAGGCGGTGTTGTGCTGCAAGGTGTGGGGGGGAAATGGCAGCAACTCACAGCTGACCCACAGGAGAGGGGGCAGGAATGTGACTGTCATGAATGACCCCCACGCACCAAGAAGGCCCTGTTCTGTGTTCAGGGAAGAAGTCCAGCCGCCTCCGGGGTGGAGCTAGGACCCTCGCCCGGCACGGCTACACAGCAACAGTTTAGGACAGGAAGTTTAGAATCCTGCATCCTGTTGGCGTTGCAGAGTAATGGCTTCCTGCACCCCCAGTTCCCTGTAGCTGGGATCCAGGCATGGCGCTGGGGTCCACCAGCCCATACCTGGGGAAGGCAAGGGCTCCTAGGTTTGAGAGGTGCTGCTTTCTGCACTGGGGTCAGCGGTGACTGAGAAAAGAGCCCGCCCCCCCCCACACACAGCACCACACTGAGGTCAGAGCAGGGATCACACCGGAGAGGCAGGACAGGCTGCAGTGCCCTATTTGCCACAGCATCCTTTTAAGGCAGAGTGAGCCTCCAGACTCAGGGGAGAGCAGGAAGATCAAACTCAGCTGGGGGGGAGGGGGAGCCATGACCCCCTCATCTCACCTGGTCCTTCGATGGTGACCTGGACGTCTGTGATGTCCTCCTCATTGGGGAAGACCTTGATGCCCTCTGGAGGGTCCGACGTCAGGGTGGAGACCTCCTTGTAGACCAGCCGGATGACGTGGGGCGGCAAGTTTTCCACGTTGGAGTTCTGCAGGGGAAGAGAGGTGCGGGCACGTCAGAGAACGGGGTGCTGGGCAGAAGCATTAGGGGCCATGGCTCATCCTGGGTGTCTGGAGACCATCAGTGCTCCATGCAGCTCTCCTGGGGTAGAAGAACTGTGCCAGGGACGGGCACACTGGGGTCAGCACTGTCTGCAAGAAGAGATGCCCCCACCTTGCTTTCTGCAGCATGACAACCCCACCAGTACCACTCTGGGAAACCCGAGTCAGCACTGACTGCGAGAAGAGAGCGCTCCCTTCTGAGCCCCCCAACCTGACCCCTGCCAGGCCCATGATCTCCTCTCACAGGTTCTCTTGGCCAAATCCAGGATGGTTTTGAGACCCAGGATCTTGCTTCTCTAAGTGGTAAGAAGCGCAGCTTGGACTTGAGCCTCTGAAATCAGCTTTGCTGGACTCCTGGCTTTCTTAGGGCCCCTCTAGACACCCATTCACTCAGCCCCCATTCACACCAAGAACAAGTCATTGGATTGGGGAAGAGGAATTGTGTGGCTCTGTTGAAGATGAAGCCCAGAGAGAGATTAAAGGGAAAGGCTGCCCATCAGCCTTGGCCACCAGCTGATCTCTTCCTCCTTCCCTAGTCCTGACTTGGGATCTGCTTGCAAACCAGTGGCCACGGCTAGGGGACAAAGATTGGTTTTACTGTGGCTATTCAAGGGGCTGGTCCAGAGGATCAGTTGGAACCTGCCAGCCTATACTCCTTCCCAGAAGCAGCTGAGCAAAATTCACCCCACACACACCCCCAGTCTGCAGGCTGAGGGATTCCCTGCTCCACCTGGTGTAATTAGCAAGACTGGTCAATTTCACAGGCACTAAAGGTGAAATTGACAGTGGGGACAGACCCCATTTACAGGGACTGGGAATCCTAGAGCCAAGGCCAGGGGGGTCATAAGGCAACAAAGACCTCTCCCCTCCCTGTTAAGGGGGGGGGGGAGCAGAACATCAGAGATTGGTCAGGTACAGAGAGATCCAAAGATGGACACCCTCCCCCCCATTCTAGTTTGCAGTGCTAACAAGGACAAGGCCCCCCTTTGTGCCAGGGACGTAGGACCCTAAATACTTTTGGGCAGAAGCCCCTGCTACTTGCATCCCTCAAGCGATCCCCAGTTTTAGAAAGCCACGCCTGGACTCCGCAGATGCCAGGAGCGCACCAGGCAGCTGGCCTTCGGGGATGAGCCTCAGGGGAAGCTACAATGAGCCCCACATCCACTCCAGATCAGGGGCAGGGACAGATTTAGCCCCACCAAACCGCTTTCCCAGGAGATCAGACGCCTCTTCGTGGAAGAGACAGGCCGCCGCAGGGTCCGCTAACCACATGCACACCCAGGTCCCCCAGTCCATGGGCCTGACCCTACCTCAGATCCAGCAAATCTCTACCATTTCCCTCCTTGGCCCCTCTGCTGGGAAAGGGATGTTTAAGTGCCAGGCTGGATTAGGGACGCCACTTGTCACTGGGAAATCTTTAAGGGCACTCAGCTAGCCATCCAGTTATATGAGTTCAGGATCATCCCTGATGTCCTGTTTTTTGTACCTTGGAAGTGGCAACCCTGGGTCGGGCACAGATTGAGACCCACTAACTCATTTCATGCCAGAGAGGACAACCCGGCAGCCCTCAGACAGGGATGACTTGCAGGCACCCCTGGATTGTCACATTAGGGCCAGAGAGACTACAGGCTTAGCTCCCCATAGCCGCTTAAGGGGACCCCCATGCACCTTCCCTGCCCCCAACCTCGAATCAAGTCAGTTTTACACCTTGCCCCCTTACAACCAGCCTGAGGCATCAGATTTGCCTCTGAAGAGGAACTAAGAAGCCCTCAGCCAGGTCATGTCAGCAAGAGTGTAGCCGGATAGGAGGCAGCAAATTACAAAGTGGCCTGCGCTTTGCAAAGGGGGTAGAAGCTGCCTCCTTGATCCAGCCTCTAAAAGGTAAATACGAAGGAGCTAGAAAGCCAGGAGGCCCTGGATAAAGGAGTGTGTGGCCAAGGCAGGTCAGGCCTGTAAAGAGAGGTTCCTGGCCCCCTTTCAGCGCTTAGGTAGATCCTCCAAGACCATGATCGGCACAACGTATTTCTGCTACAAAAACCACCAGCCTCAATCCCTGGTTAAATGTCCAAACCACAGACACGCCGTGGGCGCTAGGCCCTGGTGCTGGTGAAAACATCGGGGAGCTTTTAAAGACCTTTACTCTGAGTTTTATGGCAGAGTAAGTGATCCGGAGATGAAGCTACATAACAAATCCGCCAGCCAACCTTTCCCCTAAGCTAGCCTGTGAAAAATCAGTCTGCGCTGCCCCATCACAGAGCACAGTCTTTTCTACGGGGGCCCTGCAGTGCTGCACATAAAGATGTTTTAGAAAGCATGCCGCATTTGCGCCACATGGCTATGACCGGGGAAGAAATTAAGCTGTGGCCACATCTACACAGTTTTAGTAACAACTCTCCAGGGGCCAGTTTCCACATAAGAGGCCTACCCCTGTTAAGTTAGGCCATGGTTTTTCAACAGCAGCTAGCAATCTGCAAGTGCCTAATCTGAGCCCACCTCTAAAGGGTCTCTTGGTTTGCAGGAAGTGTCCTGTGGGGAGGAAAATAAAAAAAATCAGTCCCCCTCCCAAAACAACTAAGTGCTTTGAAAAATCCTGGCCTTTGCTTGCAACAAAATCCGGAGGCGAAACATGGCCTGGGAAAGAGCTAAACATTAATAGCAGGTGATCTAAAAAGCAGGAAATAAGAACCACCTTGGCATTGAGGTAAGACCCTTCGCACCTGCATTGGACTGACAGTGGGACAGATGGCGCACACCAGCCACCAAAAACTTTTCTACCAGGCATGCTTAAACCATGCAAATTCAGCCACAAAATCCACTAGCCCAGACACAAGGCTAACAAATCCAGTTTATAAATGCCTCAAATCAACCAGCTGAGTTAGTAACTTTTTCTTACTCCGCTCTCCCCCCTGCACCAAAGATACATCATGACCATTATCATTTTATGCTCAAAATGACACACAATTTATCAGGGCAAGTCACGGGGATCGTGCAAGGCCTGTATAAGAAAACCATACCCCTCGCTGTCCAGTCCTCTCCCGAGATGAGCCAGCACTCAGCAGTCAAGACACACATATACATACATACCTGCCATGCGTTCAGATCCTCCTTACAGACGTATGCAATACATATCTAAGCAAATTGGAACACCCTTTCTCGTCCACATAGCGGCACCCAACCGAGACCAATTTTTGAAAGGACACGTGGTTGTCAGGTTACCCAGAGATTTTAAAAAACCTTATGCATCTTAGGAGCAGCTTTAGCATTATCGATATTAAGGGACGCAGCAAAATTAGATCCCCCCCTGCTAGCAAACATCAGACCCAACCAAATCTATCTCCTTTTTTAAAGGCAGCCTTTATCGATAACCCATAAAGAACATGCAGCCACCGTCCATGTCCCTCTATAATAATATTCAAACCCGGTTTTAAAAAAGCAGCTGTTTAATAAATGAGGCACACAAAAAACCCCAAGTCTACTTTCACGCCAAGTTTAGAGCCTATTAATTTTAAATAAGCACCGGCTACAGCTTTTAAAGGACCAGAGGTCCCAGTCTGGGCAGTTTATGCCCCATTAAAGTCCTGTTTGTTCGATTCTTCCTAAAGCACCCGATTTACCCTATTAGACCTTAAACAAATTGTTGCCCGCGGTCTTTCTAAACACAACTGTTGCATTCGGCTGATGACGCCGTGAATGCAGGTGCCCCCAAAGCTAGTCCCCTACATTTCAACCTTAAAAGGCTCATGGGCTGCAAACCCCAACTTTCCACCCCTCCTGCACCCCAACCCCAAATTGCAACCAGGCCCTACTAAAAACACAACCAGAGCTGCTGCTGTTTTTACCGGTCATAGAGCCGCACGCCCCATATGCCCTCGCTGTCAGCTTTACCCCATTAAGGGGGCCCAGGCAGCTGTGCCTTACAAAACAGGGGTCAGCCCCTCCAAAAAAAATTGCTGGCCCATCAGCGGGTGGGTGCCTGGGGAAGGCAGAGATGAAAGGAGCAAGAGCCACTCACCATGGTGGTGGGTCTGGCCGAGGTTGGCAGAGAGCAGGGGTCCCCTATGCAGGCAGGGCCCCCCCTAAAATTGGGGGTCACCCCCCTAGCCCTAATGGGGTGGCCCAACCCTACAGAGACCAGCCCTTTGCAGGGTGGGGAGAGGCAGGGTCTCCTCCCAAGCCTCCCCCTCCCCACCTGAGCCCACCAGCCCCCCCCAATCTGGGCTGCGTCCCCCCCCTTTCCTCCTCCTGCCCCCCCCTTGCAGGGCTTCCCCCCCTCCTCCTCCTGGCTCCTTTCCAATCGCTCCCACCCTCACTAGAGCTGGGCTAGGGCCCAGCAAGGGACTTTATAGCCTTTGGCCTAGGCCGGCCACGCCCCTTTCGAATCCCGGCCGCCCAATCAGGCCCGGTGGAACGGGGAGGGGGATTGCGCCCCCTCCCTCCTGCCTTCCCCGGGAGAACGTTGACAACAAATGTCCGCGACGGGCGGGAGCCAATGGGGAAGGGGGCGAGGGGCGGGGCCCGCCGCCCGATTGGCTGGATTTGAATATGAACGCGAGAAGGCGGCGGTTGAGCGGCAGGAGGGAGGGGAGAAGAAGGAGCGAGGGTTGTTTACCCTTAACGGTCGCGGAGGAGGGCGGGGCAGCGATTTGAAATGCCGGATTGACGGCCGCCGGAGCCAATGAGGGCGAAGGAGCGCGCGAGGAAGGGGGAGCCGCTTCCCACACAGGGGCGGGGCTATTGAAAAAGAGAGATAGCCGAGGGGGCGGGACTTCCCTCCATTATTTTGGAAAATGGCAGGCCAAGTAGCCAATCAGAGTGGAGGGAGCGAATACCCTCCCCCAGTGCTTATTACAGCCTTATAAATATTAAAATATGCAAATAAGGGCTCAGCCAATCAGCTCGCGACATTGGGGGGGCAGGGGGGAGGAGAATGACGGTCACCCAAAGGAATCACCCCACCCAACCTCAGCCACGTGTCGTGTGTCATGAGCCCTGTAGTGCCAGGATGGGAGGGAGAGTCCCTGCTAAACCCGGCAAGGCTCATCCCAACGGCAGCTGTGGGGCAGGGGGTGTGGGGCAGCCAGGGCTGGCCCCAATGTGAGGCTGAGGGGCGCTGGGCAGCAGGGAGCCCAGCAAGGGGCTGGCCCTGATGCCCCCAGCTGGTGCCGGTGAGTTGCCTGTGCCCCATTCTTTCCCCATAAAAATAAAGTCCGAGGCCTGTTTTTTGTGGCGCCCCTCACGACGCCCTCAGGTTGCTGCCTGGGCATTAGGGGCCTGGTCGCGTGCATCTCCATCCTGCTGGGCCAGGTGGACGCAGAATCTCTGCTCCCCTGTGCTGAGCTAGGGGTCCCTGTATAACACCCCCGCCCCCACATTAACCAGCCCTGCGCCCCACCCCACAAGCCAGGGCGAGGGATCTCCCCATAACCAGCTCCCGTACCTCACCCCAGTGGGGCTGCGTCCCAGCGTCAGGTGAGGGGGGTCCCACGCACCCAGCCCCCGTGCCCCACCCCAGAGGACCCACATCGGCACACCATCATGAGTAACAGCTGACAGTGAGGGGAGAACTCCAGACCAGCAGCAGGAAACATCTGTTTATTCCAAAAAACCCCAAATTACAGCAAGTCCAGGGAACTTTATAACAACTTTATTTCTCCTTTAAATACATATGGAGTCACTGGCCTACGGGTTGAGCCCAGAGTCCTTCAAGATTTGTTGCACCCCTTGGCGTGGTCCCCTGATCGATCGAGTCATTCGTGAATTAGTTTGATTATTATTCATTATTAGTTTGGTTGGTTTTGGTTTTGCTTTTTGCTTGAAACTCTGTTTAACCTGATTTGGTTCTGACGCCCTCTGAGTTCTGTGCGATCCAGTCGCTACGTTGCTTTTGTGGCTCTCATGGAAACGGATGGCCATGATCCGTTGGGGGGTGCGTCCCGCCCGCTGGAGGGGACGGGTCCTGCTGGGTGTGTTTTTGTGGTGTGTTAGCTCACACAACGGGGGCTGCGATTCCCCTTCGGGCCCCGCAGGCTCCGCTCACGAGCTGGACAGGCTCCCACCCCCCTGCTGCGGGGAGTAAGTGGGCGCGGACGGTGACCTTAAGGCACGTGAACCCCCTTGACAGGCCGGGGGGAGATCAGAGGCGGAAGGGCTGTCCCACCAACTCGCCTCCCCCTGCCTGCTGCCTTGGTTTAAGAAGGGCCTTCCCCCATAGGGCAAGCTGCCCCCCAGCTGTCCACTAAGGGCTGTCCTTGTACCTACCTCTGAGGCAGCTGGGGCTGTCCACTGCGGGACATGGGATCAGCTGGGGCGGTGGGGCCACATGCTGGGCTAGATGGGCCCGTGGGTCTGATGTGGGGGGCAGAGAGAGGGCACAGTACCAGGCACTCTTCCCTGGCAGTCAGTGCTGCCCCCATGCCCCAGTGAAGTGTGCAGGGGGTGGGCAGGGGGCTCAGCAGGGGGGCTGTGTTGCTGGGAACAGAGCAGGGGGGGATCAGTAGGAATCGCAGCCTCTACTGACCGAAAACGAGTCCACGTGTGGCAGGGGAAATGGTTTCCTCATCCTCCTCAGCGGGTTATCGGGGGCCTTTCACTACCAGAGCTGGTGGAACGATCTGCTGCAAAGGACCCCTTCAGATCTCCTGGATTTAGCTTGAATTTCCCCTGGTTCTGAGCAACAGGAATCTACCTGATCGGTCACTGGACTCTTTATGCACATTTCGGCCCATGGGGGAGCTTCCCAAGGGGTTGATCTCATGCTGCATGGGATTGGCCACTCACTACCTCCCTGGATCGTTCCCAATGGCAACGGGCGAACAGCAGCCACACAGCCAAGAGCGGCAAGTGAATGAGGACTAGCGAAGAAACCGTGAATAGGGAGTGAGGAAGAGTGAATTGCATGCAAAGAAGAGCGGCTGGGGAATGAGACTGATTAATGAGAAATGGTGGCAAGGGAAACACGAAGAGTGAGATGAACAATGAACAGTAACTAGTGGCTATCAAAGAGTGAAATGCCAGCACCAAATAGTGACTAAAGAATAGTGAACAACAGCTAAGAGTGCAAACTGCACAGCGGGCAACAAACAGCAAAGAACAACGAGTAAACGGAGATAGTGACGGTTGAATAGCAAATGACTAATAGTGAATGGTGAGCAGTGAGCCAGGACGGTGAAGCGCGAACAGCAAATTAATAGTGAAAGGTGAGCGGGGACGTGAAATGTGAATATCAAATGATTAATAGTGAATGGTGAGCAGTGAGCAGGGATGGTGAAGCGTGAACACCAAACGACTAATAGTGAAAGGTGAGCAGTGAGCAGGGATGGTGAAACGTGAACACCAAACGACTAATAGTGAAAGGTGAGCAGGGACAGTGAAGTGTGAAAAGCAAAAGAGGAATAGTGAAAGGGGAGCAGGGACATTAAAGTGTGAAAAGCAAACGACTAATAGTGAAAGGTGAGCAGGGACAGTGAAATGTGAAAAGCAAACGAGGAATAGTGAAAGGTGAGCAGTGAGCAGGGATGGTGAACCATGAACACCAAACGACCATTGTCTGAGACATGAAGCTCGCCCCCAGCGCGCTGCCGAGCGTGACTAACAGCCTGTGAACGGCAGAGGGTGAATGACCAATACCAAGCAGCGGAGCCCCTCATTTCTGTGCTGAGAGCACCCGTTCCCCAATGCGCGGGGCCCAGGCCCCCTGCCCATATGCCCAGCTGGGCACGGACACCGGGATGGGGAGCTCCCGCACGCTAGAGCGATGAGAGCCACGTGGCCGCGAGTCGAGGCCGGTGTGGGAGCCGGGGGGGCTGACGTGCCTGTCTGATCACACAGAACTCTGCCGGAGGTGCCCCCAGACCTGCAAGGCAGCCGAGGAATGGGGCCGGAGGCCGTGCAACAGCAGGTCAGGAAGGGAGAGGGCGCCTCACAACCTTTCCAGTCGGGGGCTATGGCTTAACCCTTAGCGTGGGTGACGGGACTGGTTACAACAGTCGCGGTTCTAAAAATAGAAGACACAATTTTCTTTTTCCTATTAAAAAAAAAAGAATGCAAAACTAGTCAGCCCGGGGCTGGAGAACCAGCTCCTCGGCGTCCTGCTGGAAGTTCTCCAGAACGTCTCCACGGGACAGAGGGCCTGGCTCGAGCCAGCCCCGCAAAGTTCTCCAGAACTCGCCCAGGGCGCCTGGAGAAAGGTGGGGTGAGCGTCGCACCAAGGCCGTGCTCCACTGGCCGGCTGCTAACGATGACGCTGGGGGGGTGCGAGGCCGTGCAAAGAGCCCTGTGGGACAGGGTCCCAGCCGGCTGCCCCACGGGGGGCAGGGATGGCTCCACCGGTGCCCAGCAGTGGCGGAGGGCTCCGCCTGGGGTGGGTTGGGTTGGGGGCCCAGGGAAGATGCGGGTGGCCCCATGCCATGTGCCGGGGACCCCCATGGCGAGTGGGAGCTCAGCAGGGGGTGGGGGGAATGGCCAGGCAGGTGCGTTTCGGTCTCCGTGGAGTGTGGCCTCCCCTGGTTCTGTGAGGAGTGGGGAGAGCTGGGTCTCAGACGTGGGGCTGGGGACCAGCCACACCACGCACAGCCCGGCACTCCCCAACACACGCCTCGCACGCCCCTCCCAGGCAGCCCCAAAGCACAGAGGCACCCGCGCACGCACGAGCGCTGCCTGCACACGTGTGCTCATGGTGTGCACACTTTCCCTGATGGCCCTGCCCGGAGCCCAGCACCCGTGTGCCAGCAGCAGGGCACAACCTGGCACACGTGCGCCGGCCCGGATCCCTCGCCCGCACGCTCCGCACACGCTGGTGTGCTCTGTTAACACACAGCGCGTGCAGCCCCTTCCCTTGCATTACCCTCCCCCCTCCTGCGTCGCCCCCCACCTGCTGCCGTCCCCCCGCACTCCTCCCCACTGACTCCCCACAGCTCCTGTCAACCCCCCCCCACTCCACACCTCCTGCCATCCCCCAACACCTCCCACCGTCTCCCCCAATCTCCTGCTGTCCCCCCCACACCTGCTGTCCTTGCAATCACTCCGGCTTGTACAGACCCGGGGCTGCTCCCTCCATTCCCAGCGACATGGGGTGACAAGGGAGCCACCCCAGCCAGTCCCTCCACATCTCAGCACTATTTAATGTGTGGGGATTGGTCCCCCCACAAGGTGGGTGGAAGGTCCCATCCTGGCTGGGTGGCTCTTCATCTGAGGACCCAACCAGTCGCTGGTCAACTATGGCTTATGCTTGGAGGCATGGGACCGAGAGGGGGCAGCCCATTCTGTGACCCCCCCCTTCCCAGGAAGGCCATGCAGGGGAGGCCCTCAGCGGTCTCCCAAATGGGGCACCCCACCCTCACCCCTCAAGGGTCAGTCTTGGGTCGGAGCTGAAAGGGAAGATCTAAAATCCTTGGGAATATCTGGGGGGGCCTTGACTTGAGTTGGGGGGCAGAGGGAAGGGAAGCTAAGATTGTGGGGGGGCAGCAGAGAACCAGGCGTCCTCCCCCCCATCCCTGGGGTCACCCATCAGGGGAAAGTTTTGCATTGAGATGCTTCGAAACAACAACAGCAACAAAACCCTGCCCCCCCCCACCCCAAACTGTTCCCCCCCAACATGAAAATACATCTGGGACTCTAAGGAAGCAGGAGGGGAGGAAACGGAGACATTAGCCCTTGATTCGAGTTCATGGGGGGGGGAGAGGTGAGGGAAGAGGAGGATGACAGGGCCTGAGGAAGGAATGGGGGAGACCCTGCCCCACAATGATTCCTCTGAAAATCTGTAGCCTGGGGAGGGGGCAGAGGAGGTCCCCCACAGATCCCATGACCCAGCCTGATGCTGTACATTCAGAGGGCACTCCGTTCATTTTGGGGTGCGACGTCGTGGAGGGGCGGGGGAACGGCTTGTGCCGCAGTCGCCAATGTCGGAGGGGCAGAAATCCCCAGAGCTTCTCCTCCTGGCCCCCCACGCCCTGCCTCGGCTGACACTCAAGCCCCTTCGTGTTGCTTTGGCGGAGTCCGACCGCCCTCCTCCTCCTCTGGAGTCCTCCTGTGCCTAGCTGCCATGGGGCCAGGGCAAAGGCATTGCACCCAGCCCCAGCATAGGGGGCAGGGCCAGGGCGCCCTGCGCCCTGACTCTTCTCTGCTCCATAGCACCAGTGAAGTCAATGGGGCAGATCGGCAGCTGGGGCTGATCATAATGCCACCATGGTAGTTGACGGGCCCAGCTGACCTCACCCAAAGATCCTGAGAATGGGGGCGGAGGGTGGAAATTGAGTCGGGTGGGACGGTTCAAGGCTGGGGCATCCCATCCGGAGAGGAAAGTGTGCAGATCCTAAAAAGTCAAAGCCTAAAAACCCCCCTCCTGGCATGTCCCGAAGCCTGATCTTTAAAGGGAACAGCTTAAAGTTTGCCCCGTGAATTCAGATGCCGTGATTGTCCAAAGTTGGGGGCCGGACGCCGTTCCAGAGCCCCAGATGCAGAAAGATGTTCTGCAGACCATGCCCCTTTCAGGCCAAGCCAAGTTGGGGAACCCCGGGGACGGATACCTCCCCTGGACAATCCCTGAGGACACCCCCCAAAATCACTTGGTTCAAAGGAACTATCCTGCTAGGAAGTGAAAGGGCTAACTGCAGGTTGGCTGGAGGGACAAGGGGACCACCCTGTTAAAGGCAATACTGTTTTCCACATGCCCTGGAATGAGCCTGGGGAACTCACTGCCACCGGAATTCAGGCCAAGAATTCAGGGAGGTTCAAAAAGGGGTTGGGCAGGTCCAGCCTGCATTGTGCAGGGGGCCTGACTAGAGGACCCCAGAATCTATGGAGAACTGGGACATCCGGGGGGATTGTAATTACTACCAGCACCAATGTGGGGTGGGATGTCAAAGCTGTCACAGGGGGAAATGGAACTCAGGAATCCTGCCCCTTCCCCTGCTGTAATCACTAGACCTGCTCTCTTCCCAGGCCCAGGGCTAGAACCTAGGGCTCTCAGGCCCACTGCTCTAACCACTAGACCATACCCCCGCCTGGAGCTAGGGACAGGACCCAGGAATCCTGGCTCCTCTCCCCCTGCTCTAGCAACCTTCCTCTTAAACCTCAAGTGTCGGCCACAGTTAGAAACCAGAGACTCGGTTAGATGGGCCCATTTATCTGCTCCAGTCAATCTCCTCTGTTCCTGTGATTTCTGGATGCCGTCAAGGCATTCCTAATTATGTGGCAGCGCTGCCTGCCAGCCTTTCTGACAACCAGGTATTTGAGACGGCCCCCCCAAAAACTGAACCCGCCCCCCAAAATCACAGGAGCCCAAGAACTGACAAGATCGGAGTGATGGACAGGCCCATCTAGCCCAGCATCCCGTCTCCACCAGCGGCCACTACAGACTTGCTTCAGAGCAATGGGCAGCAAATATGGAACAGCCCACCCAGGGTTCAGATCTTGGTTTATAACCCCGGCTCAAGAGACAGAGGGCCCAGCTCGATTACTGGGAGTCACGTCTGCCCTAGCAAAGCCAATCCTTTGTAGGCGCGGAAGCCTTTGGCCACCGCGGCATCTGGTGGCAGGGAGTTCTGCAGGCTAAGCGCATAGCAATAAAGAATCTCCTTTTATTGGCATTTAAACTACCACCACCCAGAGCCCTGATGTCAGGAACCCAGGCGAACTGAGGGGTTTTCTTTACCTTCTCAGCAGTCCCTTTAGAAAAATGGAGGCCGGCTGTTCTAAACCAGACGCCATGCCAAGGGCCTCAGAGCTCCCAGCACCTTGGGGAAGAAGGGGACTGCGTAGTGCCCGGGCTAAGGCTGTACGTGGCCCAGAAACCACTGTCCGTGGGGTAGTCATGAGGGGAAGAGAACCCTGCGGTTAGCCTGGGAGCTCTGTGGGGGAAGACACAGACAGAGTGCATCTGGGCAGCTCCTGGCATGACAGGGCCCTGATCCCAGTGACTGCATCTGCGCAGCGCCTGGCGCAATGAGGCCCTGATCCCAGTGACTTCGTGTCTGGGCAGCGCCTGGCGCGCTGGGACCCTTTCTGTGTCGGTGCTGCGCCCGGCCAGGCCCCCTAGGCACACTGCGGTGCAAACAATCACTAATCGTCTTGACGGCATCCCTTTCAGAGCAGAAGGGGAGCATGTTTTGTCATCGGATGGGGGGGCGGGAGGGTCTAAAGAGCGGAGGGAGACGAAAGGATGAAAGGGATTGAGGCTGAGACCCGTCTGAACTCTACTGGGTGATGAAATCTAAGATCCGGGGCCCGGAAAGTGGCCCCGTGAAGAAACAGATGGCAAATAAAGAAAAAGACATGATAAGAAGACCCGGTCCCTCTGGCGCGGGGGTGACCCGCGACCTTAGGAGAAGGGGGGCGGGGTTCGAAAGAGCTGAGGCTGTTCAAACTACATTCACGTGTGCTAGAGAGGTGGGGGCTGGCGCCCCGCCCGCCCTGTGGCAATGGAGTGGGATGGAAATCCAAAGCACTGGAAGAGAGAAACCAGAGAGCGCTATATAAGGATATGTACATGGGGGGCAGCAGTGCGGTGGGGTGGGATGGAAGTGGGGGGCTTGGCCATACTGCAGCCCACGTGTTGGCCAAACTCAGCCTGAAGATGAGCTCCCAGCCCCAGCCGTGAGATGCAGGGCGGGGGGCTGTGCACCATCCGTGCTGGGGCCACTGCTTGCTCTCACCCCTGTGCCAGGGGACATCTGGCCTGCTGGAGGGGAGCGGTGATGTCATCGGAAGGCACCGTGGCGTCAGCAGCGCCAGCTGTGACCTCATCAAATGGACAGCGACGGGGCCAGCAGCCGTGACCTCATGGGGTGGCGCTGAGTCTCAAAAGGTGGGCCACGCCCTGGCAGTGATGGTATCAAAAAGTGGCCCAGTTCCATCGCTGTGATGTCATAAAAAGGAGAGGGGGCCCACAGCGGTGACATCATCAAAGGTAGACAAGGCCCATGGTGCTGAGGTCATCAAACATGAACCAGGTCCATAGAGCTGACATCATCAAATATCAACGGTGCTGACATTAAAGGTCCACAGACCCTGAAGATCACTGACAAAGTCCACAGCGCTGCCATCATCAAAAGTTGACAGAACCAACAGCCTTGACATCATCGTACGTTGATGCGGCTGCCAGCGCTGACATCATCAAGTGTTGTCAGGACCTGGCCGCGCTTGATCTCCTCAAATGGTGACAGGGCAGACCTCCGTGACATAATCCAATGGCGACAACGCCCACTGAACGTGCATTGTCAATCAGTGACGGGGCCACCAGGCTGAGGTCAAAACCAGCAGGCGGATGGCCAGACACTGGTGTCATCCACAGTCGACAGGGTCCAGAGTGTTGTTACCATCAAATGGAGATGGCGATGATATCATATGATGTCAACAAGGCCCGCAGCACTTGTGTTATCAATCACTGACAAGGTCCACAGTGTTGATGTCATCAGATGTAGACAGTATTGATACTGGAGGTTGAGAGCCTTCTTGGCATCATCAAATGTTTACATCATCATGTTTACAGTGTTTACACAGTGTTTACATCATCAGATGTTGACAGGCTTGGTGGTACTGACATCATCAAACTCAGAAAAGGGCCACAATGCAGATGTCATCAAAGGTGGACAGTGCTGACATTGTCATCAAAAGTCAACAGGACAGATGGTCCTGATGTCGTCGAACATTGACAAAACCACAGCACTGATGTAATCCGATATGGACAGGCCTGACTTGACATCATCAACCACCAACAGAGCTCACAGTGCTGATGGCATTCAACATGGACGGGCCAAATGCCATTTGACACCATCAAACGTGGATGGGTCCAAAGCAATCTTGACATCATCCAAGGTCAACAGGACCCCAGGCGCTGAGCTCATCCAACTTGGATGGGTCCAACACAAATGTCAACAAGGCCCATGGTGCTGATGTCATCCAACGGGGATGGGCCCAACACAACTTTGACATAAAATGTTGACAGGGCCCATGGTGCTGGTATCATGCAACATGGATGGGCCCAAGGCAATCTTGACATCATCAAAAGTCAAGAGGGCCCGCAACTCTGATGTCATCAATCATGGAACGGTTCAATGTAATCTTGACATCATCAAAAGTCAACAGAGGCCAGAGTACTGACATCATCTAACATGGACGGAGACAAGGCAATCTTGACATCATCCATCATCGACTGGAACCAACGTGCTGCTGTCATCCAACATGGATGGGTTTAACACAAGTGTGACATCATCAAAAGTCGACTGGGCCCGTGGCACTGATGTCACCCACCCTGGATGGGCCCAAGGCAATCTAGACATCATCAGAAGTCGAGAGGGCCCACAGCACTGATGTCACCAATAGTGGACGTCATCTAACGTGGACGGAGACAAGGGAATCTTGACATCACCCAGCGTCAACAGGGCCCAAGGTGCCGATGCCGTCCAGCGTGGATGGGTTCAACGCAATCCTGACATCATCACACGTTAACAGGGCCCATGGTGCTGAGGTCATCAAAGGCGGATGCCATCGAAGACCGACAAAGGCCTCGAAGTCGCCTTGGTTGTGCCGGCAGACGGCAGGCCGCCGGGTCCGGGAAAGAAGACGGGAAGGATGGGGGGAAGACACAGAGGAGGACGAAGAGAGCTATGGCCTTGGAAAGTCGAGTCCACCTGAGCTGAGCTGGGCTGGGCGGGCTGGGCCCTCACACGGTGACCTCATTCTTGCTCCCAGTGCGGAGGTGCTGGCTGGGGTGGTGCCCGGGGATGAACTGCAGCTGCTCAATCGTGCTCTGACGGCGAGCGCCGAAGCCCTGGCGCCGGCTGGCCGTGTGGTTGCTGCCCACCTCCCAGGCGGTCTGGGAGTTGGCAGAAGGGGGGTGGGAGTTCATCTTGAGCCCCTGGTGGCGCTCGAGCAGCGGGGTGCCGCTGGCGCAGATGTTGGTCTGGGAAAGGGCCTTCTGGTGGCCCAGCCGCATCTCCTGGAAGGGGCCTGTGCCCTGGTGCAGGCGCTCGGGTGAGAGAAGGGGCTCCCGGGAGTGCAGGGCCTCCCGGGACAGCAGCCGCTCGTGGGAGACGACCCGCTCCCGCGGGCCGGCGCACTCGTAAGGGGAGGTGCGGTAGCCGTCTGTGAGGATGTGCTCCTGGGACATCACCCGCCGGGGGTGCTGGGCCGTCTCGCCGTAGTGCTCGTAGTTCATCTTCATGGCGTGCAGGGGCAAGGTGCCCCGCGTCAGCTCCGCCAGGTGCCGCCGTTTCAGGTACAGCTCGTCCATGTCCTTCTCCGCTGGGGGGGCAATGGGGTGGGGGGCACAGCGGGGTGGGGAGGGGCAGAGCGGGAGGCAGAGGGAGAAGGAGGGATGGGAGACAAAGGCAGAGGAGGGAAGAAGAGGCGGCAGACGGGGAGGGGAGAGAAAGAAATGGTAGAAGCAGGGGGGTGCCCAGAGCCGTGGACATGCCGAGACAGAGGTGTAAGGGTGGAGTGATGGGGTGGGGAGGGGACAGGAGTTAACGAACAATGTAACAAACTCTCATTTGCAGGTTCACAGGCTCTGAGGCCAGACAGGGCGACTGCAGGCTAGTTTATTTCACAGGCAGGCCACCAAACATGCCTGGGAACAGCCGGCGACCCCTAAAGAGGAGAGGCCCCAGGCCCTATTCCCAGCCCCCCCCCCGAGCCAGCCAGTCCCCCATCCCGGGGCTGGATGGGAGCTGGCGCCCCCTAAAGGGGAGAGGCCCCAGGATCCATTCCCTGCTGCCCTGGAGCCAGCCAGTCCCTCGCCCTGGGGCTGGATCAGGGCCGGCGCCCCCTAGGCCAGTTCTGAGCCCCCCAGACGAGCCGCTGACGGCTGTGGTGGGCTCGGGCTGTGAGCGCCCCCCAGTGGCAGGACCCCGCGGCTCACCCAGCCTCTTGAGCGAGGAGTAGCGGCTGAGCTCCGACTTGACGGCCGACTCGTAGGACGGGGGCAGGTGCGAGAGGTTGTGGAAGGAGCGGGAACAGGTGAGCGAGTTGTACTTCAGGGCCGACGTCGGGGTGTGATGCACTCGCCAGTCTGCGGGGCGGGAGGGCGCAGGTAGAGGGAGTGGGTGGGGAGAGGGGAAGAGGGAAAGGGGGTTAGGGGAGGGGCAAAAATAGAGATTAAATCCCTGGCTCCTTTTATGCATTCTCCCCGGCCTGAGGGTCCTGATTTCCTGGGGGGAGCTTGGGAGAGAAAATGGGGCCCCGGGTCATCCCCTCCCCCTGCATTGACTGAGATGGGGGGCAGCGGGAGAGGGCCCCACCCCCCTTCACCTACCCAGCGTGGCGGCGTGGTGCTTCGGCGTGCTCACGTTGAGGTGCATGTAGTTGTGGTGCGGGTTGTCTGAAAGGCAAAGCAGGTTTATTCGCCTGGGGGGCAAACACCCCCAGCAACCAAAACCCGGGCCTTAAAGGCATTGTGCGAGGTCAGACACCCCTGGGTCCACCTAGTTATTTTTTGTCTGGGGACAAAAAAATGTAGCCCCTTAAAGGCAATGTGCATGGT
>ML675667.1:1090784-1102398 GCA_007922155.1 Mesoclemmys tuberculata | reverse complement strand
GCTCCCAGACTCCACCTGGGCAGAGCAATCATCCGCAATCCCTTGCTCCTGGCTCACAGAGGAGGGGAGCTGGGTTAGGGGAGGTTCCCCCCAGCCTAGCTGCTCTGATCGCCCCATAACAAACCCAGTGAAGGGGGGCCCAGCCCGCGGCGCCTGCCTGCTGCACCCCCAGAAACTAGGCAAAGCCCCCCCCGAGGTGCAAGAAAGCGGGGTACAGGGGGCTGGTTCTCTCTGTGTCTGGTGTGCCCATAGCCGGGCCGCAGTGCAGCTCCCCGTGCGTTCGCCGCCCCCCACCAGGCTCCCCGGGGCGGCCGCCATGGGAAAGGGACGGTCGCGGGAAAACCTGGGCGGGCGGCAGCCCTCATCCCTTCTCCCTTGTCAGCGGCAGGGCGAGAACCCAGGAGTCCTGGCTCCCAGGCCTCCCCCCCCCGCTCTACGCCCCTGGACCCCACTCCCCACCCCGAGCCGGGGAGAGAACCCAGGAGTCCCGAGGGGAGCTCCTTGGCCTGTGTCCGTCCCCACTGCCCCCAGCAGTGGGGGGTGTCCCCTGGGGCCTGCTGGCTGGAGCTGATCGCTCAGGATCGGGCCCTGCCACGAACCCCCCCCCCCCGAAATGCTCCTCATTCATCCAACAGTTTCCCCAAGCCCAAAGGATCCAGGCAGCCTTTGCTGTTTCCATGGCAACAACTCCATGGAAACTGCAGCCCCATCCCCCACCTCGTCCCCCCCCACTACATCCCCCTTCAGGGAGTGGGGGACGCAGTCTCCAGCCTGGACGACACCCCGCTGGAGCGAATGGCTCCGTCACAGGACCCTGGGGGGGGGGGGTGCAGCGGGGCCATGGTAGGGCCCGTCAGCCCCACACACAGGGATCGGAACCAGCTAGTGAGTCTGTCTGTCCATCCGCACACCTATGCCTGGCTGTCCGCCCGTCCACACAAACCTGTCTGTCCCTCCTGCCCCACGCACATCTATCCCCACACGTCTGTTTGTCTGACTAGCCGTCCATCCCCACACGTCCTTCTGTCAATCCCACACATAGCTTGTCTGTCTAACCATCCATCCCCACACACCTGTCTGTCCATCCATCCCCACACACCTGTTTGGCCAGCTGTCCCCACACATCTGTCTATCAATCCCCACACACGTCTGTCTATCTGTTTGTTCCCACACGTCTATCCATCCAGCCCCAAACATGTCTGTCTGTCTATCCATCCCCATACACCCTCCTCCATCCGTCTGTCTAGCCCATGCCCCACACAGGGAAGGAGTCCAGTCCCTGGGGGCTTACACCCAAGATGGACAAGCCCCAGCCCAACCGTCTGCCCGTTCCTCAGGCAGCTGCTTGGGGGGCCGAGGGGGGACAAACATCCATTGACAGCGGTGGTGGAACTAGCCCCTGGAAGGAGCATTTAAGGAGGCTGCTGACTTCAGCGCCCGACACGTGCACATGCACCCCTCAGCGCTCCCGTGCCCTGGCTCACACACGTGTGCACAGCCAGTGGCACACACGCTTGCACACACATTGCTGGGCACTCAACCACGTGCACACACATTCCCCATCACCCTCGTGTGCCCAAACAGACCACACGCCCGTACAACCGTTCACATGCAGGCACACTCATTCACTCCTCACCACGCACATCCCACTGGCCACGGGACACTCAGCCGTGCACACACAGGCACAATCACGGACACACACTTGGCCGAGTGGTGCATAATCACCGACAGGGAGATGCACACGCACAAGCCCTGACACATGCACACAGCCACTCTGGCGTGTGCGCCAGGCCTCGTCCCTGGCAATGACACGGCCATCGACAATGAGGAGCTCACAAGGGAAGTGGGATGAATGGGTCCCTCCCTCGCACAGACACCGCAGTCCTTTCCCTCCTAGCCTCTGGTTACCCAGGCTGTACATCTCGGCAGCAGTACGAAAACGGCAAAATATCCCCTCAGCCAGCTGTTACGTGCTGGAGACAGAAATATTCTTCTCGGACAGAGATTCCCCCCATGGCTTTGCCCGTGTCGTTGTGAGTTGTGATTATGTTGATCCCGCAGTTAAAAACCAGCGGCCTACGCACGTGTTTTGCATGCTATTCCCCCACGGCCTCCTGGAGCACATGCTGGTCCGTATGCGATGAGCGGGTTCTACTAGCTAAAGTAACAGCGGATGGCTTAAGGTAACTTTTCTGGAAGCTATCAGCGGCGTGTGTGTGTAATCAGCCAGCCAGAGCGTGTTCCCGGGAGAGTAGCTCACCCTAATGAGACGGTAATTGGCACCTAAACCAGGCCAAAAAAAAAAAAAAAGAACCGGCAAAAAGGAGTCCCAGGATGCTTTGCGGTTCAGCTAACTTTAAGGAGTGGCGTTTTCTCAAGCCTTGTGCAGATTTCGACATGGCCGCAATGGATAGTCGCGTCATATTCACTGCACAGCGCGTGCCAGGGGTATAATGGGGAACAGTCCCCCGGAAACGGGGACTAAACAGGGAGGTGTGGAGGCAGTTGGACAGCTACAAAGGGACGGGGACTGGCGAAATCAACGGAAGATCGGAAGACAGAAGCACCAAAAGGAGGACAATATTAAAGAGGAATGAGGGTGTAGTTACCCTAAGATATTGGGAAGAAGCCAGGACAGGCTGTCAGAGACCGATGGGAAACATCTTCCCCGACGGTCGGTGCAACTGTGCTGTCTTTGCTAATCAGTAATCAGTAAATCCAATCCAAGCGGATTCATCGAACTAAACCCAACTCAAGAGTGCCCTTGGACCGGCTCTATAAACCCAGCCAAATGATTAGTTATCAATTCATTGGTTATTGATTATCGGCAAACTAAGGCTCCTTGATGAGTCACCGTTAACCGTCGTTGGTACACAACACACACACGCGCACGGGCGCACACACAGCCACCGATGCCCGTTTCTAGGCACGTAGACACGGCACCTGTTTCCTCAAAGAGGAATAAACATGTCAAAAGCCCGGAAGATGCGGCAATGAAGAGTTGTTGGTTTTTTTTTTTTTTTTAATGGCTCATCAGCTTCGTATGCTCCAGCCAGGAAAATACCAAAGAAGTCATCTTGCATCAGGTTGAGTCAGAGCATGTGAGAGAGAGAGCATTAGACGGTGTGTGCGCGCGATGTGATGTGATAAAATGCCAATGGAGCTGCACGGTGTATTTGCTGAAGGCTTGAAGCCAAGAATTATGAAGAGAAAAGCGAAATACAATCAGGTGCTTGGAGGTTTGTATTAAAAATAACCACAACACACACACACACAAAACCCAACACCCACACAAAGCACAGACACTGCGTCTCACACCCATCTCTTACACACAACCCAGTGTGCACACACTGACACCAGCCATGACACGCATGCCCAAATTGTCATCACAAAACATCACACATACACACCCATCAAGTCACACACCTAAACCAACAGCAGCAGGACATGCACGCCACCACAAACCTTGACACACAATCAACACAAACCTTTACATGCACACCAGCACAAAGAAACCAAGAGCGGTATACACAAACACCGTTAACGCAAACCGTGACACATGCCCCCAACTCACACACACAATCAACAAAAAGACACACAACCAAATTCTCTTTCTTACACACACACACACTCAGCACAAGTCTTGACACACAACTCACACACGCAGAATGAACACATCCCTCGACACAAACCCAACTCATGCACACAACCAGCATAAATCTTCACACACATACACAAAGCCAGCACAAAGACTGACACACAACTGAATTCTCACACAGATTCAGCACAAACCTTGACACACATCCCACTTCACACACACACACAAAATCCACAGACCCTTTGACACACACCACACCTCACACATACATTCAGCACAAACCTTCACACACACACACACAAACCAACACAAACTTTGACACACCAAAACTCACGCGCACACTCAACACAGCGCCCAACTCACATAGACAAGCAGCGCAATAGGCACACAAGATCAACACAACCCTCAACACCCACCCACCAACACTCTCACAAGCAGCACAACCCTTGACACGCACAGATCACACGCATGCATGACACAACCTTGGACACGCAGCCCAACTCTCTCCCAGACATTCAATACAACCCTCTTTTCACACACACACCCCCCAACTCTCACACAATCAGCACAACCCATGATGCGCACACACACACACACTCAACCCAGTGCCCATGCCGGCCGGCAAGCAGTGACACAAACACACGGCATCTAGCATGGCACCCAGCTTCCAGCGTGCCCCCCCCCATGACCAAGGAGGGTGGCTGGCCCTAGGCACGTAGCGGTACCCAAGAACTAAACCCATGGGGCACAGCAGCTGCGGCGCTGGGGCACAAGCAATTTTTTTACTTTCATAACTGACGCGAGAAACCCAGAGCTGCCAGGGCAAGAATCTGCCGAGCCCGGCAGCGCCGGGGATCAGCCCTGGCACAGATCAAGCCCTGCCCGCCAGCCTGCCCCCCATAGCCACAGCCCCTCGCCGGGCCCTTTCTGCCCTAGCTCGTGCCCACGAATGCACCCATCCATGCGGCACTTTAGCCTGTCACCACCCCCCCTTCCAGAATCGGGGCCACGCCATAACACTTAGCACAGGTGGGAAATGGGGGTCGGCTGGAGGGGGGTCGCTCTTACCTCGATCTGCCGGTAGAAAAAAGATCCCGTTTACAAAAAGACCAAATGCCTTTACTTCGACTTGAAAAAAATCGCAGCTGCGGATGCAAAAAGATTTTTGGGGGGGGGGGGGGGGGGGGAGGAAAAAAAGGGGGCCCGGCCCGCCCCCCCCCACTTCTCGCCCCGGCTTGGAAAGATGCCAGCGCCCTGCCCCTCCCACCCCTCTTTTTCCCTACAAAAAAAAAAAAAAAGATTTCAGCACTTTCTATTAAAAAAACCAAATTATTTGCTGGGGAGGGGAAGCCAGCGGCTGAATTAGACATTCTGCTGGAGCAAAGCCATTGGCTGGCCAGCGTTGGGATGGGGGGGGGAGGTCTTCCATTGGTGGAGTCCGCCCAATGGATGGATAATTACAGCACCCCCCCCAATCGCTTTTCTCCCGACCCCTGGAAATTCCCCCTCCTCCCCGAATCTGCCATCCGCTCTCCCCTCCCCAGGGAGGGGGGAAGGTTTCATTAACAAAAAGGGTTAACTCCCAGCTTCTGTTTGGCTGAGGAGCGGGATGCAGGAGCACCCGATTGGCCAGGGTGGGCTGTCTGTCTCCCTCCTTTTTGCGGTGTTGGGTTGGGACGGAGGGTTTGGGGGGGCTGGTGGAATGTGTGGCTGGTTAGCCTAACAAGGTGGGGGGTTACCTGGACAGGCAGGGGGGCAGAGTGAGGGAAACGAGGGGGGGCTCAATAGATTGACAGAGACGAAAGAATGAAAGGAAATGGGGATGAAGAGAAAGCAAGCCAGCTGAGAGCCTGTAACTCCTTGGTTGTCTCGGTAGCCCCGCCCCCATAAATTAATTACCCCTCCTCACAAATTAATCATTAATCCCGGGCCCATGATTAATGAAGAAGCTGGGTTAACGCCAGTGACTCGCAAAGTAGAGAAGAGGCCGGAGCCCTGAGCTGTGTCTGGGTGGCACCATGGAAAGACGGGACAGGCGTGCAGCTGGGCAACTGGGCTGGAACTTGGGAGAGCTTGTCAAACTCACACGCTAGCTATTTCGGTGAGATGCCAAGTTTGCGTGTGGCCGTAATCACCTTAGGCTGCTGTACAGCATTTGACTGGGCGCCACATGACATTTCGATGAAGAAAAACTAGCCCAATAGAAAATGACCACGGCCCAGGCTATGTGGATTAAAAACTGGCTAACTGATAGATCTCAGAATGGAACCATGAACAGGGAATTGTCAGGGGGCAGGTCTGTTGTCAGTGGGGTCCTGCAGGGCTTGGCCCTGGGCCCGCCACTATTCAACATTTTTATCAACAACCTGGGTGAAAATGTAAAAGTGCCACTGATGAGTTTTGCACAATGACTGGGGGAGTCACTAATGAAGAAGACGAGTCAGTGACATAAAGCAACCGGTATAATCTGGCAAACTGGGCACAAGCAACATGTGTTTTAATACGGCTAAATGTCAACATGTTCATCTAGGAGCAAAGGACAATGACTGGGAAACTCTGTTCTGGGCAGCAGCGACCCTGAAAAAGATTGGGGCATCGTAGTGGCCCAACAGCTGAACAAGAGCTCCCCATGTGATACTGACGCCAAAGGGCTAACATGATCCTGGGGCATCTCGAAAGGGGCAGAGGGGTTATTTGACCTCTGGATTTGGCCGGGGTGCGTCCAGGTCCGGTGTCCACAGTTCAAGAAAGACACTGACAAGTTGGAGTGGCCTGAGACTGATTAGAAAAGCCCCGAGAATGATTAAAGGATGGGAAAACCTTGGAGTGACAGAGTCCAGGCGCTCAGTCTCTTTAGCTGAACAAAGAGAAGGTTTGGGGATGACTGGATCCCAGGCTCCATGGGGAGCGGATATTTAATAATGGGCTCTTCATCTAACAGAGTTGATGTTGAAGCTAGACAAATTCAGTCTGGAAATCAGGCGCAAATTTTGCATGGTGAGAGCAATTAGCCAGGGGGGCAATTTCCTAAGGGTCATGATGGAATCTCCGTCACCAGCAATTTTTAAATCAAGATGGGCTGTTTTTCTAAATGTTCTGCTCTGGGAATTATTTGAGGCTGGTGCTGGCTTGGGTGACCCAGGGGGTCAGACTGGATGAGCACAGGGCTCCCTTCGGGTCTTTGAATCGCTGCGCACTGGGACGGCGTCCCTGCCCTCTGCCACAGACGGCTGCGTGTGCGAGTCACCATCTCTCTGCACCTCGCCTTTCTCCACCGGGACAATGGGAACAAAAATCCTTGTCTCTGGGCAGTGCCCGGTGCGATGGGGCCCTGATCTCAGTCACTCTGTGTCCGAGCAGCACCCGGTACAACGGGACCATGCTAGAGCCTCTAGGAACGACCAGACCACGCATCAGGTAAAAGGAGAAACTGAGGCACGGAGAAAGGCAGCAATTTGCCTGAGGTCACCCAATAAGAGAGGTGGGAACAGAACACAAAGAGCCAACCCAGGGCTTTACCCACTAGCCCACACTGCCTGTAGCCCAAGAAGAGCCAGACCTCTTAGGCCAGAGGTGCCCAAACTGTGGGACACGCCCCCCCCCAGGGGGACCCCAGAGGAACCTTCAGGGGTGCATGGCTGGGCCTGGGCCAGCCCCCATGGGGGCAGAGAGGAAGCACCACCCAGCCCCGCTCTGCCCCCATCTCTGCTCCAGTCCCAGCTCCTGGCCATGGCCCCAGGCCCCACGACTTGCTCCTAGTCACATCCTGGGCCCGGGCCCCACTCCTGGCTAGCCGCGACTCCCAGCCCCAGGCCCTGCAGCTCCAGCCCTCACCCCAACCCCAGGCTCCCAGCCCCCAACAGCAGCTTTGACCTTGGCTCCAGGACCAGGTAATGGGGGTGTGACCCCAAAAGTTTGGGAACAACTATCTTAGGCACACCCCAGAGGAGGGCGCATTTGCTGCATGATTTTGACAGTAAAAGAAACACGATGGAAACCTGAGAAAGGACTTGAAAGGGGACCCTGCAGCTGGCTGCCATGTCCCCCAGGCATTCTTCCTCCTACGAGGATAACAACCTACTACCCCCACCTGCTCAGGGAGTCGCTCCTTTCCCTCAAGCGAGAAAGATGGCTGTTTCCAGTGCCGGAAGGCCCAGGTTCATATCCCCGGGGGCCAGGAGATGCTGTAGCCAGAGGGGCTGAGGAGAGAGATTGGAAGACAAGCTGGTGAGGGGGAGGGGAACCAGAACGGGGGGCATAGGGGTGTAAGAAAGGCAGGATCTGCACCTCAGGTCCAGCCAGGCCACTTCTACCCACTGCCACAACCGTGGCCCCTTCCCCGCCCTGACAGGCCTCAGATGCACCCGCCACCCCCAGCCAGGACCCCTGGAATCACTGATGCCAACTATGCCGTGTCCCCCCGCCCCTCCTCACCAGCCACTCCCTGTCCTCTCCTCTCTACCTATTCCAGGCTGGGCACTGGCCCCGGGGGTTTGTTCACGCTCGCAGCTGGCAATACCTGCCCGCCGGACACAGGATGTGCTGCTGGCTTGCCTGGCGGTGACAGCCCCCGCTGGGGGATGGATGGCAGTGCCAGGCGGGGAAGTTGGGGTGCAGTGGGGGGGGACAGAGGGCAGCACCCCAGAGTACCTAATCCCCCAACACCGGCACGGACCCAGGCTTCCCTCCGTGCAGCTCGGCAAGCTGCTGTGCCCGCAAGGCCCGGTTAACCTTTCCAGCCCAGCCCGCTCGCCGCCCCCACCCGCCGCAGCCCCGGGGCTGCGTTGGCATACACAAGCCAGGGGATGCGCATTGCGCCAGCCTCGCCGTTAACCCCGGGAGAGATTATCCTCATCAGAGCAAGGCACAGCCGGCTGCTTCCGCTGCATTCGAAACCCCTGCTGGCTGCAGGAGACTCCAACTGGCCTTAATTCGGTTCAGGGTTTGTCTACACAGTGCTGCTCGGGAACATTAAGCCGGATCAACTCCAGCTCTGAATTCAAAGTGGATTTGTTAAACCTTATTAAGCCCTTGTGTGAATGAGCCTGGACAGCACACTAGCTTCGATGCAGTGAAACTGAACTAGACCTCTTCACCTAGGGATCAAATGCGGTTTGATGAACCCACTGGGGGAGTTTGGATGAACAATCCAGAGGGACCCCGCTGGAGACAAACCCTTAAGTGCGATCACCCTTTTTTAATGGCTCAGTTAAGCCCTTTTAAATCCATGCATGGAGGCTTATTCAGAATTAAAAGGGCCTGAATTTGCTTTAGTTGAATTCACTTTCAACATGAGGCTGGGCGAGGGGCCGCCTGTAACCATCTTCCACGCCCCACCTCAGGGAGGCCACATCCCAGCAGTGGGCGAGGGGTCCCCCTCTAAGCAGCCCCCACAAAAAGGGGCCACATCCCAGCAGTGGGTGCGGGACCCTCCCTCTAACCATCTCCCACGCCCCACCCCGGAGGGGCCGTGTCTCGGCACCAGGCGAGGGGATTCTTTCATCGCTCAGGCCGGGATGCCGGGGGTTGGGGAAGGTGTGTGGGGGGGAGGTTGGCGCTGGAATCAGCAAAATGTGGCAGTTTGCTCAATTAACCGATGTTCCCGGCATGGAACATAATCCCGTCGCCATGGAGACGGCAGCGCCACGGTAACCGCCTGGGTCTCTGTTCCAGGCTTGCCCCCATCGGAGACCGGTGCAAAGAGCAGCACGGGCGGGAGGGCTGGGGGGCAAGGCTGGGGGGCTGAGCACGGGCGCCAGCCCAGATGCTGCAGAGAGGAGCGTGTGGGGGCTGGAGGGGTGCAAGCTGGGGGGGGATGAGCGCGGGGTTGTTGGCATGGGGGGAGGGCAGCGGCAGGGAACATGGTGCGGGGGAAGCACGGGGGCCGGCTGGACGCGTTGCCAAGGGGACACGGACTGGGAACGAGAGCACACGGGGACTGGGAGGCTGTGGCCTGCTGGGGTACAGAGAGACAGGCACGTGCGGGCACCCACCTGCCAGCAGGGGGCAGCATCGTGCACGCAGGTGCACACACACAGAGCCAGCTGATCACTGTGCGGAAGCGTTTATTGCACCCCTGGCCCCGCTCTGCCCCCCCCCTGCGTCAGGGAAGGGGGGCTGCGAGATCTAGGGGCGTCAGGGCTAACTGAAGCCGGGACTCTGTTCTTGGAAGAGGGGGAGGAGGCAGCTGTCCGGGGCCGGGTCCTTAATGAGCTTCTGGATCTGGAAGGACAGAACAGAACATGACACCAGACAGACTGATGGACGCCCATGTCCATCGGGTCCCAGGGTGGGTGACTGGCCAGGGAGGCGGGGTACCTGTCGGAAGCGGGGGTCGGCAGCGTCTTGGACCAGCTGCAGGATCAGCCCCTCGCTGGTGGTGACGAAGGCGCCGCTCTGCCGCAGGCGGGACAGGGCTGCCAGCCGGTCCACTTGGCTGGGGGAGACAGATGTCAGCGCGGCCCTGGGGTGGAAGGCTGGGATCCCCCCTTCCCTCCTGGGCCTCAGCCCCCCTCCCCACTTGCCAGGGGCTGGGACAGTTCCCCCCAGCCATCCCTGCCGGGACCCCGCCTCAGCCCCTCTCCAGGTCCTCTCCCAGCCAGGATCCCCGTCCCCCTGCATCCCAACCTGATCTGACCTTCGGGAAGAGCAAGCGTCAGCCACCACATGGACATCTAGGCCCCGCTCCAGGGCGTCCAGCGCTGTGCTCTGGGGAGAGGGAGACGAGTTGGAGAAATGGCCCAGGCAGTCCAGACCCCCCACTGGGCACTGACCCAAACTCCAGGGTCCCCTCCCATCCTCTCCCCCAGCCCCAGGTACCATGATGCAAGCCTGGGTCTCGATGCCACACAGGAGGACTGAGCGCAGGTGGGGCATCGCCCCCAGCTCCCGCTCCACCTCCGGGATCAGCATGCTGAAGCAGGTCTTGGGGAACTTCTTCAACTCCTCTACTCCCAGCTCCGGCACCGTGGGGCCCAGCCCCTGGGGGTATTGCTCCGTCACCACCACCGGGATCTCCAGCACCTGTGCCACCTGGGACGTGGGGGGGTCATGGTTAGAGCAGGGGTGGGGACTGGGAGCCAGGACTCCTGGGTTCTCTCCCCAGCTCTGGGAGGGGAGTGGGGTCTAATGGATTAGAGGCGATAAACTCCACAGGGGGTGAATGCTAAGCGTTATCAGGACAGCCTGGTGATTTTTGGACATATGAAATAAACCAATAAAATGAAAAGCTCCCGACACGATGGGCAGCTTTTGTCCCGTGGGGCAGGTCCCGACTCCCCCTCCACCCCCACAGATCCCATGCCTTCGGGGACAGGTCCAGACACCCCCCAGACCTTCCCCCAGGAGCGGATAAATTGGAGTAACATGGAATCCCCCCCCCCATTATAAAGAACAGAAAGTATTTCACAGGGAGCAAATTCTCACCAGTCCTCCATGGTTAGGCCACCATCCAGTGGCCCGTGTGTGCAACTGATGCTGCTTAATAGTCTTGGCCCTTTCTGTTTTGGTTTCACTACCCCACACCCAACTGGACCATTAGCTACCCCCCCCCCACATCACATTTCCAAGGATTGGTTCTACAGGGACCCCTCACGCGGTGCTGGAATGCAGCCCCTCTGGGGTGGGATGTGGCAACTTTTTGACTGCTCAATAAAATGCTACGCCATGGGACAGCCTCCCTTAGTTCAGCACGGGGGCCAGCCCTGAGGGCCAGGTGAGAGCACCCACTGCTGAGCCCCCCCACCCCACAGTCCAGCACCCACTAACACCGCCCCGGGTCATTTCACCTGCACCATGCGCGCAGCCACGGCCACGATCTGGGGGAAGTGGGCTATGTTGGGCCGGAACTTCTCCTGCATGTCGCACAGGAAGAGGATGCTGGATTTGGGAAACACCTTCCCAAGCCGGACCAGGGACATCGCTGCCACTGCAGCCAGAAGGAGAGGAGAGGAGAGGCCCTCGTGCCCCATTCTCTGTCTTCCTGAGCCAGCCAGCCCCCCATCCCTGGGCCAGAAC
>ML675667.1:1067140-1083666 GCA_007922155.1 Mesoclemmys tuberculata | reverse complement strand
TCCCAGGCCAGACAGCCCCCTCCATCCCGGTCCATACAGCCCCCTCCCCCATCCCGGTCAATACAGCCCCCTCCCTCCATCCCGGTCCATACAGCCCCCTCCCTCCATCCCGGTCCATACAGCTGCCCCCCACCCCTACCCAGCCCCCAGCACTCACCAGGCAGCCAGGCCGCGCACAGCACGTGGGCGTTGGCCAGCACAAACTGGGCCAGGACGAGGTTGGCGCGGGCGGCATCCATCACCATCACCTCGCTGGCCGAGTGCGTCCTGCAGCAGACCCACACCAGGCTGGGGGGGCCCAGGCTGGGGCATCCCCTAAGGGAGGTGCACAGATGCTCACACCCCACTGGGCTGGCTGAAGGGACCCCATAACTGGGTGCCCACTGGGGAAGGAAACCACCCTCTCTCCCCACTGTTCCCTCCCCCAGGGGGCAGGGGTTTAGCACTGATTGACAGGAGCGCCCCAAATCCGGATCAACCCCACCAAAGGTTCCCTGGGGACCAAGGGAGGGAAGCACGCTGAAGAGGGGCAAGGTCTCCCCAAAAGTTTGGGGGTGCTGGGTGGAGGCTGCCTAGATTGGGGAGAAGAGGGCCTGGGTCACCCCTCAAAATGGGCTCCATGGTCCCTGCCCCACCCTCAGAGAATAGTGGGGGGTTGGGAGAGTCTCCTCCACTTTTGGGGGGCTGCACCAAATTGGGGGGCAGGGAGGGACCCCAAGTGGGGTTGCTGTGTAGGGAAGAGCATCCCTCACACCACCCATCCAGCAGGGTGCTGCCAGGTCTCCCCCTTATGGGGGGCAGAGAAGGGGTCCCTAGATCCAGCCCTGGTGTTAGGGAGCGAAGGGGGGGCTGGTGCAGAGATGGGAGGAATTGCACTCCCCCCCCCGACACTCACCGAGTCGCTGCCGTTCATCCTAGACACCCCCATCCCGGCAGCACACCACAACTGGGGGGGGGAAGAGAGAGCGGAGGGTGAGACGTCATGGCCCCCCAGATGCTGAGATGCGGCCCCTCTGGGGTGGGGCACAGGGGCTGGTTAACCAAGAACTGCGTGCCCAGCACCAAGATGCAGCCACCTCTGGTGTGGGGCGCGGGGGGGGGCAATTATTCTGCTCTTCAGATTCCTGTAGAAGCCCCGAGCGTCTCGCTGTGGCATCAGGGCCAACGCTGACTGCCAGAAAGGGGTTCTCCCTGCTAGCCCCCACAGCCCAGTGCCCCCCATTGGACCCCCGCTGGCTGGCTGTGCCAGACCCACCCCCTCACCTTAGTGCTGGGATCTTTCTGGTCCAGCAGCCGCAGCTGCGCCAGCATCGGCACATCCTCGCCCCTGGCCTGCTCCGCCCGGTCCTGCAATGAGAGAAGCCTGGGTCAGCCACGAGGGGGCACGGCCCACCCTGGGCACGATGGAGAGGACAGATGCCCCCTGCCGAGCCCCATTCATGGGACCCATCCAGCCCTGGGGATTTAGAGAGACTGTGCACCCCGATAACTGCTGCCCCGCCCCGCCCTTCCAGCTTCCGGTGCCCTGGGCGGCAATTACCTGGGGGACAGCCGGAGGGCTCCAGCCGTGAATCGGGGCCCGGCTGTGCTGCTTCCAGATGTGCGAGCGGATCTGGCGGTAAAGGTCCCGCTTCTGCTGCTGGGGGGAGAGACTGGGGGGCTCCCCCATGCTGCAGGCCAAAATGAGAGACAGATGCTAGGGGGCACTGCCCTCTGTACCCCCCACCCCCACCTCCCCTGCCTGGCACTAGGGGGCACTGGATGGTACCTCTGTACCCACCGCCCTGGCATGCAGCCACCTGGCACTAGGGTGGCAGCTCTCCGTACCCCCTCCCCCCCATCCTGCCCCATCTCCCCCGACTGGCACTAGGGTCCCCCAGGCATACTCACTCCGTGGGGGAGGCGGGGCGGGGCAGGTACCGCACAGCAGGGGGCGTTCTGCCCCCATTGCCCCAGTTCTCAGCGTAGGAGCTGGGCACCTTGGGCGCCGGGGGTGACGCCGGGACCCGCTCGGGGGAGTCGCTGGCGCTGAAGAGCCGGTTGAAGCTAGAGAGAGAAAAGAAGCGGCCGAGAGACATGACGGACAGAACACGGCCCCATCCCGGCCTCTCCCAGCGGGGGGCGCAGGGGAAATCGGCAGTGGGGGGAGCTCCCAGCTACTCCAGCCCCACCTCTCCCAGTAGGGGCCCTGTGGGGCGGAGGGGGGGCATGGACATACATTTTCCAGAAGGACGATTTCTTCATCTGAGCTGCCTGAACTTCCCGAGATGCCCTGAAAGGAGGGAAACAAAGTCGCGAGGTGCCCGATCGGCCATGCCAGACGCTGGGGGGGGCACCCCCCTCAATGCCCCAGTGCGACATTAGGCGCTCACACAAGAGTTTAACTAAGGATCCCCATCTAACCAGCCCCGTGCCCCACCCCAGAGGTGGCAGCATCCTGGCACCGGCGGAGGGCCCATCTGCCAGCATCTCTCACCGGAGCAGCTCCGTGCGCCTCACGGCCTCCTGCAGCTCCATCAGCCGCTCCTTGTAGAGGTTACGCTCGGTCAGCACCCGTGCCATCTCCGCCCGCGTGAACCGCTTCCGCTGCGAGGCCAGGGCCTGCCGCAAGGGGGGACAGGACCATGGGATGAGTCACTGATGATCCCCCAACCGCTAGAGCCCACACCCCTCCCAGAGCTGGGGAGAGAACCCAGGCGTCCTGGCTCCCAGCCCCCCCGCTCTAACCACTAGACCCCACTCCATCCGGTACCTCAGCATCTTCACTGTTTTGCTTCTTAATTTCCTCCAGTTCCTGCCGAGTCCTGAAAGGAGTGAAAAAGAACAACGTGGGGACAGAGCTGAGAGCTGGGGGCTGAGCTAGTGGGAAGCTGCACGTCAGGAGTGAGGGGCGCTGGAAGCGGGGAGCTCAGGGACAATATTCTGATATCCTAGTTTGGCAGGCAGAGGGGATACGATTATTTTAGGGCTGCCCAAGCGGCTTTGGGCAACGGGGCGAGATCTGGGGTGCTCCTCACACGGCCCCAAAACCTGCCTGCACCCCTCACCCCCTCGAATGAGCCCCTGCAGCGCTCTGTACCACAACGCAGCACCCTCGAACCTCCACGTTCCCCACTGCCATAGAACCACGGTATGTTTCATTCACGGGATGCCCTGGGAGGCACTGTTTTAAAAGCCTGGATCTGACGAACATGGCTCATCTGTTGGATTGTGTGTGTGGTCACAGTACGGGGAGTTGTGAATTTTTGGTGTATGTGTGTGCGTCCATCCATCAGTCACATGATTGTGAGGCCGGAAAACACCCACAACCAGCCTCGGAGATTCCCGCCCCCCCCAGGAAAGAATCCACTATTTCAGAAACCGTTTCCTGTGAAGGCTTCTTAGGCAGAGCCACGAGACCACAGATTGGGCTTGACCAAAGGGGGTTGCCCCCACGTCACAAGCAAGGATCTTTCCATCCAGGTGGAAGAAACTATACCAGAGGGGAAGGGACAGCATCTCTTGGCCTCCACCTCCCCCCTCAACTCAACCCCTGGAAGAAACATCTGGAGGACAAAGACATTAACTGGGAAGGTCGTCCCAGCCTGTGTAGTGAGGAAGAGAAATCTTTTTGTATCATCTGTCAGGGTGAGACACCGCTTCATTCAAAACCTGCTCAGTTTCCCTCAGGGCAGATTGGCCTATTTCCCCCCAGGGCGGATTGGCAGAGGCTCTGGGGTTTTTTCGCTTTCCTCTGCGGCATGGGGCACGGGTCACGTGCTGGTGGATTCTCTGGACCTTGAAGTCTTTAACCCATGATTTGAGGACTTCAATAACTCAGTCCTAGGTTAGGGTCTATTACAGGAGTGGGCGGGTGAAGTTCTGTGGCCTGCGTTGTGCAGGAAGTCAGAATGGTCCCTTCTCACCTTAGCATCTATGAGTTTGTAGAACATAAACTGCAAATTTACTTTTGCTTTTCCAGTAACCACCTCTGATCTCTGCGCCTGCTACTTACAACCCTTCCAGTCTCTTCAGCAATTCATAAATCTGCTTTATGCTTTACCTCAAATGGGGAGTGTTGGTGGAAGCGTTTGGGATATCTCAGCTCAGTTTTCCAAGGCTGGTGCACGTCCTCTCCACATTGAGGGAGGGGCAGACAGGTAATGAATTTACACGGAGCAGTGCAAGCCGGTACAGTTAGGGGGTGCAAGTCTGGGGAGCTGGGAGGAACTGCCTGGAGCCTCTCAATTGTTGGTTCAGGAGTGGCTGGGAAATCCTGCACATAACTCAGCGGGGTGGCTCCCTGTCTGGGGACGGCTCTGTTTGTGGCTTGACATCAGCATCACAGCATGAGAGGGAGCCCCCGGGGGTGGGACAGACGGCTCAGTGGTCTCACAGTCCAGGTTGCACCCTGGGGTAACCTGTCACACACTCCTGGCCATGGGACTCAGAACCCCCCGTCCTGGGTCAGGAGGGTTCATATCCCAGTGTGTATCCCCCACTGCCAGATGTTGGGGGGGCCTCAGACACACTGGGGTCCTGATCCAGGCCGGCCTGATCCTGTCCTGGCCACCTGCAGGCTCTGGGGTACAGGGGTGTCGTGGAGGAAGGGGGGTCCCTGCACCCCCTGCCAGTCTCACCTGCTCAGATCCTGCTCCGTCTCGTGCAGACGTCCCTGGCAGCGACTCAGGGCCTGCGTGGCCCCGTCCCACTCCCCGCGCAGCGACTCCCGCTCACCCATCAGTTCCTCCACACGGGCGATGAGGTGTCGGCGTGCAGAGTCCAGTGCCAGCCTGCGGGGGGTAACGGTGAGACCCCGCACGCCTGCTCCCCTCTCGGGGGCGCCGGCTCCCCTCCAGTGCCAAGGCAGGGACCGGCTGGCTCAGGGGGGGCAGGAAATAGGGCACGGGCCTCTCTCCCCAACTATGAATCGAGTTTGCTGGGTCGCCACCCAGATCCCCAGGGATGAGGCTTCCCCACACAGTGGGGGTGGAGGGAATCAGGGGGACTCTTACTTGGCATCCCGGAGCTGGGCGTTCTCTGCCACCAGGGCCTGCACGGCATCACCTGTAATGGGAGGGGGGGGCGTCAAGGTGGGGAGACGGGTTGGGCCCCTCGCCTCCATCTGCCCTGCCACATGGGGGCAGGTCTGCAGTTGGGGAGCATGTGGAGAGTCCGGGGGGGGGAAGGGGGGCGGGGGCAAGGCCTGACACCCGGATGGGAGCAGGTGAGAAAGACAAGCTGGTGGGGGGAGGATCAAGATGGGGACGGGGAGCTTGATCTTACCCTGCAGATCGGCCCCCTCGTCCACGTCCCCCAGCAGCTCGGGGCTCAGGCCCGACATCTCGGCAAAGAGCGAGTCCATGTTGCGCTGTGGGGCCGGGGACCTGCAGAGCACGAACAGCCCCGTTCACAGCTGGGGCCTCCCAGAGGGCCCCCGCCCCCAAATCAGAGCCCGGATGCCCCGCAGGGAGTGGATTGGAATGTGACACAGGGAGGAGACCCAGCTCTCGCCTCAGACAGATGAAGGGCAAAGATTTCCCCCAGCTTGTGCCTCAGTTTACTGGCCTGGCTTCTCCTGTTGGACGCCGAGGGTGTATCTGTGCTGGGGCTGACCCTGGGCTGTGGGACCCACAGCTGCCCCCTCCCAGCACTGCATTTAGCCCTCGGGCAGCAGTACGAGCTGGAAATCAGACAACGTTCAGGCCAGATGAAGCCTCTCCGACCAGCCCTGGGCTGGATCTTCCCCCGCCCACCTGCGTCGTCACCAGCCCCACGGCTCAGGGCCCTGCCAACCCGATCCAGTCACCTTCCGTGCCAGCGTGGCAGGAGAGGGGCAGGCGGGCACCAGAGCGGAGCCACGGCTGGCACTGGAAAGGCGTCATGCCACCACGGGCGCACCGGATGCTTTGGAAATGGGGGGCTTCCCTTGTGCCAGGTTCACAAGGAGAAAAGGGGATTGCAGGGGGCCATTCTGGGAAACCCCCTAGGGCACAGTGGCCCCCCTACCTGGCCGGCAGATCCGGAGTAGGGCCCAGCTCCGGGGTGGAGCTCACAATTTCGCTCAACTCCTGGAGCCTCCACAGGGAGCCTAGAAACAGAGAGGTCTCGAAACCGCCAGCCCTGCAACCCACCAGTCCCCCCGTCCCCTGAGCCAGTCCTCCCCCCGCCCGCCACCCTGGGGCTGGATCTGTGAGGCTTCCCCTAGAGGGGAAAGGCCCCATGCCCCACCCCCCTGAGCCAGTCTCCCCCACCCCCTCCCTGGGGCCACATCGGGGTGGCTCCCCCTAATGGGGAAAGGCCCCGTGTCCCCTCCACACTCTCCGTACCATCTCTCTGGGGCACGGGCAGCTCTTGAATCAGTGGGCAGCTGTTCCTGGCGGGATCCCCCCCATTCTGCCGGGGGTTGAGGGTCCCCTCTTGCAGAGCTGGACCCGGAGCCTCCACAGAGCCCTGTGTCCCCCAAAACAGAGGGGTGAGGGGCTGGGCAGTCAGAAAGCTAGGACTCCCTCCTTGCTGGATATTGGGGTGCTCCCATCCCCGGGTGTGGGCCTGCAGCCAAGTTATCCCACACAGTGATGGGCACCAAGGAAGCCCCTCCCCTTGGAGCCCCCTGAAACCTCCCACCCCCCTCTGTCAATGTACCCCCTGGGGGAGCCTCCCAACCCAGGGCAACCCTCCGCCAACATCCCCCCCCCATAGGAACTGCCCCACAGCCTCCTCTGAACTTCCAGATGCCCACCCACACCATAGATGCCCCCTTGGGGGGCAGAGGGGGCCCGTCCCACCCTCGGCCTCAGCTAACGCACTGCACAAATGGAGGGACCCACCTTGGGCGGCTCAGGCTGGCCAGGGTCTGAGATGCTTGGTAGAAACAGGGGGGGCCTTTGGGGGGCTGACACAGTGCTGGGGGAGGGAGAAGTCAAAAGTCAGACATTCGCCATGGTGCCCCACTGGCCCCCTTGGCACGGTGCCCCGCCTGCCAAGCCCCCTCCCCCCACTCCCCATGGCCCGGCGCCCCCCCAGTTCCTTTGCCTCCCTTCATGGCTCACACCTGCTGGGCCGGGGGGATGGGGGGCCGGGGGGCAGCACCGTCTGGGCCCTCAGCTCCTTGTAGCTCTGAACCACCTGCCAACGACAAAGGGGGGGGGGGTGGAGTCAGCGGGGGGCTAGCGCCCCCCATGGATAACCCTCCTGGCCCCCCATACAGACCCCAGTGTGACCTGGTCTCACAGGGTGATGTCCAGACACAAGGGGGCACCAGGAGGGGGGTAGCAAAGGGGGGGCTGAGGCATGGGAGCAGGGGGTGATGCTCCTGCGGGTGGGGGGGTCGACTCTCACCTTGGTGTGGGTCTGGGTCAGGGCTGACAGCTCCTTGAGCAGCACGGTTTTCTGCTCCTCCAGGCTGGCCACTGCGGGGGGCACGGGGAGAAGCCAGTGACCCCCCCACCTGAATCTGCAGAGAGCCTAACCCCATTGCTACCCCCTGCCACCACTTTCTGAGTAAGGGGGTGGGGCCTCATGCCAGGGGCAGGGCCAGTGAGGGGGCAGGGCCCTGCCCTGTTCACCCCGGGCTCTGCAGCGCCTGCCCTGATGCTGCCCACCGCCCTGGTCTGGAAAAACCCGTCGGGGAGACGCCAGGGCTGGGAATAGGGCCAGGCCAGGGCCGTGGAGGGGGGCAGGGCCCAAGCGGCTGCTCTTTGATCTTCTTTGCTCTCCGTCACCGAGGCTGTTTTGTTATCGTAGGGTCTCCAAGGAGCCCTGCTTTGTTATTGTGGGGTCTCTGGCTCCGTGCTGAGACACAAATGGGAGGGATCCCTGTTTCTTTCTTCCCCTGGGCTCCGTCCACTACTGACTCCCACAGCCTCCCTCGACGGCCCCCCACCCCCCCGCACTGCCTTCCCTGACTCCAGCCCCACCCCTACAACCCCCAGCCCTCCCCTGCCCTCCAGCGCCTCCGGTCGCTCCCCGGGCACTCACCCTGGTCCGCGTAGCTCCGGGCCTTCTCCTCCAGGCGCCTGCTCTGCCCGTCCAGCCGGCCCAGCGCCACCTTCTGCCCTTTGCGCTCCTGCTCCACGGCGTCCTCCAGCTCCATGTAGCGCTGCAAGGAACAGGGCAATGGCAGCCAGCGAACCCAGGAGTCCGGGTGTCGGGGCCCATCCCAAGCACAGGGGGCTGCGGGTCGGGACCGCGGGGCGCCTCACCTCCTCGGCTCTCTTGCGCCCGGCCCGTTCCTGCTCGTACTGGCCCAGGAGCCGGAGCTGGTCGTCCTGCAGCAGCTCCAGCGCCTCATCCCGCTCTCGGACCTGCGCCCCGGCCTGCTCCAGAGCCTCCAGCACCGAGACAAGCTGGGGCAACAGTCCGGCCACTGCTTCTGACCCGTGGGCCCCCACCAGCCGCTCCAGCTCCCCGTAGAGCCCCGCAGCCAGCCCCGAAACCAACTCCTCGCAGAGCACTGGCGAGGGTGGCTCTCCCTCAGCCCCGAAGATCTCCTCCAGCCCCTCCATGCCCAACCCTCCTTCCCTGGCCCCCAACACCCTAGCACCCCCTTCCCCCGTCTCTCATTAGGAACCCGCCCCCCTTGCACCCTAATCAGGAGATCAAGGCACCTCTCCTCTAACTCTGAGCAAGGGGGACTCCCAGGTTCTCAGACACCCCCCGGTTCCCAGAAGAGAGAAAGCCAGAAGTGGGGTGCCTGGGGGTGGGATGGGAGTTCAGGGCGGGCTGGGCTGGAAGTGCACCCGAGAAGGATCCTGGGGAAAGGGATGGGGTGGGATGTGGGTATCTGGGGGCCAGGAAATGGAGGAGCCCCCCTCCCCGCTAAACAAGAAGGGACAAAAAGTTTTTTAAAAAGTTTTTAAAAAGTTTTACAGACCCCCCAAAAATGGGTTATGGGGGGGACCAAGTTTAAAACAAATCAGGGATTTAAAATAATGGGGAGCAGTGGAGGGGCATGAGAATTAAAATCACCAACCAGACCCGTTTGCAGGGGCTCAACGGAGGAAGGAATTCCTCCGATTTCCAGGTGGCCAGGAGGAAGGGTGGTCAGGGTATGTGTGCGGGGGGGGGGGGTCCCTACAGATTTCTGAGGGAGGGTGACGCGGGACATAATCCCTCCCTCCTACACCCTCCTCTCTCCACGCTTCCCCTTTCAAGTCCCAATGGCCGTGTTATGGGTGATCTACCCCAAAGACCAGATCGGGGCTGGGGTGCCCCCCCGTATAAATTCAGGAACCCCTCCACGTGGCAACCCCCGCCCCTGTAACACAGACGCTTCCGCCTCCGGGACCAGAAGTGGAGAAAAGTTTTCTCTCTCCCCACCCCCAAGGCAAAGCCGGGTGGGGGAGTGGGTGAATCTGAGATGTGGAGGGGGTAGATCCCAGTTGGGGAGGGGAGATCCCAGTAGGGGGGGTAGATCTGGGGGAGAGGGGTCCCCCCACCCCCTCCTCTGTCCCCAGCTCCTCCCCTCCCGGCCACCCTCGCCCCAGTGCCTGAAGCTGGGGGGGGTCGCACCCCAACACAGGGAGAGGTTATGGGGCAGGAGTTTCCCCCCAACCCCCCCCCTTCTTCCTCCCCCCCAGGCGGCCCCTCCCCCCGGCACCGGGCTGTCTGTCTGGCTGTCTGTCGCTCTGTCCAGGAGCCCCGGCCCCACGTGGGTGGGGGGCACGCCACAGCCAGCTGCCGGGCTCCAGCTGGTCTTAGGGTTCTAAACCCGCCCTGCCGGCCCTGGGGGGGGTGAGGGGGCGGGCTCCAGCAGGTGACGTGTGTTCGGATTGGCCAATGGGGATTGGAGGAATCGCCCCGGGCGGCCAATGAGGAGGGAGTGGGTGGGGGGGGTAATTAACCTTGGATCATATGATGCGGGCATCACATGACCTTGGGCCTTGTGGACCAGCTGCGGGGGGAGAAGGGGGCTGGTTAACCCTGGAGGGGGGTCTGTGGGGAGCTGGGGGGTAGGTTGGGGGGCCTGGGGGCGGGTGTCTCTGGTTCCCAATGGACCTAGTGGCTCAGAACCAGACTAGATCCTCCCCCCTCCCCAGCTTCAGACTTCCCAGCCCAGCTCTGGATTTCCCAGCTACCCGCTGGCTCTGCTGTGGGTCAGAACCAGTCCCAGCCCCCCAGATCCAGATCCCTGGCTCTGTTTTGGGCCAGACCCAGACCTTCCCTGTCTGCAAACCCCAGAGCTCCGGGAACACCTTGATCCCTGTCCGCCTAGCAGGCTCGAAGCAGAACCCCCCCCCCACGCCCCCACAGCAAAGACCCCTTAGCTTTGTCAACCTAGGTGGGGTGGCCGGGGTCTCGGTGACGTTGGTGGGGATCCATAGGGCTGCCTCTCCCCACCCCAGAAGAAACAAGCCGACTCAAACAAAGACACACTCTTTCCTCTTCCATCCATGTAGGTTTTTATTTCAGAATGTCATTTTTTTTCCCACATTTTTTTTTTCTTTTAAAAAAAGAAGGAGCAAATCGCTGGCTCAATAAATAATCTGCATGTGACCCAAATAATAATAATTAATAATTAATAATAATAATAATAATTCATCAGCAAAACAACCTGATCTCGGAACAAGATCATAAATTAAATAATTTAAAACGGTGGCATCCAATGGATTTATAAATACCGTGGATGAGGGGGAGTGATCCAAAGTGAGGGCATAAATACGGACAGAGGGGGCAGGTATACCGAAACACGGCCCAGCTGTGGGATCTGGGATGAGAGTTAGTAGGGGGGTAAACAGCTCTTGTGGGAAGCGGCTGACACGTTGTGTCCAGCAGTGCGTGGCTGGACAGGGCCCCGATCTCAGCAGCCAGCAACGGAGAGCCGATCTCAGTGACTGGCTTTCTCTACACTCGCTCAGGGGTGTGAAAAAAACATCCCCTGAACAATAAAAATTGTGTGGGCACAAGCCCTAGGGGACAGCACTGTGTCGGCGGGAGACACTCGTCAAGGTGGTTTTATGATGTCGGCGGGAGAGCTCCCTCCCGCTGACATAACACGGCTACACAAGCGCTCTTACAGCCGCACAGCTGCGCCAGTTTTAAGTGTAGATTACCCCACTCTCTCTGGGCAGCAGCTGGTGCAACGGGGCCCGACCTTGGCCAGGGCCCCTAGCTGCTGTTGCCACATATGTGGCACAGGGCGTCTGCCCTTTGAGCCTGGGATCAGCCGTAAAGAGGGCGTGGAAATCTATCCTCGAAAAGGAAATCTCGCCTGGGCTTCGCCACACATGCAGCTTTGCCAGTGCGGCGCCAGCCTCGCTGCCTCTGGGATGAGGGTAAGAAACTGCTCGAGCCCCACTTTTGTTACAAATCAAACACTGCTACACGTGTTGGCTCCCAGCCTCCCTGCACTAACCACTGGCCCTCACTCCCTTCCCAGAGCCAGAGAGTGAACTCACAAGTCCTGGCTCTCAGCCGCTCTGCTATGACCACTCGCCCCCACTTCCCTGCCAGAGCTGGGCTCCAACCCAGAAGTTCTGGCTCCCTTGTGCCTTTCCACCGTTAACTCTTCAAGGGCCGGCAGCTGTGAGTGTGGCGAGCTTCCACAGCACGGTGCCCTGGGCTTCAAAGGGCCAGCGCAGGCATGAGAGCAGCTGTTGCACCGTCCTCACCCCGGACAGTCATAAATCTCCCCCCCGCCCCCCCAATAATGAAATGAAGGACGGACCATCCGTAATTACATAGCGGGGGCCAATCCATGGCGGGGGGGGGCGGGTCTGCAGTTCAGCAGAGTGGCCATTAAGTGTCACTGTTGCCATTGGAGGAGAGCCTTTGGGAGGCCGAGAACTGAGGAAGGAGAGAGAAAGAAAGAAAGAATGGATGGATGGATAGGAAGGGAGGGAGGGTGGATGGATGGATGGATGGATGGATAAGAAGGAAGGATGGATGGAAGGAAGGGAGGGAGGGTGGATGGATGGATGGATAGGAAGAAGGAAGGATGGATGGAAGGAAGGAAGGGAGGGAGGGGGGATGTGGGGAGGAAAAGAGACTAAGGGGATGAAGAAAGAAAGAACGAAGGAAGGAGGCAGCTGGCGTGACTGAAAGGGGGCAAGCGCGAGCAGAGGAGGGTGCAAAGGAAGGTGGCTGGCAGGCCAGGGAGGGGATAGCCCGAGTGTGGAAGGGGCAGAAGAAGGAATGAAGCCAATGGGGAAAAGGCACAAGACTCTCCTCCTCTCTCCCCTCTCGTCCGTTCCCTTGCTCCGAGGCCCTTCGTACCTTCCCCCTCCTCAGATCTGGAGGGGGGGAATGGGGGGATCTTAACAAGAAATTAACGAGAAAAAAAAAAAAGAAAACCGCTAACAAGCCCTCCTCCCCCGATCTCCTACCGTAATAAATAAATAAATAGCGCGTTGCATAAATAAGAGTCTGCTACATCTGGGGGCGGGAGAGGAGAATCACCAAGCACCCCCATTGATGTCGGGGGGACTCTGGGGGTGCCATGGCTGGGGGGCAGGGTGTCCATGCCCTGGAATGTTGCAGAGGGGACCCCAGAGGGCGCCAGGCTGATGGGAAAGGGTTGCTGCACCTTTGGGTGCTGGGTGGGAGACCCCAGGGCTCCCACGGCTGGTGGGCAGGGTCGCTGGATCCTGGAGTGCTGGGTGGGAGGTCCCGGGGGTCCCGTGGCTGGGCGCCCCCCACCGCACCAGTCATCTGCCTTGGCGCCCAGCTGCCCGTGCCCTTCACAGCTTGTTGCGGATCAGCACCAGCGCACGGGCGGCCCAGTCCAGGTAGAGGTGGAGGCTGTGGAAGATGGCGTGGCTGGCCTGCACCACCGCCCAGTGGGTGCCGTGGGAGGGCAGCGAAGGCAGTGGGTCGTTGGGCCGGGGCAGGTTCAGCTTCAACATCTGGGGGGCGGAGAGAGGATAGAGATGAGAGAGTGTGTGCGTGTGTGCGTGTGTGTGCGTGCGTGTGTGTGTGTGCGAGTATGTGTGCGTGTGCGAGTGTGAGTGCGTGAGAGTGTGCGTGTGTGTGCGTGTGTGAGTGTGTGCATGTGTGTGTGTGCGAGTGTGTGTGCGTGTGCGAGTGTGTGTGTGCATGAGAGCGTGAGTGTGTGTGTGTATGTGCGAGTGTGAGTGTGTGTGTGAGTGTGTGTGAGTGAGTGAGTGTGTGCGTGTGCGAGTGTGTGTGTGAGCGTGCGTGTGTGTGCGTGAGAGTGTGAGTGTGTGCGTGTGTCTGTGTGTGTGCGTGTGTGAGTGTGTGTGTGTGTGTGTGTGTGTTCAGCGCTGCCCCCTGCTGGATGGTGCCTCTAATACCAGGTGCATGAGACCCCATCCCGCCCCCCCAGCCCAGGTGCTCCAGGCCCCCCCCCCATGCCAGGTGTCCCCCCCTCCATGCCAGGTGTCCCCCCCAGCCCTGCCCCATACCAGGTGCTCCAGGCGCCTGAGGAGGCGCTCCATGCGGGCGTGCAGGGCTGCCAAGTCCGGCTCCTGGGGCCGCAGCACCGATCCTGCCCGGCGCAGCCAGTCCAGATGCTTCTGATAGTTTTGCAGGTCGCCGCTGAGCCGTGCCAGGCCCCCAGGAACCTGGGGCGAAGAGGGGGTCACACATGGCACCGGAGCCCCTCCGACCTGGGCCCTCCCGCATGGGCCAGGGTCCCCTTGTACGCAGTGGCGGAGGCCCCAGTTGTGTGTGTGTGTGGGGGGGTGAAACACTTCCACCCCTGGCTTGGGAGTACGGCTAGAGGGTGCGGGGGGGGGGGGCGGCTCAGGACATACGCTGAGGGTGGAACCCAGGAGTCCTGGGTCCCAGCTCCCCCACCCCAACCACTAGACCCCAGCCTCTGCCCAGAGCTGAGACAGAGCCCAGACGTCCTGCCCCCAGGCCCCCCTCTGCGCTACGCCGCTCACCTGGATGCTGGCCAGCTCCACCGCGCTCATGGACAGCACGGGCAGTGTGTCCATCTTGTGCTCTCCCTCAGCCGGGTACCGGGACCTCTGGGGAAGCAAGGAGGCGATCGGATCCTGTCCAGCCCGTCCCAGCCGGCCCCTCTCCCCTGGCCCTCAGAGACCCCTGGGAATGGCTGGGGGAGCCCTCTGTATTCTCATGACTCCTCCCCCCAGATACCAGTGCCCTAGATTGAAAGGGGGTGCGTGGGGGGGCGGGGGGCACGCTGGGCTAGATAGAGTCAGGGACTGATGTGGGGCAGGAGGGGTGGGGGACCGGGGTATCTGGGCCCGGGGTCTGGCCTGGGGCAGGAGGGCCGAGTGCCGGACGTACGAAGTGGTGGAACAGGTGTTTGGTGTCGCTCAGCAGGTTCTTGGCCAGGCTGATGATGGAGTCGAGGTCGGCCCGGGGGTCCGAGGGCTTCAGCCGTGGGGCAGGGTGCCCCCGCAGCACCTCACACAGGCTTAGCAGCGCCACCAGCAGCCGGCACAAACTGCCTGTGGGGGGAGAGAGAGAGAGGCTGAGCGTGGGAGTGGGGAGCCAGGACTCCTGGGTTCTATCCTTGGCTCTGGGAGGGGAGTGGGGCCTGGTGGTTAGAGCAGAGGCGGCTGGAAGCCAGGACTCCTGGGTTCTATTCTGGCTCTGGGAGGGGAGTCATGTCTAGTGGTTGGGGGTGGGGGTGGCTGGGAGCCAGGACTCCTGGGTTCTGTCCCTGGCCAGCTATTAACACAGCTAGTACATTTATAGTGCTAAAGCCCCCCCTCCCCTCTGCCCCAATGTGTGTCCCCCGCACATTGCGCTGCCTCCTGCTGGCCGTGTGCACCGGCTCTGGGGCGGGGTGCCCTGGAACCACACACGGCGCCCCCCCTTTCCCCAGGGGCTGCTGGTTCGCCTCCCACGGGGACCGGCCACATTCCTGGGGCCAGACAGACCCGCCAGATTCCGTGCATTCCCGCCGGCCGGGGCCAGCCCATCGCCCACGGCTTCCGGCCTTCACCTCCCGGCCGGCCCGCTCCCTCTGCCTCTCGCCTTCTCTCTCTCCGTCTTCCCCTTCCACGCGCTGCGTTTCTTCCCTCTCTCTCATCCTCTCTCCGTGTCTCTCTCTCTCCCACACTCCGTTTCTCTTTTTAATTTCCCCCTCGTTCTCTCTTTCCATTCTGTTTCCCTCTCTCATGCGCTGCGGCTCTTTTCCTCGCGCTGTCTCAGTCGCCGTTTCTCTTTTCCTCTCTCTGCCTCGTGCCCACCCGCTTTCTCGCCTGATGGCCCCTTTTACGCCCTGCCCTGTCACCCAGGCCCATTGTGGCTGATTCAGCGGGTTCGGGATGTTTCGCGGGAACGTGGCGGCGCCGGATCCACGGGGCTCAAGCTGGGGTTTGCTTGCTTTGTGGCCTTACAGGGTCACTTTTTCACCTTTGGGCAGTGTTTTTAATGTGACGTTAGGGGAATAAAGGTGGTTTTCATGTCACGTCTCTCTCTCTCTGGTCCTCTCCCTGTTTTCCCAGGACTGCCCCTCCTGCGCTGCGGTGGCTGGGTGCCTGGCAGGGATTCTCCTGCCCTGACGCGCAGCTGGCAGGGGCTGCCGGAGCAGCTGGCTCATCTGCAGCCAGAGCTGCCTTTATCTCTCATCTATCTCCTGCCTCCTTCCCCGGCTGCTTCCTGTCTGCTGCTTCCCTCAGCCAGAAGGAATCCAGGCCCTTCCCTCACCCTGCAAGAAGCTGGGCACGGAGGAGACACCCTACAATAATCAACTGGTGTATGAGAGACCCTACAATAACAAGCCAATCTGTGTGTACGGGAGACTCTACATCAAAAACCTAGCGTGCACTCACGGCAGACCCTACAATAACAAACCAGTCAGTGTTTACGGGAGACCCTACAATAACAAACCAGTGTGCGCTCATGGCAGACCCTACGGTCACAAACGAGTCAGCGCTTATGGAAGAGCCTACAATGACAAATTGGTGTGCGCTTATAAGACACCACAATAACAAACTGGCATGCACTCACAGGAGACCCTACAATAACAAGCCGGCACACACAGCCCTGGAGCTCACCAGAGCCCCTCCGAGCCTCAGCCATGCCAGTTTGTCATTGTTGGGTCTCCCTGGGGAGGGGCTGTTATGATGGGGTATTTTGCCCCATTTACTCTGGACTCCTGTGCCATTTCCAAACCCAACCCTTGCTACGATCCCTCCCCGCCTCCCCCAGCCACATCCCGCTTGGTGTAACCACTTTACGCAGGGGGCCAGCAGCCCCACAGCTGGATGTGTTTCCCAGCACTGGGGGGCACTGGGTGGGGTGGGGGGGGTCAGTCCCGGCCTGCTGAGGGGGAGAAGAGCCAGGAACGACCCCCTCCTCCCCGAACCCCCAGCTGTATGATAGGGACAAATCCCAGGTTCTCAAGGGGGCATGAAGGGGTAAATGCCCCCCACCCTGGGGCTGGACGGGAGCAAATGCCCCCTCCCATTCCCAGGCCCCGGAGCCAGCCAGTCCTTGTCCTGGGTCTGGAGCGGTGCCCCCCTGCGGCGAGCTCCCAGCTCCCCCTCCTTCCCCAGCACGAAGGACCCACTGGGAGCCGAGCTAAGGTCCCTGCTCTGCTTCCTCTGTCCTCCCCTCCCTCCCCCCGGCTGCAGCCAGGTCCTCCCCTGCCCCACAGCCCCTGG
>ML675667.1:1043465-1065210 GCA_007922155.1 Mesoclemmys tuberculata | reverse complement strand
AGAAAGAAAGAAAGAAAGAAAGAAAGAAAGAAAGAAAGAAAGAAAGAAAGAAAGAAAAAGAAAAAGAAAAAGGGTGCCTAGGGATAAATAGATGAAGCATATCTAGGGACAGATCAATCAATAAGTCTGTGTGTATCAATCAAACACATGCACAGGCTCAACCCGAAACCTCCCCAGACAGACAGACGGGGCCAGAGTCCCAGCGGAGTTAGTTGGTGATACCAGCCGAGGAGCCGGTCCGTAATCAGCAGGGCTCCGAGCCCACCCATCTGGGCATGTTGGGACGGCCTGAACGTGTCCACGTGCCACAGCCTTCCCCGCAACGCGACAAGTGGACCCAGCGGGCTATTTTATCAGCGCAGCACCTGGGGCATTGAGGGCACGGACACGGCTGTAGCCAGGACCCTTGGTGAGCCACTGGCATCTACAGGGCAAGAAACTGACCAACTGTATGTGTCCCATATAGCATGTCAGAGAGGCATGGCGTAGGCCCGCATATTGCTAACACAGACGGATCTATCTATGCATTTAATATATCCTGAGCGCTAGGTTTTGCAGATGAACTAGTCACCCATCAGATCCACCTGGCATTCTGACAATATCGTACCCCTGAGACAACCGGACGCAACTGTCAAGGGACCAGAGAGATGTCTAAGCATAAGAAATAGACAGATTGCAAATAATCGGTAGCAGCCAGTCACGGCACACGTGTCTCTGTATAAATATAGACACACACACACAGGAATAAGACCGAAGCATCTGCATATGCACTGAGTATCCTCGTACGCACGCATGAAATATAGATTGTAAAGGAGCAACGAGAAACATACAGTGAGGAACATCTATCGCTGCATTAAAGATACCTAAGCTTGGCAGAATTAGATTTCTATTTTGTAGTTCGCCCGCTAATTTCATTTTGAAGCTTCTGGTTTTTTCTTCTTCAATTTTCGCCCATTTCAATTCGCAGGGCGCTGTAAAAGGATGGGTCTTAAGCATTTTTTAAAGCAATTTCAATGTTCATAGTTGGAGGAAACCATGGAAGGTAGGATACAGTAATGACTTAACGACAGAGGCCTGGGAGGTTCAAAAAGTTAACGCCTGATCACCGTTAAAACACAAATTATCCACACCACCAAAAACACACAGAGCCAAAAGCCTTAAATCAAACTCTACCACATTCTCAAGCAGAACTTTTCTTACTTTGCTGTAAATTTTGATTACCATCAATGGAAGCAGGGTTTTTTTTTGGTCAGTTTGTTCGTGCGCAGAGAAATCAACAGTTACCACCGACATTTACCAATAAAAATCTTTCCATAGCGACAGATTGCAAATATAGAGCAATAAATACAAGATCAATAAAGGTACCGCTGCAGGTATACACAGTATGCTAATAATATGCATATAAGCGAGAGAGATTAATGCATTAAATATACATCTACGGATTGCAAATGATCAATACAGACACTGCATCAGACACACACAGTGTGTGCGTCTGCACATCTGCAGATGAATAAAACACGGCAAGGAAGAAAGAAATTGGAACTCAGCATAGCACATGAAACATACAAAGTACATGCATCTCAAGAGCTCTGAAGCCATGTGTACAGGTATCCCTCCATATGCACCCAAACTCTAGTTACGCCGCTCAGGCTACGAAGAAAGAGAACTGTAAAGTAAGACATTACTTCATGAAGAAGAGAAAAAAAAAAAAAAAAGCAACAGCATTTTTGGAAATGTAGGCAACACAAAACAAAAATCAGAACTTACTTTTCATGTTTTGGGGGTTGTCTGGGACTGATTTGCTTTGAAGCTAAGGTAATGCTGTGGGGTCCCTGAGATTTAACTCTTTCTTCTCCTGCAATATTTTGTCCTTTCTTCTTTTTTTGATTTTAAAGTTTGTGGGTTGGTTTGCTTTGCCCCCCTTTTTTTTTGGTCAGTTGCTTTTTGAGTTTGTTTGTATAGTTGTGTGATGGCTTTTTTTCCTCTCTCTCTCTCTCTCCCACTTTTTGGGGCTTTTTTGGCAAACTTATTTTCTTCCCAGCCACCTGCTTTCCAAAAATCCCTGGGTTTTTGATTACTTTTTTTGAGGTAGATTGGAAAAAAAAGAAGTGATCGTTTCCCCTCACTTTCTCCACTAACACGCGCACACACACACACACACGCAAACAAAAAGCAACACACACACACCTCCCACCCACCCCCCTTGCAGGTGAAAAAAAAAGTGCCACACAGCGTCTTCACTGTACTTTGTGTGTGTGTGTGTGTGTGTGTGTGTGTATATCTCACCACTACAAATTGCTCTTTATATACCAGGCGCATGGCCCTTTCTGTAAGTGTGTGAATGTTTTTTCAAAGGATGACACATCTTGACTCATTCCTTTTCCATTCAGAAAAAAAAGGAGAGCGCGAGAGAGAGAGATCAGCACTCGAAAAAGTCTTCCTCTGGCTTACAGCGCACATTTTGAAGTGGGTGGCGTGCAATAGGGCAAAAGATGACACACATCTCTAGAATGCATTGCCAGCCGGCCCGCTCTGCCTTTAAAATTTTCTTAAGGGTGGTGGTGGTGGGGGGTAATGAAGTCATGCTCTCATCCCACCGCTGCAACCCCCCCCCCCCGGGTGTCTCTAGGAGAGGCGTCACCCCCGCATGCCCCGGTGGCTTTTTCTTTTCCCCTTCTTGCACACACCTGAGAGGAGGGCACGCGGCTGGGGAGCATTTGGGACGGGTGGAGGGGGGGAGTGAAAAATGAAGGTGGGGGCCAGGTGACGGGTAATTGAGAAAGAAAGGCTCGGAGGACACACAAGTGGGATGGCTAGCGGCAGACAGTGACGGATGCGGACTGACAAGAGTGGAGACCTAGCCGCTCCGGATTCTTTTAAGCCCAGTCTGGAGGATCGGGCCTCAGAGGGGAACCGGAAGATCTGGTGCCAATGGGTGCCCATTATTGGCCGTCTGGGAGAGCCGCATCTACAGGCGTGCTGGCCGCAGTCACTGAAATGCAGCGGGCGAGGGCCCCCCAATAGCCCGAGGGGGGACGGCCTGACCTTCCCTGGGACCAAGGCAATGGCATGCAATGCCACTGATAACCTCTGTCCTAGGGACAGCACCGCAGTGGGAGCCATCCCCCCATCTCCGTGGGCAGTGGTTGGACAGTCACTGGGGCGTAGTGGGGTGTCCGTGCCAGGGCTCGCACTGCGTCACTGGGAACCGGAGCTCCCTTTCCCCTGCATCTGGCTCTATTATTTCCGTGGCTCCCCTGGGCTCCCGGGGCAATTCTGAGCTACTCTTCTTCCTTGTTTGCCTCTCAGGCAATCGATCCTCCCACACAGCCAGCTCCCTCCGGGACCTGACTGTCCCTCCCACGCCCCACCTGTGGCTGCTCGGGGTGAACATGGGACAGCAGCCCAGGACCCCCCGAAACGCTTCCAAAAGCTCCCAGGATACTTTGCTTTCCTGCAGCAATGTGTAAGCCAGAGCATCCATGCAGCTGCCTCTGGGGTGGGGCGCGGGGTCACTGCGCTGAGCCGAAAGTTGGGATTTTCAGGGTTAAAAGGATTTTTTGGCTCCTTTATTTTCTTCATTAGATGCGTCTTTCTGGCTCCAAAGTCAACAGGGGAGGGGAGCCAGGGCTCCTGGGTTCTCTCCCCAGCAACGGGCGGGGAGTGGGGTCTAGTGGTCACAGCAGAGGGGGCTGGGAGCCAGGACTCCTGGACTGTCTCTGGCTCTGGGAGGGGAGTGGAGTCTAGTGGTCAGAGCAGGATGAGGCCGGGCACCAGGACTCCTGGGTTCTCTGCCCAGAATGTCAAAAGACTCAGCCCTACGTAACAGCCTGAATGTGTGTGGGGGGGTCACCCCAACCTTCCCCTCTCCTCCCCCCTTGGATTGAGGTTTAGTGGCTGAGAGATGAAAGCTTTGGCCTGGGGCTGGTCCAGGAAGACGATGATTGTGCAGCCCGAGGCCCCGGGTGGATTTCACAAGCCCCCCCAACCCAGGTGTAACCCCCCCTCCGCCCCTCCAGCCCTGCCGGACTCGGTGCTGAGTCAAAGCTGTTCGCAGTCCCCCCTGGAGCCGCGGCTGCCGTCAAACCGGGCTAAACACGCTCCAGCCCCCTGACTTCCGGCCCATCCGCAGCTGATGTGTCAGCGCTTCACGGTCTGGGGTCCCCCACTCAACCACAAGCCCCCATTCCCCTCCTAGAGCCGGGGGGAGAACCCAGGAGTCCTGGCTCCCAGCTCCCCCCGCTCTGACCCACGCCTCTCCCAGGGGAGAGTCCCCTTCGCCGCTTTCTGCCTTCCCAGGCGCCCAGTGGGCAGCCGATGACTGTCTCTCTCCATCGCCGGCATGTGTCAGCGGCGCCCCGATTTACAACCTCCCGGCCCGTCTGCAGGCTGCCTCCCCCCCTGTGCCTGCCCCCTCCAGGCCCGAGGGTCAGCCGCTAGGCCAGAGCAATGGAGAAGTGAGAGGGGAGCTCACTTTTCTCCCCCCAGCTGCCCCCTGGACAGTTGCCCCCACTTCTGGGGCAGCTAGGGGATCTTCTGCCCACCAGAGCTGGGGAGAGAACCCAGGAGTCCTGGCTCCCAGCCCCTAAGCCCCATTGAAAACCTCCCCACTTTGTGGCCCCGGGGCAGAGTCCCTCGGAGGGACTATGTTCCTGGAGGGAATGCAGGGCCTTATGTGTCTGGCGCTGTACTCACAGGGCCATGGACCCCATGAGGATCTCAGCTGGGCGGGGGGCTCCCGGCTACCCCAGCCCCACATTGCCCAGCAGGGGGCGCTGTATGAGCCTGGAGTAGCTGAGATCTGCCCCCCGCCTCCCACACTCCTGCCCCACTCCCTCCGGCGCCCCCCGGTGGGACAGGCCGTCCCCGCAGCTGCCCGGTTGGAGGGGGGGGCGGGAAATAAGTCCTTTTTTGTGTTAAGAAGCAGCGTATCCGGCAGGGCCAGGGCCTGGGCGGCGTGTGAATGGGCCCAGTGTGCACTGGGCATGGCGCCAGCTCTCTCGCCATAGAAACCCCAGGCCGCAGCCGTAAACAGGCCATCAGAAATTCCCCTCGCGTGCCCGGGGCGGGGGGATGGAAAGAGGCAGCGCGAGCGAGCTGGAGGGAGTGGGGAGAACACGAGGAGCCGCCAGGGGGACGACATGAAGGGGGCCGGGCTGATGGGGGAGGGGAGCCAGCTCCCCCCCCCCCCGAGCCCGCTATCGGGGTGGGCTTTAGCCTGCAATGTCTCAGCCTGGCACTAGGGGGCGCCACCTTCCATTCCCCCCCCCACCCCTGGCCTTGCCCCATCTCCCCAGCCTGGCGCTAGAGGGCACCGCCCTCCATCTCCCCCCAGCCATGTCCTGGGGGGTCTGGGCTACCATCCATTCCCCCACCCCCCATCCAGCCGTTTTCCATCTTCCCAGACCCACGCTAAGGGGCTCTGCCCTCTCTCCGCCCCACCAGGGGGCTGGAGGAGGGGACACGCTACTGCCCTCTGCAGGATACCCCGAGAGTAGCCTCAGTCTGGCGCCTCGTTGGCGCTAAGAGGTGGGGCGAGATTTAGAGAAACCTGTTTTACCCATGCCGGGTAAACCGAGGCACAGAGCGGGGCGGGAGATGGGCTGAGGTCACAGCAAACCAGAGGCGGAGTTGGGAAGAGAACCCAGGAGTCCTGGCTCCCAGCACCCTGCTCTAACCACTAGACCCCACTTCCCCACCTCCGTCTGTCTGGCATGAGGGGGGTCCCAATTTTCCTTGGGGCCGGTAGCTTCTACCGTAATGCACTGAGCAGCGAAATGTAATATCTCAGGGGCGAAGATTTCTTCTTATTAGTTGCTTTTAATCGCTCTAGCAACCTGGAATCATTAACGTGGAGCAGGGGGACATTCTCGGCTATGGCATGGAGCCAAGGGCTAAATGGCCGGGTTACCGGGGAAGAGGGGCCCAGGGATCTGATTTGGCGGGGGGCTAGGTGAGGGCAGGATACTGGGGTAGATGGGCCCAGGCGGGTCGGATCTGGGAAAGGGATGGGAGGGGGCACGATACCGGAATAGTTGGGCCGGGGAAGAGGGGGATCTGGTCTTGTGGGGGGTCATTTCTCAGCTGGCTCCCTGCCAGGGTCATGAAATTCTGGTTTTTTCAGGGACAGCCCCGGCCGATCAGTTCCTGCTCCCCCCCCCCCGGAGGCTGCCCGGGCCTTGCCGGGGGTTACACAACGAACAGTTTGGAAATCTTGACCCAGTTCCAAGGAATGAGGGTCAATGGGTGGGGGGGGGGGGGGGGGGGGGGGGGGCAGCGACTCACGTCAGCGCCTCATTGTAACGGAAACCGGAGTCGGTCCCGCAGCAACCTCAGGCCTGGGTTGAATGACAAGCCCCCTTGCAACCCCCCCGCCCCACAGCCAGCACCCCACCCTGTGCCCCCCAGCACCCCCAGCTGGGAGAGGTGGGGCTGGAAGAGCCAGGACCCCCCCCCCATCAGTCAGGGCTCCTGCCCCACAGTGCCCCCTGTGACAGACCGGGGTGAGGGCAGGTCTGGGAATCGCCCCCCCCCCATGTTTCCCAGGGGGAAGGGGCAGAGCTGGGGAGGGGGCAGACCAGGCTGTTCCCCCTCCCAGCTGTGTTTGTCTTCAGGTCCCTGGAGCCGGGACACGCCCTCCTGCCCCGTCCACACGGCAGACGGACGGTTTCCCTGCCATGACTCACCGACAAACAGAGTCTCAGCCCCAGGCCAAGGTGTGTATGGGGGGGGGGGGAGGCGGGATCAGAATGTTGGGACCAGCTGTTGACCCCCCTGGGAAGCTCTGACGTCATGCACGGGTCAGCAGGAAAACCCCCTGCCCGGCCTCCGAGGGGCGCTGTGGGGTCACTGTCACAGGGGGTGGAGCTGGAGATCGGGGCCCCTGAGTAGCCTGGGAGTGGAGATTGGGGCCCCCCATGTACTGGGGTTGCTGGGATGCACTGGGGTGAAGGGGGGGGGGCTGCCAGGCTGGGATCTGCCTGCGTGGACGTGTGAAGACAAAGCTGGGGAAGGAATGTGGGGGGGGCACGCCGGTGCCAAGGGAAACAGCCGTTGGAAGGGTAAATATTTAGCTCCAAGGTGACGGGGAAAGTGGCTGGGCGCTGGCTTCCCGCCCGGGCCTGCGCAGCCTCACCTGACACTGGGCTGGGGAAGGTGAGGGAGACCCAGCGCCGGACAGTTCCCCCCTCCCATCAGTGCTCCGGGGCCATCACAGCTGCCCTGGGGTGGGTGGAGCCAGCAGGGCCTGCCAAGGGGCACGTGTCTGTGGGGCACAGCTGGGGGACTGGGCACAGAGACACACTGCCCGGGGGGCTCACGCAGCCTGTGCACTGCACAAAGACGCTGCCGGGCCCCACACACTGCACAGAGACACTGCACAGCTCTACACACTGCATAGAGACACTGCAGGGCCCCGCACACTGCACAGAGACACTGTAGGGCCCCGCACACTGCATAAAGACACTGCAGGGCCCCACACACTGCATAGAGACACTGCAGGGCTATACACACTGCATAGAGACACTGCAGGGCCCCGCACACTGCACAGAGATCCTGCACGGCTATACACACTGCATAGACACACTGCAGGGCCCCGCACACTGCATAGACACACTGCAGGGCCCGCACACTGCATAGAGACACTGCAGGGCCCTGCACACTGCATAGAGACACTGCAGGCCCCGCACACTGCACAGACACACTGCAGGGCCCCACACACTGCACAGAGACACTTCACGGCTATACACACTGCATAGAGACACTGCAGGGCCCCGCACACTGCATAGAGACACTGCAGGGCCCCGCACACTGCACAGAGACACCGCACGGCTATACACACTGCACAGAGACACTGCAGGGCCCTGCACACTGCATAAAGACACTGCAGGGCCCCACACACTGCACAGATACACTGCAGGGCTCTACACATTGTGCATGCTTTCACTGCACAGCTCTGTGCACTGCACGAATCTGCACACTGCACAGCTGTGCCGCACACACTGTCCCTGCACACGGCCAGGCAATGGGCCCTGCCCCGTCAGCCCCGCTGCAAATGTGCCTCACACACACCGCCTAGCCCTGCACCCGGCCTCGCTCTTCACTGTGTCCCCCCAGTGCACTGCATGGCTGTGCAACCTGCTCACTGCCTGGCGAAGGGCTGTGTGCGAACAGGACGCAGCATGCACACTGTGCCCACTGCTCGGCCTTGCGCACTGCATCTTGGGGTTCAGTCTGCCTTGGGGTGCTGCCCCAGCCAGCCTTGCATGAGGCCACCACGCTCCTGGCCTCTGGCTGGTGGATGGGGCTACACGGGGATGGTGGCTTCCCAGGAAGCCTGTTTCACACATGGTGTGTGTGTGTGTGTGTGTCCCGCTGCCCCCTGCTCGAGGGGTTGGGCCCAGTTTTGTGTGTGTGAGTGTGTGTGTGCCCTCCTGTCTAACACACGCATTACATTTCCCCCCGATCCTCCTCTGTTGAGCCCAACAGCAGGTGTTTCACTAGCGCACCTTCCAGAAATGCGTCCGTGTCACTAGGCTGTGCGTTGTGCGCGTTGCGTGTACGTTGTGTCGTGTGTGTTGTGTGTTGCTGCGTGAGTGTAGCTGCGTTGCACGCGTGTTGTTGTGTCCGGATCGCTGGGCTGTGTGCGTCTAGGCCATTCGCTGCGGTGTGTGTAGCTGGGCTGGGTCTGTTTCGGGTGCAGAGCCTGGGTGGTGGGGGTTGTTGCGTGTAGCCCGGTGGTGCGTGTTGCATGTTGGGTTCCTGGGGTTGTGCTGCTGTGGCTGTGTGCAGCTAGGCTGTTGTGTGAGTGTAGCAGGGTTGCGTGGGTTGTGTTCTCCTCCCACCCCCCTCTGGCATTTCACCTCCCAGGCCGTGGTTTTCACAGGACCGGGTGTTTTCTTAGTGACTCTGACCCTAAGGCAGGGAGCCCTCGATGCCGTCTGTGGTGGGGGGCTGCAACCGCAACCCGGCACCGGGGCCCCCGTAGGTCAGCACGGATGACGTGGCCCACCCTGGCCGAGCCGGCACCTCCTCTCCTCATGGGGTAACTGAACCACCACCCTCTGCTGAATCCCCCCGCCCCACAGCCCAGCGCCCCCATCTGGCCCCCCTGTGTACGGCACCCCCTAGTGCCACTCTGGGGCCTGAATTGACTGCCAGGGGTGGGCGCTCCCTACCATGCCCCCTGCTCCATGCAGCACCACGACCCCCTAGTGCCACACTGGGGCACTGGGGCCAGACTAAGTGGGGAGAGCACCCCCTATTGAGCCATCCACACCCTTCCCTGCAACGCAGCGTATCCTAGTGCCAGCGAAATCTGCTCAAGGGTTTTTCCCTCTGGAAATTCATGTATGTTGCAAAGGGTTTCTTAATGAACTTTATCTGTTGAGTAACACCCCCCCGCAGCTGCAAACATTGCTCAAGGCAAACAACTGAATCATCCCGTGCACTGAAATGCAACCAAACCCAGTGCAAGGGAATGAAAGAAGGGGCAAAAGTTTATATAGTAATGCTAGGCGATGGTGCACCGCTCCGTGCAAAATAATGCGGTAGAATGCAGAACGACGCTCTACAGGGCAACGCTGAGCCAGGCAATAATGCAGAACATTACGGGGCACATAACAGAACGCGACGCTATAGAAGGTAATTCAATAAAAGGTGAGAGAAAAAACACATGATAACCCTATACAGTAAAATAGAAGGTAATCAAAGGCAGCAATGTAAGATAATATAAAACAAGGTGGCGCAACAGAACGTGTAAAATATAGGCTTAAATGAAATACAGTGCAATGCAGTTGAATCTAGCAGCCTAGAATGCAGTGAAAAGCATGCGGTGTGGTTTAATAGGCTACAATACGGTTCCCCCGTCTGTAAAACTGGTGCAATTATACTCAGCAAGCGCTTTTGCAAAATGCTTTGAGTGGTTTGGAGGAGAAGGTCTGGAGAAAGGCTAGGGATCGCGATGGGAAAACGTAACGCCGTGCAGTATAATGCGAGCCAGAGCAATGCAACAGAGTGCAGCGCAGGGGAAGTCGGTGCGAGCCAGGAATACAACGCAGGGCGCTAAAACAGGACCCAATGCAAACCACTGCAACTCAATCGATTGCAATGCAATAGGACCCAGCACAAGCCATTGCAACCCAATGCAAAGGATTCTCTAATGGTGGCCATGCGCATGTTTCTAACTCCATTTCCGATGGTTTAAACGTTAACTGAATTGGCCGACTGACCCCTCCTGCGGTTTGATCTGCCTCGGATTTGCGGCTATGGCCAGGGCCGGGCACTGACCTGACCCGTGTCACTCTGGCGCTGTTCCGGCGCGCCGATGCGTTTGTAGAGCGTCTGCGTCTCCGGAAGGAAGCGAAAAAAGGAAGAAATATGAGAACTAACAAAATATAGCCCATGGGTCTGATCTGGGGGTGGCATACCGGGGTAGATGGGCGTGCGGGTTTGATCCGGGGGCAGGGAGGGGATGGGATTCCAGGGTAGACGGGCCCATGGATCTGACTTAGGCGTAACTGTCATGCTGGTGTTTTAAACTTTAAAGTCCTTGTGTATGTTAAGTGTTTAGATAGATAGATAGATAGATAGATAGATAGATAGATAGATAGATAGATAGATAGATAGATAGATAGATAGAGGGGGCACATGGAGAGGGATAGGTAGAAGAGGCGAGAGAGAACAGATAGACAGGTGTGTATGGAAAGACTGATGGACAGCTGGCTTCCCACCCCTCCCCACCTCGCTCGTCTCTCTCTTGGTCCCAGGAGTGCCTGGCCTTTGCTGCCCTCTGAATCCATCTGTCACTCCTGACTTGTGCATGAGTCTGGGGGGGGGGTGGACTATGTCAGGGGAGGCCACGACTGCGTGATGGGTCAGGCCTGTCCTGCCCCCTAGGATACACAGGGGGTCCCAATCCCTAGCCCCTCAACCTCTCCCCCCAGCCCTGCTCCCTACCCTGGGTACACAGGAGGTCCCAAGCCCCAGTCCCCCCAGCCCTGCCCCTGGGATATGCAGATCGGGAATGCCACCTTGCACGTGTTCATTATGTTGCTGATGTAGATCTGGGAGTGTCACAGACCCCTGTGACATCACCCTCGGGTCTGTGACATCACCCATGCTCCAGTGACATCACACGCTCAGCGGCGCCCTTTCCCACGGCTCTGTGACATCACCCACGCCACTGTCAGGCGCTCTCGCGGCACCACCCATGCCCCGTGACGTCACAAACGACCCCGGTGCATGGCCCCGTGGCCTCAGACACCCCCACCGCACGCCCCTGGCACCCCACCCACGTGCCCCGCTGGTACACGGCCCACGATGTCACGCACACGCCGTGCAAGGTTCCTGTCCTCCAGCAGGTGGCTGCAGGGACCTCCCGTGACTCTGTCTGGGATTCTCCTACCCCGTCCTGAATCTTCCAGATGCCCCAAGTCATTCCCCAGACCCGTCTCCCGCTGACCTTCCCTCCGGCTCCCAGCTGCCCCCAGGTGGCAGAGGGGGAAGTTGGCTGCTCCTGGGGTCCCCTGTTGGGGGAGCGGGGAGATCTGGCTCCGCCGATGCACGGGTTGGAATGCAGGAGACGCGGGATGCCTGGCGGGGGAGATCCGGCGTCGCACCCTCCCCTCCAGGGGGCAATTACTGGAAAACGGCTGCAGGTGGAGGCGACTGGCCCAGCCAGATCTGGCCGAGCCGGCCCCTCACTCCCAACCCGCAGCCCCCTGCCAGCCCAGGGCTCCCCACACAGCTCTGCCGATGCCCCTCACGCCTGGCCCGCCGCCCCCTGCCAGGCCAGGCCGCCCCCCCAGCTCAAATAACAAAGGTGTCGGGTTCGCCCTGACACAGAGATTCCTGGGGCGGCTGAACAGCTGCGGGGCCGGCGCTGGGCTTAGACAAACACATGGCTCATATCCTCACCCCCCCGCCCGTCTGCGCCCGGGGCTCACGCATTCATACACACACACACAGCCGCACACGCTGAGTACACAGGAAGCCGGGGCTCCCCCTCCGTGGGGCCAGCCTTTGACGCAAATGCCCCGTGTCACGGCAGGCCCCGGCAGCCGCAGCGCGGTGGGGCTGGCACCGGGCCTGGGCCGCGGGGGGAGCGTGCACACACACACAGAGGGGTCAGTGATCCACACAGAGACGCTGACACACACACGCACGATGGCAGCCTGGGAGCTGGGCCACGCAGCGGGTGTGTGTGTGTGTGTCTGGGCTGGGCCTCGGGACGCCTGGGTTCTGGTCCCACCTCCGTGAGCGCGGCCAGGTTTCTTCCCTGCTCGGTGCCTCAGTTTCCCCCTCTGCGCACTGGGGTGATGACCCAGCCCCTCCCTTGGAAAACTGGTGGGACAGCGAGAGCCGGGAATCGTGGACATTAGGGGAGCTGGGGGGGCAGATTGGGGGGGATCCCTGAGACAGATGGGGGGTGCAGGCAGTTTCTCCCAGGCTCAGCTTGGCATCTGTCCAGCTGGGGTCATGGGGAGGTCGGGGTCACGCTGGGGCCTGCACATTGGCACTATGGTGTTAGGGGTCACTGGGAGGGTCGGGGGGTCACTATGGGGGGTCCATGGTGCAGGGAGGGCGGGTGGGGCATATCTGAGGATGGCTGGAGGGGGAGGGGTTTATGGGATGGGTTGGGGGGTGCAGGGGGAGGGAGCTGCACTGGGTGGGGATGACGGGGGGACTGTAGGCTGCTCCCAGTGGGGCCTCTGGCCCAGCACAGCAAGAGGGGGCAGGCCAGGGCTCTGCGCCCCGGGGCAGGGGCCGAGTGTCAGTGACGGGCACAGCCGAGCCAGGCCCAGGCCCCTCCATGGCTCCAGCCTCGCTGGCGGGGCGGCGCCGGGGAACCCCAGACAGGCTGGGGAAGCCGGCAGCGGCTAGGGGCAGGGCAGGCGGCCGGGGACGGGCAGCCCTCCTGGGTCCAACGACTCGTGTTGCCTGCGCTGGGTAATTTTGTGCCGGGAGCCGGGAGCCGCTGGCTGGGAAAGATGGGATGCAGGTGGGGGAACTGAGCTCCGAGAGAGCTGGGGAGAGAACCTAGGAGTCCTGGCTCCCAGCCCCCTTCCTCCCCCCCCCACGCTCTAACCACTAGACCCTACTCCTCTCCTAGAGCCAGGGATAGAACCCAGGAGTCCTGGCTTCCAGCGCACCCCTGCTCTAACCACTGGACCCCACTTCCCTCCCATGTGAAAGGAGATTGATTTTGCAGTTGTGTGTTTGCAGCCTGATTCCATCTCAGCACATTTTCACTCTGATCCTGGAGACCCCCCCAAATTCTCCCCACTCTGTGCCCCACCCCCACTGGAGCCCCCCCAGATTCCACCCCTCTGCACCCCTGGATTGCCCCCACTCCAGACCCGTGGGAATCTTCCCGCAGTGGAAATGCAGTTGAATTTGACCCAACAAAATGTTACAGGAGGGTGGAAATGGAGCCACCCCCCCCTTCCTGCCCCCCCACCCCACAGCACCCCCTGCTGGGAGAAGATGGGGCTGCGGTAGTCGGGAGCCGCTCCCGCCAGTGCCCCACAGCGCCCCCCAATGGGCCAGGCCGGGAGCTGACCCTGCTCTGGGCCCTCTCTTGGGGGCCGCGTGGCCTGTGGGCCGTGGCCTTTGTCTTGCGGCTGCCGCTCCCCCCTCGGTGGCCTCGGCGGGTTTGTGGCCAGCCCGAGCCATGACGCCGTGGCCACCCCAGAGCCTGGCGGCTCCGCCTCACCCCCGACCGCCCCACCACAGGGAGGGCGGGTCGCCCATGAGCTCAGGGCCTGGCTGGAACAGAGCCCAGGGGAAGAGGGGGTGCGGCTTGGGGAAAACAAGGGGGGATCTGGGGCATTTAGATCCTCAGCCCCAAAGCAGCACGGTGAGAAACAACACAGCCTTGCATGCAACACAACACTGCACAATGCAACACAACGCAGCAGTGCATGCAACACAACAGTGCGATATAAGGCGAAACAACACAGTGCTGCATGGTGGGGGGGACACCGCAGCACTGCATGCAATGCCACACAGCCCAACATAGCGCAACACAACGCACCGCAGCACTGTGCTGCCCCGTGGGAAACAACACGCCACGAGGCGGCACGACACCGCTCTGTCCACTGGGAAACAGCACAACCCACTGTCACACAGCACAGATTAGAAGACAACCTACTGCAACACAACTGAACGTGCCACAGTGAAATACAACCTAATGTGGTGTGGTGCGAGGGAACACAATACACAACACAACAGTCCAGTGCTGCACAAAACAATGCTGCCAAATACCCGGTACAGCCAGTGTAATGCAAGGTTACAACTTAGCACAATGGCGTACAACACACAGCAGCAACACAACACAGGACAACAGACGGCGGTCAAGAATGCAGCACAACGCACAGACGTAACACAGTGCAACACAACACGCAGGGTGAGACACGGACGTAACACAATGCAACACCACACAGGAAGCTGCAACACGAACCAACACAACACAACATCGTGCACAATGCAAAACAACACAACACACACAATACGACAGAATGTGACGCAAGACTTAACCCAACAGCAGCACACCGCGGGTCCCACACACACTGGGTGAGAGGCCACACACAAGTCGCATGGTCTAACTTCGGGGTCAAACCCAACGCAAACCACAATGCGACACAACTCGGTTTGGGGTCAGGTTTTCCAACCCGCCCACTCACTTTCGGAGAGATCCAAACAACACAACACAACCCGGTGTTGTTCAGGCTTGTCCCCATCTCCCCCCCATACCCTTCACAAACTACACACAACACAACTCAGTTTTGTCTAAGGTCTGTCCCCCCCTCCACTTTAGATGTGAGTGGGGCTGGGTCGAGGGATGCAGAAGAAGCGGCTCTCGCCCCCTGGGGGGATGCAGAAAGTGTGTGTGTGTGTTGTGTTGTGAGCTCACACAACAGCTCTGTGCTGGCCACGCAGCAGCTGCAAAAAAAAAAGAGAGCAAGTGGCGCCGTCTCGTGGCTAAAACCTGGCGCTGCAGCTTATGCAAAACACGTGGGGGCTGGTTTAGGGCACAGTTCTCAGGCTGGGGCCCCCCGACTCCTGCCGGCGCCTCTGATCATTTTTCCTAAAATACCTCATTAACCTGAGGCAAAACGAATAAAGGTGCACGTCAGCCCGGGCGACCCATCGGGCTTTATTTATGTAGGGTTTTGTTGTGGTTTTGCAGAGGCGCTAATACAAATAACGTACAGCTGTCACTATTCTTCGCTGGTCCGAAACACAACGAAGGTGCTTCGCACACGCGCCTCGTGCTTTTGCTTGGTTTGCTGTTTAGAACCACTGGCTGGTAAATCTGCCGGGAAAAGCGACATTAACGAACCTACAACTGTCACAGCCGATTGACTCAGCCCTGACAAGCTGGGGGACAAATTAAGTCCTGGATGAGGAGTTGGGAAGGGAGGCAATGGGGGTGGAGGGTCGGGGGTGATTGCGGGGAGGTGAGCCCAAAGCTGGCACTGGGGGACTGGGCCCAGAGCCCGAAGCCCCACGATCAAATCCCGGGGCCCGGCAGCTAGGGAACGGGGACCAAGTCCGCGGCGGAGGGATGGAGCCTGCTACCACGCACAGGGATCCCGAAGTCCCACCACAGGAAGGGAGCTCACGCCGGCTGCATTTACGTCTCTGGAGGGAGGCAGCAGCATCTATGCCGGGAGGGATGGACGCGCAGACAGCCGTGGCTCTTGTTTGGCGGAAGGCCCAGGCCCCAGTAGATCTCAGGGTGTGTATTTTCCTGCCCCAGGGCCCTTCCGGGCTGGTTTGTTATTGTAGGGTCTCGCGGGGGAGCAGGGGAGGTGCAGCACCAGCCAGTCTGTTATTGTAGGGTCCCAGGTAAACGGCTGGTTTCGAGGCAACACTAATATCTGGCTGAGGCGACTCCTGCATCATTGGGGCTTTAGGACGAGAAGGGGTTAAAGAAACAGAGGCCCCAAACACCCCAGTCTGGGAGCCGGGGGGAGCCTGGGGCTGGACTAGCAGGGGCTGCGGGGAGGGAGTGAGGGGCGCCGCGGGAAGCTGTGCGGCAGTGGCAGGTTCCCAGACATCCCACGAGTCCATCGGCTGATGACGAGGCTGCCCCGGGTTTGCTGCGGGGGGGGGAGGCATTGATGTTAATGGTCCCAATGTCACAGATTCAGAGAAACAGCCCCCCCCCCCAGCACCTCACTGGGTGTGGGGACCGGCTGGCTCAAGGCAATGGGGCAGGGGGCCTCTCCCCTCTAGGGGCACTGGCTCCCATGCAGCCCCACGGCGAGGACTGGCTCCCCCCCCAGCTCTGCCGCTGCCCCTCACTCCTGCCCCCCCCCTTATCTCAGCCGCAGAGGGGGGCTCTAGAACCCCTGGGTTCTGTGAGGCGGGTTCTAGAACAGCCAGGCAGGCCCCTGGCCCTGCCCCGGCGTCTGGCGCCCCCCTGGTTTGCGCAGCCGGACCCCCTGGGGCTGAGGGTCTTTGCTGTGTGCTCCCCGCTGGGCCCTATAGGGGGCGCCCCAGCCCGGGAGCTGTCCCCCCCCCACGCCTGCCCCCTCCCCGGACCGTGAAGGGCTGGGGATGAAGCCAGGCTCCGGCCCGTCCCTCCCGCGGCTGCCCCTGCCTCTGCTCTGCCTTCTGCTGGCGCTGAGTGTTGGGGGGGCTGGTGAGTGGGGGCTGGCCCCCAGGGGTGGGACTCAGCTGGCCGGGACAGCAGTGTGGAGCGCTTGTCCCTAGGGGACCCCTAAGAGCTCCCAACCTGGGGGGCTTTGTGGGGGCAGGGGGCATCCAGGGCGGCCATGCAGGGCGCCCGGAACCGGGAAGGGATGACCGAGCGGGGACGGGGAGGAGACCCAGGCGTCCGGGAAGGATGGGGCCCACTCTCAATTCTGCCCCTCTCCCGCCAGGTGTCAAAGGGATGTCCAGCTTCTTCAGACCCCTAAGTGAGTAACTGGCCCCCCCACCGCCCTGCCTCCAGCCCCATCCCTCCACGCTGCCCCCCTCACCCCCTACTAACTCTTTTCCTGCCCCCCCACCACAGTAGCTCTCATCTGCTTCCTTCCCCTATGCCCCAGCCCCACTGAACTCCCCCATCCCCCCCCACCTGAGGTCACCCCACATCCCCTGCTGCTGCACTAGCGCAGACCAAGGGCCCCCCCTCGTGGCAGCACGAAGAATGACCTGGACCCCAAATCGGGGGGGGGGAGGTGCTCAGAGCCTGGGGGGAGGCTGGAGGTGGTGGGGTGCAGTCGGCACTAACGGGGTCCCCCCCCCAGCCTGTGCTCAGAACCCCTCCCTGCGGACGCCCTGCGGCGGCAACCCGGAGAGGTTCTACGCCGGCCAGTGTCTGCAGAGGAAATGCTGCCACGGCAATGGCACCTGCTACCACTATGCCATCGACGGTGAGTGTCTCCCAGAGCCCGCCGCACCCCCGCGCCAGGCCCTGTACACCCAGCCACCTCCCACCCCAGAGCCCGCCGCGCCCCACGCCGGGCCCTGTACACCCAGCCCCCACGTCCCGCCCCAGAGCCAGCCGCGCCCCCGCGCCGGACCCTGTACACCCAGCCCCCACGTCCCACCCCAGAGCCAGCCATGCTCCCGCGCCGGACCCTGTACACCCAGCCACCTCCCACCCCAGAGCCAGCCGCGCCCCCGCGCCGGACCCTGTACACCCAGCCCCCACGCCCCACCCCAGAGCCAGCCGCGCCCCCGCGCCAGACCCTGTACACCCAGCCCCCACGTCCCGCCCCAGAGCCAGCCGCGCCCCCGCGCCGGACCCTGTACACCCACCCCCCACGTCCCACCCCAGAGCCAGCCGCGCCCCCGCGCCTCACCCCAGAGACAATCGCACTCCGGCGCCCGACCCTAGAGGGATCGTGTCTCAGCCCAGGGCCCCTCTATAACCACTCCCCACATCCCACCCCAGAGCCAGCCGCAGCCCCACGCCTTGCCCTGGAGGCAGCTGGCAGAGGCTGAGGTTTCCCCACCTTCCCTTTCCACGCCAGCGCCACGCCAGCGCCGGAACGCCGGGATCCTGGGCGGGGTGTGCGCTGGGGCCGCCGCGCTGTTCCTCTGCGTCTGTGTCGTCTGGTAGGTGACCGCACCTGGGCTCTGTGGCCCCACTGGGAGGGGCAGCATGGGAGGGAACCGGAGCCCAAGGGTTGGGCAGCTGGAGCGTCCTGGGGGCACAGAGAGGGGCCCAGGCTCCGCCCGGACTCCTGGGTTCTCCATGCTCAGAGCTGGAATCAAGCCAGCTTTCCACACAGGCGGATTCTGGCTCAGCCCAGAAAGGGGCCTGGAGCCTTTCACTTCTAGGGGGTGCCGGCTCTCATCAGACCCCAGGGCAGGGACTAGCTGGCTGGGGGGGCACAGGCCCTTTCCTATTTGGGCCACTAAACACCCCCATGCAGATAGAACCCAGGAGTCCTGCCCCCCCACCTCTGCTCTAACCACTAGGCCCCGCTCCCTTCCCAGAGCCAGGGATAGAACCCAGGAATCCTGGCTCCCAGCCCCCCCATTCTGCGTTCTCCCCCCAGGAGGCTGAAGGGGGCCCGGAAGGCGGGAAAGGAGGCCAAGGAGCCGAGGTCGGACGCGGAGTTGGCTGATTATCTAACGAAGCTGCTGGATGAGACCGAGGAGGAAGAGGAGGAGGAGACGGAGCCCAGGGAGGAAGAGCCGAAAGAGAGGGGGGAGTAGGTACGGGTGGGGAGGGGGACCAGCCACCCCCCCTCCCCACCACCTGCCTGCCACACCCCACGCACAATAAAGGGTTCATTTTTTTCACGTCTTTCCTGATCAGCTGGGAGGGGCGCTGCCCCCAGAGCAAGGAAATCCCCTGCCCCCCACCCAGCCCCTGCGCCCCACCCCAGGGAATGGAGCCCGGGATGTTTCCCCTCTAACTCCTAGACCCCCCCAAGCCACGGAGAGAACCCAGGAGTCCTGGCTCCCAGCTCCCCCTACTCTCACCGCCAGCCTCCGCTCCCCAGCCTGTGACGCAGGACGAGGAAGCAGAGAACGGAGGCCTCAAGACACAAGGGGTTTTAAATACAGACAGACGGACAGACACCCCTTCGCGGGGTCAGGGGGCCCTCGCCAGAGACCCTGCCCCACCCCAGAGTCTCTCTCTGTCCCTCTGTCCTGTGGCCGGTTGGGGTCCCTCCGTCTCGCAGCCCCGTCAGTGCTGTCTGAATTGGTGGGGGGGGTCCCAAACTGAGCCCCCATCCGACTTGTGCCCCCCAGGCTCCATCCCAAGAAGCATCTGGAAGAGACAGACAAGTGGGTCACAGGCTGGAGGGGGGAGCAAGGACTTTGGGGGATAATTTATCTGGGGCCAACCCCCCCCCCCGCTGTCAGAAGGGGCCAGCCAGATATTCCACACCCCTTGACCAAGCTATCCACATCCCCAGAAAACAGCCCCCAACCCTGGCCCCCCCCACGCTGGGCCCCGGGGCTCCCCCTGTCGCTGCCCCACGCTGGACCCTGGGCTCTGGTTACCAGCCTCAGGCATGAAAATGCGATGAAGGTGGGGCAGGAATGTGGTGCTGGGGGTGGGGCAGGGAACATGGGGGGGCCGCGGGGCTGGCATCCCCTAGGCCCTTCCCTGGGTGAGGCTTGAGGGGCTGGGGGCGCCGGTTCAGGGTGGGGAGCTCGGGGCACAGGGGAGGGGTGGGGTGGGTTGGGGAGGGTTGCAGGGTTTGGGGGGCAGGTGAGTGGGGCACAGTTTGGGGGCACAGGGGACAGGGCAGTGAGGGGTGGCAGTGAGGGGGCCACAACAGCAAGGGGGGCACAGAGGTCAGGGGGCAGGACAGCGGGGGGCAGGTGAGGGGGGGCTCAGGGGCCAGGGGCAGGGCAGTGAGGGGCAGGGCAGGAGAGCAAATGGGGGCTTGGGGGGCAGAGGCCTCGGGAGCAAGGCAGCGAGGGGGACTTGGGGGGGGCAGGGGCCTGGGGGGGCAGGGTCAGGGGGCAGGGCAGTGAGGATGGGGGGCACAGGGGGCCAGGCAGCAAGGGGGAGCTCGGGGGCCGGGCTGGCGTTACCTCTAGGCCGTCTCCCGGGGCGGGGGTCCCTGGGCGCCCCGGACGGGGCCGAGGGCCAGCGGGCCGGCCTGGCGCCGGGACCAGCGGCGGGAGATCTTGCGGGCCAGGCGGGCCAGGGTGCCCCCCTTGGCGGCGTAGTCGCGCCCCAGCTCGTCGGGCGCCAGCTCCAGGTTGCCCGTGTACCACAGCACCCAGGCCAGCAGACTCAGGAAGACCAGCACGGCCCCGGAGTAGATCAGCAGGTCCCCGAAGTCCTGGCCTCGCACCCGCAGCCGGGCGAAGATGCCCGTCAGCAGCGCCCCCATGCCCGCCCCGTCCAGCAGCAGCGCCAGGCACAGCGCCAGCCGGCAGCGGCCCAGCCCCGCCGAGGCCATGGGAGCAGAGAAAGGGGTCACGGGGGGGGGCAGAGCCAGCAGGGCCCAGGCAGGGCAGGGAGGGAGGCCGCCAGGTGCGCACAGAAGCAGAGCGGGGCGGGCCCGGCCAGGTAGGAGCGCTCCCGGCCCGGGTTAACCTGTCCCTGCCTGGCACGGGGCGCAGGGCGGGGCCCAGGGGGTCCTGCTCTAACCACTAGACCCCACTCCCCACCCACAGCTGGGGAGGGGACCCAGGAGTCCGGGGGCTCCCAGCGCCCCCCCACTGGAGGGCAGGGCCACGCTCAGTCACCCACGTTATCGGGTCCCACCGCACCTGGCGAGATCAAAGGGGACCCAAGCCCTGCCCCCAGGCGTGCCCCTGCCCAATCAGCTGTGTGGAATAACCCCCTCTTCCTGCTCACCTTTACCTGTCCGGCCAATGAGAACCCAGGCTGCGGGGGCGGAGTTACCTTTAACCCTTTCCCAACAGGTCGGCGTTGCTCAATAAACCCAGCATGGGTGAAACCTCCTGGGGGAGAACCCAGGAGTCCTGGCTCCCGGCCGCACCCTCCCTCTAACCACTAGACCCCACTCCCGTCCCAGAGCTTGGAGGAGAACCCAGGAGTCCTGGCTCCCAGCCCCTCTGCTCTAACCACTAGACCCCACTCCCGTCCCAGAGCCAGGGAGAGAACCCCTCCACGGGCAAGGAGCCCAGGCCTCCGACAGCCAGGGACAGTCACCCCTGGATCTCTGCTCTCCCCCCGCCGAGCTAAGCAGGCAGCACAGAGGGGAAACTGAGGCACGCACCGTATTCATACGAAACACTATGAAAGAATCCCGCCGTGCCACGCCCGTCCCTGCGAGGGGTAGAGCAGCCCTGCCCCGTGGGGTGTGTAGCCTGGGGTCTGTGAGGTGCCCAGAGGCCGCAGCGACGGGGGCCGGAGGAGGCTGTCTGGTGGGCAGGTAGCCCCAGGTGTGTGCGGGGGGGCTGGCAATGTCACAATGCCAGGCCCCAGGTCAGAGGTTCCGTCCGGGGCAGCCTAGAGCAGAGGGGGCTGAGATGGCGTCTCGCCAGGAGGGGGCAGTGACCCTGGCAGCACCTTGTGCCGGGGCCATGGCCCCCCGAAGCGCTGGCTGCCCCGGGCCCCTGCTGCTCCCGTGGTGTGCCCCATGGCCTGGGCCTCCTGGGACCCTCAGCCCCGCCGAGCCAGCCCTGCGCCAGTGAGCCGGCCCCAATGCTCATGTACCCCCCAGGTGGGCTGGGGAGTGGTGTGTGAGGGGGGCAGGACGCCTGGGTTCTCTCCCCGGCTTTGGGAGGGGAGTGGGGTCTAGTGGTGAGAGCGGGAGAGCTGGCAGCCAGGACTCCTGGGTTC
>ML675667.1:1024795-1043455 GCA_007922155.1 Mesoclemmys tuberculata | reverse complement strand
GTCTAGTGGTGAGAGCGGGAGAGCTGGCAGCCAGGACTCCTGGGTTCCCTTCTCCCTGGCTCCCCCCAGGGCTCGTGCGGAGGAGCCCGCACTCCTTCCCCGAATGCATCAGCGACTTCGCCTTTGCCGGCTGGATCCCGGTCATCGGGGAGCTGCAGAAGCTGCTGGCGCGGGGGGAGTACGGCCCCCTGTGCCCCGCCCCCCTCTTCGAGAGCAACTTCCTGCAGGTGTGTGCTGCCCCCCCACTGGTGGGGTGTCCAGGGGAGTGGGGCCGCCCCAGAACACCCTCTCTAGGCTGCTCCTTGCCCAGCAGCCACCATGGCTGGGCTCCGCGTTCTAGTCCTGCTGCCCCGGGGAGGGAGGCGTGATCCAGCTGGGATGGCCCGTGCGCTGCCTGCCCCATCCCCCCCACTAATCCCCCCCCATTTCAGGTGACCAAGCGGGGCGAGCTGGTGGACATGCACAACCGCGCCAGCCTGCTGACCCTCGGCATTGCTGCCACCAGCCCGGCCCTGCTCCTGCCCGACGTCATGATTATCGCCCGCCCCACGGAGAGGCCCCAGTGGGAGCTGCTGGGGCCCAAGGGGGCTCGCGGCCCACCGGAGCTGGAGCTGACGCGGTGAGTGCCCGCAGGGGACGTCTTTCCTCGGCAGTCCGGGCCCGGGGTGGCGCTCAGGGGTGCTGTACGGCAGGGAACCGGGTGGGGGGCTCAATCTGCCTAGGAGCCAGGCCCAACATAAGCTCCAAGGGCCTGGTTGGTGACTGGGAGGGAGACTCCCATGACAATCTCTGTGCTGTTAACAGTGGCTGCATAAACGGCTGCAGCGCCCCACCCCAGAGATGGCCGCATCCCGGTGCTGGCTGAGGGATCCCTGTGTAAACAGAGGCCAGCCCTGCTCTAACCACTAGGCCCGACTCCTGACCCATAGATGGGGATAGAACCCAGGAGTCCTGGCTCCCCCCCTGCTCTAACCACTAGGCCCCACTCCCTGAGCGGGTCTGGAACCCAGGCATCCGGCTGAGCCCTGCCCCCCCCCCCGGGCAGGCTGATCCCGCTGGAGCTGGTGAGCCTCTACCTGCACGACGTGGGCGAGCAGCGGCTGAAGCTGCGCCTGGCCACGGGGCGCGTCTACTACCTGCAGCTCTGCGCCCCCCGGGGGGAGGAGCGCCCCCTCTTCGCCCGCTGGCTGCGCCTCATCTACCTGCTGCAGGCCCCCCCAGGCAGCAGGGCCAGCGCCCCCTCCTGGCACAGCTCCGACCTGCGCAGCCGCAATGCCAAGGCGAGCCGGGCGCGCCGCGTGGGGGGCGCTGGCCAGGGCAGTGCAGAATTGTGGGGTGTGTGGGCAGGGGCCGTGCCATGGGCTGGGGAGGGATGAGGGGTGCCAGGGTGGCGTGGAGGGCTGGGGGTCAGGAGGTGGGGAGCACAGCACAGGAACAGCGTGGGTGGCACGGGTGGGGTGGGGGCAAGAGGCACAGGGAGGTGGGGGGGCCCAGTGTGGGGGCCGACATGGGGGGCACTGGGTGGGGACATAGGGTGGCGGGCACAGCACTGGGGGCACTAGGCAGCATGGGGGGTGGGTCCTGTTCTGCTGGCCTGACCCCATCTTTCCGGCCCTGCCCCCCATCTCTCCAGCCCCCCCCCAAGCCAGCGGCTGCAGCCCATCCGTGAGGAGGAGGAGCCTGGGGCCCTGATGCCCCGACTCGGGGAGCCCCCAGGTGGGAGGAGCCGGCCCCCCACCCAGGGGCAGCCGAGCGGGAGGCAGCGCCCAGCCAGCCCCACCGGGGGGCAACAACCTGCCGCGTAGGTACCGCTGGAGGCCACAGGGTTGGGGGGCTGGACGCCAGGACTCCTGGGTTCTCTCCCCAGCTCTGGGAGGGGAGCAGGGGCTGGTGGTTGTTGTAGGGGCAAAGGGGGCTGGGGGCGTATGTCTCCCTTGACCCCTCCGTGCAGGTTACATGGAGGGTGGGGGCTGGGATGTGGGGGGGGCAGGGGCTCCCCATTCCCTGGAGATCAGAGAGGGGGTCTTGGGGAGCCCCTGCACGTGGGTCTGCGATCTGTGGAGGATTCCAGCCAGCCGCGTGGGGTGCCCCCGCCATCCCTCCACCCCTGCGGGCCGGGCGGTTCTGATCCGGGCTCTCTTTACAGGCAGAGCATGGGGGGACGAGGGGCTGGACGGCCGGCGATGCCCAGCACGGGTAGGTACCGCGCAGGCCGATACAGGAATCGGGTCACCCACGCAGCATCTCCTGTGGGGGAGGTGGGTCTAGGGCAGCCAGGACCCCCCACCTCCCCGCCACCCAGCCCCTCAATCTCCTTCTGTTTCGCAACAGCCTCGGTGAGACGCTCCCCCAGCACCACCCAGTTTGATGGGCTGGCCGGGTCCCACGCAAAGGTCGCTGACCCACGGATGCAGGTGAGGGCTGGCCTGCGCGGGGAGTGACCCCCAACCTTGAGGTCTGGGGGGCTGTGTCTTGGGCAAAGGACCCCCCCTCTCCCAGGAAGGGAGCTAGGGGGGGAGCTGGGAGCCAGGACTCCTGGGTTCTCTCCTTGACTCTGGGAGGGAAACCGGGGGGTGCTGGTGGATAAAGCTGCCGTTACCCCAGGGTCCTTTCCCAGCAGGGCCCAGCGTCCAGGGAGCAGAGCTGCAGAAGCCCGCCGTATCTCGAGGGCCCCTCCCGGGAGCCGAGTGTGGAGAGGAGCCGTGGGCAGCTGAACGTGGCCATCCCTTCTGGGGAACAAGGGGGCGTCAGTTCCCAGAGCCAGGCGGAAAGCCTGAGCCGGCGTGGACCTAGCACAGCGTCCAAAGCCTCCATTGCTCCCGGCTCCCCTGAGCGATCCAGAGCTTCCGTGGGTGTGGGGCGCTCGGCGGTAGCCACAGCCTCCATGGGTGTGGGGCACTCGGAGGTAGCCACGGCCTCCATGGGTGTGGGGCGCTCGGCGGTAGCCACGGCCTCCGTGGGCGTGGGGCGCTCCCTTCCGTGCACGGCCTCGGTGGCAGCAGGTCCGTCCAGGCTGGGCAGTGCCCAGCCCTCGAGGATGGATGGACAGATGGAGCCAGGCAGGAGCTCCGGGGAGAGGAGTCAGCGTGGATCTAGTGCGGCATCTGGGCCACCCAGAGCCGCCATGGCCCCCAGGTCCCACGAGCAGCCCGGTGAGTCCATGGCTCCCAGCTCTCCATTGCCTCCTGCTCCTCCAGAGAGATCCCGACAGTCTGTGGGCGTGGGGCCTTCAGAGGTAGCCACGGCGTCCGTGGCCGTGGGCCCCTCTGGGCAGAGAAGCCGGAGCAGCCCCCCCGTGGGAAGAAGATCCAGGGAGACAAGTGGAGAGGGTGTCAAAGGCAAAGCCCGGTCCAGCTCTGGCCACGTCAGCCAGAAGAGGCTGTCCAGGTAGGTGGGGTCGGTGGGTACCGGTTAAACATATAACCAGCCCCCCGCGCCCCACCCCAGAGGCAGTCGCATCTCGGCACTGGGTGAAATGATCTCCTGCAGTCTGTGTAAGCTACTTGGTTAAAGTGCTTTGTGTAATGAAACCTGCTCCGTCGGTCTGTCTGTCTGTCCCTGCCACCCTCCGCTGGAGGGGATGAGCCCTGCTCCGTGTGTGCGAGCGCGAGCAAACTATCTGTCCTCCATGGGCTGCGTTCAGATCTCTCTGACACCTTGTCCTATGCCCCGTACTGCTCCCGGCTGAGGGGGATTCTCCATTCACCTGAAGGGCAGGGGCTGGAGCTTTACCCATAGGAAGCGGCAGCCTGAACCCACTGTCCCTGAGTGGTACATGGGAGGGAGATGGTGCTGTCGCCCCCCCACCCGATGCCCAGGTGTGAGCGTCTCAGGATATTCGAGGCCCACGGTCACTGGGAGCTGAACTGTGGATCTTCCTCCGCAGGGAAAAGGCCTCGGACTCGAAAGGAAAGTTTAAATCAGCTCTGAGCTCAGGTATGGAGAAAATCCTCCTTCCCACAGCAAGGGAATTTCCTGCCCTGCACCCCACAGCACCCCTCACTGGGAGAGGTGGGGTAACTGGGAGCCCTGTGCCCCACAGCGCCCCCACGTGGCTGCCCCGTGTCTCATTGCTCTGTCCCTCCCTCAGCCAAGCAAAGGAGCAGCCTCACGTTTGTGACCATCTACAGTGCCCTGTCCAACTCCCTGGACAAGGTGACGGGAGGGAAACTGAGTCAGGTAGGGGCCAGGGTGCAATGGGGGGGCTCAGAGGGGTGGGGGTCGGGCGGCAGGTGGTGAGCTCCCCCCTGGACCAGAGCCCCATGGACAAGAGGACTGTGCGTGCTGGGGGAGGGGCTGGCACCATCCCCTGAAGTGCCCATGCCCACTCCCATGACACCCCACAGCCCGGAGCCCTCTGCCCCCTCATCGTGAGCCCCCCCGGACACTCTACTTGAGACCCCCAGGGCCCCGGGCCCTGTCTGATTCTCCCTGCCCTCCCTCCTCAAAGAGAAGGAGCCGGGAGGATGCCAAGACGCAGGTGTCTTCGAAGCCCTCCAAGCGGGTCACCATCTCGGGCGTGGTGGAGATGTCGGGCCAGGGCATCCCGGAGGCGAGCTCCGTGGCACCCTCGACCGTGGAGAGCAAGGGGCAGAGTGACGGGGAACAGGCCCCAGCTGGCTCTGGGGCAGCTCTGGGCTGCGAGACCGACCGACTGTCCAGGGCGCAGCCTGGGGGGTCCAGAGCCACCGTGCGTCCCAGCTCCCCTGAGAAATCCAGAGCCTCCGTGGGCGTGGGGCGCTCGGCCGTGGCCACGGCCTCCGTGGGCGTGGGGCGCTCGGCCGTGGCCACGGCGTCGGTGGCAGCGGGTCCTTCCAGGCTGGGGAAGGACGGAGAGATGGAGTCGGGCAGGAGATCCAGGGAGCCAAGTGCAGAGAGGAACCGAGCTCTGCTGGGCCACGTTGGCCCTTCGGCGGAGCAGGGCACGTCCCGTTCCCGGAGCCCCGTGGGGAGGCCAAGCCAGCTGGGGCCTAGTGCCGTGTCCGGAGCTTCCGGGACAGCCGGCCCTTTGGAGAGATCCAAAGTCTCCGTGGCTGCCGGCCCCTCAGAGAAATCCAGAGTCTCCGCAGCCGCCGGCCCTTCGGAGATGGCCACGGTATCGGTGGCTGTGGGTCCGTCCGAGCTGGGGCCACGGAGCAGCACCCCGCCCTCAGAAAGGGACCGGCTGAGCCTGCCGGGTGCGAGATCTAGCGAGTGCAGCAAGCGGGGGAGGCGGAGCGGAGGCCGAATTGGCTCCCCAAGCTCCGCTGGGGAGGCTGGGACCCCTGGCACCGTGGCTTCCCTGGGAATGGACGGTGACAACATGTCCAGAGGAACATCTAAGAGGTCCAGAGCCTCCGTGGCTCCCGGCTCTCCTGAGAGATCGAGACCTGCGGCTCCAGATTCTGCTGGGAGATCCAGAGCGTCCGTGGCTCCAGGATCTGCTCAAAGATCCAGCGCCTCCAGGGCTCCCGGCTCTCCTGAGAGATCGAGACCTGCGGCTCCAGGATCTGCTGAGAGATCCAGAGTGTCCGTGGCTCCCGGCCCGGCAGAGATGCCTGCAGTGTTGGTGGCTGTGGGACGATCTGAGCCTGCGGGGACAGAAGTTCGGGTCCTCAGTGAGGGGAGGAGCTGGCTCAGCTCCTTGAACTCCGGGGCTCCTCTGGGGACCGAGGCCGGGGACGCAGCCCCAGGCAGCACCCACCGGGGGAAATCTGGGGGACAGAGCCGAGGCCGGGCCAGGGAGAAAGGAGGGGCCCATTCCCGGAGTCCCTCGGGCCAGCGGAGCCAGGCGTCCCACAGGAGATCCGCAGTCTCCGTGGCAGTGGGGCTCTCCAAGCCGGCTGTGGTCTCGGTGGCTGTGGGTCCCAGTGGCGCCCGGCCCCCGGAGTCGGGCAGACAAGGAGAGCCGGGCTGCGGACCTGGGAGAGCCAGCGTGGCGAGGAGCCGGAGCAGAGGTCGGCAGGAAGACAAGCAGGACCCCTCCGTGGGGCACCCCGCCAGCAGGTGGGTGGGGCCGGGGGGGTGTCCTATCAACCTCGCGCATTCAGCAGGGGCTGCTACTCCAGGATTCCTGGGTTCAATTTCCAGCCGTGGAGAGCGGAGCGGAGTGGGGACTAGTGGTTAGAGCAGGGAGGCTGGGAGCCAGGATTCCTGGGTTCTATTTCTGTCCGAGACTGACTTTCTGTGACTCCAGATCAAGCTCCATGCCTCAGTTTCCCCCACTACACCGTAGGGCTGTCCTTCCTCCCCCCATGAGCCGCATAGCCGAGTGCTGCGCTCCCTGTGGGACCTTGGGGGCACCGCAGAGCGGCCTGGTACCTGGAGACCCTGACGATTCTCACTGGATGCCCTCTCCCTTTCTCTAGGACAGGCAGCTGCATTTCCTGGGGGCTCAACGGTCGCCCCCATTCCTCCTACCCCTTGCTTCTGAGACTCAAGACTTCCTAAGCTTAGCTCAGGTCTGGTCCGTTCCCAGGAGCTTCTCTCACCAGGCCAGGAGGGAAGTGGTGTCTAGCGGTTAGAGCAGGGAGGGTAGATATGCGGGGTGCAGGACTCCTGGGTTCCATACCTACCTTGGTCTGGCTGCACAAGCCTTCCTCGGATTCCCACTCTACATTACCCCTCTGGGTCTCTCTAATATCCCGGGACTGACACAGCTACAAGAAACAGATAGTGTCACCTAGTGGATAGAGTGCTGGGTCTTGGCCTCTTTCTTCCCCATCTGTAAAATGGGCATAACGTTACATTTTCTGTAAAGCGCTTTGAGCTCTACGGATGATTTCAGGATCATTATCAGTTTCTTCTCACTTAGACACTCTCCACTGCAAGGTGCTAATGAGGAAGCCGTCGCAGATTGGTTTCTACCCTGCTATTTTTGTCATTTTTATTTGTCGTAAAAATTGGTCATTATTTTTGTAATTATTCCAATCACACTGATTATTTTACTTAAAACTCTGAGTAACCCAGTTAGCCCCAGGTAAATGACCACTTTGCTACACTTACAGTTGTTGATTTAATTCAGCAGAAATGCAGATCAATGCAAACATTGTAATAATGACATTTATCTGCAGACCTGGCAGTTTCATCTCAGGTATCCATGCAGACTTTATGACTGAGAACTGAGTTCTCAATTAAATGAAACATTCTGAAGAAAGCATCTGATTTCATATTTTTGGGGTGTAAAACTGAAAATTTCTGCTTGAAAATTGACATTTTTACCCCTTTTATTGGCTAAAACTTTTTCTTTGGGTTTGGATCAGAATTGATTCAGGTTTTGGCAGAGTTCAGCTAATTTTTTGTTTAGTTTTTTTCACGTTGTCGGATTTTTCCCTAGTTTTTAGCAGGTTTTGGCCAAAAAAAAATTTGGGTGACTTTTTTCCCCCTTCACATTTTCAGTCCTAATTCTCTTCCCCCTTGATGTACATTTCAACAGTTTCTGGCAAAAATATTTTTTTTCAGCTAGTTTTTTTGGTTTGCTTCTTGCCAATTTTCGGTCAACATTGTTTCAGTTTTCAGCCACTTGGGGGCAGAGGTTGGCCAATTTTTATAGCTCAAATTTGGTCGATTATTTTCAACCAAACCTTTTATAGCCCAATTTTTTTGACAGCTGTTTGTGTTACCAGGCAATTGTTTTCATGATTTTCAAATTTCCTGGGTGGGGGCGTTGTTTGGTTTTTTGAGCCAAAGTTTAAATTTGCCATTGAAAATTTAGACAGAACTGAAAAATCATTGGGTGAGTTGCGATTTGCTATGGAAAATCCACCCCGTTTTCTGATCAACTCTAATAACCGAGTTATTCTTAATAGGGTCTCCTTGACTTCCCTTTCTGAGGAGCGTAGACTTATTTACCTGTGCGTAGAATCAGTTTAATACAGGCGTTTTGATCATGCCGTTGGTTCGTGATGGTCACAGCTGCTCACGTCGCGGCCATTTGTCTCCACAGAGGTGGCAGTGACCGGACTGCAACCAGAATGAAATCCCAGTAGAGGCCAGGTAAGAGGTGAGAACTCCATCTCCATGTGCTTGGATGTTAGCCGCATCCAAATCTTGCCCCCATGCCGCCTTTTACGCTGAGATCAGGGCCCCAGGCGTGCTGGGTGCTGTACGGACCCCCTTGCTCCACGGCGCCCCATGCGGGGGCTGCAGTAGCCAGTGGTACGTTCTCGGCCCTGTGTGATGATGGTTTCTCTTCCCGCAGGCCGGACACAGCGAGAGCTGGAGTGGAGGATTCGTCGCCGGGCCAGGGAAGCCTCTCAGGGACAGGACGGCTGGAGGGCCCAGGCTGGGGGAATCGGGTCAGGGAGAGGCTGGGCTGGTCCCCAGGAGCCGGCCAGCCGGGGGCAGCGAGCGTCGCAGCTTTGCCTATTAAACTTTGCAGTGAACGTTGGACCGGGTTATGTGTGCAATTGTCCCTCTGCCACGGCAGCCAGAACCCTTCGGTGGACAGGGCTGGGCCCACGCCCCAGGGCAGCGCTAGGGGGTCTGGGCTGCAGGGAGCGGGGTGGGAGGGGGATCAGTGAGGGGGGGAGGCAAGGGGGAGGTATAGGGGACTCCGTGGGGGAACGGTGGGAGATGTTCAGGAGGGAGAGCTGCATGGGGGGATAGGCTCCATGGGGGACGTTCAGGAGTGTGGGGAGAGCAGAGGGGGGGGTTTCCATGGGGGAAAGTTGAGGGTGGAGGGAGAAGAGTGGGGGGGCGAGCTCCATGGGGGTGTTTGGTGGGGTTGGGGAGCAACTTGGGAGGGTTGGGCTCCATGGGAGGGAGCAGTGTGTGTGCGGCGGGCAGGACCGTGGAACCCTGCGCTCCTATTGGCTGAAAAGCCTGCCCCCCACATTCCTAGCAGGTTCTGGGGCAGTTGCTCCAAACGGAAATGAAGTCGAGTGGGGAGGGGCCAGGCCCTGCCCTTTCTCCCATTGGCCAGAGACTTCCACAGCGGGGAATGTTCCAGCCAATAGGAACTTGGGGGGCACTAAAGCCCCACCCTCAGAATCTCTGGGGAGCCGTTCGGACCCACGGCAGTGTGGGGCGTGCAGGCCAGCCGGGCATGTGGGGAGTGCAGGCCAGGGAGGGGTCAGGAGGGATCTGGCAGTGGGGGGCTGGGGGCGAGGGGAGCGCAGCCCAGGGGGGTCAGGGAGGGATCCCGGCAGCGCCCCCGAGGGCCAGAGGGGAAGATCCCCCTCCCCATTTTATTCTCTCTCCCTTTAGAAGGCCAAAGCGACTGACGTTACCAGCTTGGGTCATTGGGGGTGAGACAGGTGAGCCCGGCCCTGGGAGGGGAGGGGTGTCCAGTGGTTAGAGCGGAGGGGGGCGGGGCTGGGAGCCAGGACTCCTGGGTTCTATCCCCTTTCGGAAGGGGAGTGAGGGCCAGTGGTTAGAGCAATCCAGCCTCTCTACTTCTTCAGGAATGCAGCACTCGAATGGAGCCGGCGGGGGGGAGAAGAGCGCCCCCCAATGGTCCCGGGGATATTACCGCACTGCCCCCTTTGACCCCCGCTTCCCCAACACCAACCAGACCCGCAACTGCTACCAGAACTACCTGGGTCAGTGCCAGAGGGCCCTCCCAGGGCAGGGGGGTCGGGTGTGTGTGTGGGGGGGGTGGGCTAAGAGCCAGGATGCCTGGGTTCTCTCCACAACTCCGGGAGGGAAGTAGGGTGGAGTGGTTAGAGCAGGGGGGCTGGGAGCCAGGGTTCCTGGGTTCTCTCCCCTGCTCTGGGAGGGAAGTGGGGTCTAATGGTTTGGGCAGGGTTGGCTCTGCGGGGCAGGGACTACGGGGCTGGACCGCTGCCCCCCCCGGGGCGGTGGAGGGTAACGCCTGTTGTCTCCCTGCAGACTATTACCGCTGCCTGAAGGTGCTGCGGGCAAAGGGCAAAGACACCAAGCCGTGCCAGTGGTACTACCGCGTCTACAAGTCCCTGTGCCCCCTTTCCTGGGTATGTGGGGTGCCAGGACCCCAGGGGTGCCCCCCACTCTGGACTTAGCGGGAGAAGCGGGGAGAGGATCCATGACCCATTCCCTGCCCTCCGTGTGGGGGGGGAGCGGGGCGGGGGGGTTCCTTGCTGCCCCTAGGGGGGCTGGGCCCTGCTCTGTGTGGAGCTGCCTGTTGGGCGTGGGCCCCTCCCTGCCCCTAACTCTGTTTCCCTCTCCCCAGGTGAGACGCTGGGACGAGCAGAGGGAGGAAGGCTCCTTCGCTGGCAAGATCTAGGCCCAGCTGCATCTGGAGCACAGGGGAGGGGGCGGACCCGCAAGCTCTGCCCCATGGCAAGGCCCTGCTCACTCCAGGACACCCTGGGGCGACCGTGCCAGCTGGCTCCTCCGAGCCCCTCGATAAATCGGCTTGTTGTTGCACACTTCGTTCCCAGAGTCTGTGTGTGTCCTAGTCCCTGTAGTGCGCCTTCTGAGGGATCCCCTGCTGGTTCGGGGGCTGGGGTTGGGGAGCCCCCGGGGCTGAGCCCAGAGACCCTAGTGGGGAGACTGGGTGGTGCAAGACAGGCCAGCCCCAATGCACTCCTCCACCCCCACTGCCCTCTACATTGTACCCTGCCCCCACCCACTGCACCCCTCCACACACACGTCCCCCCCACATTTCCTGCTCCCCCTGTCACTCCAGACACAGGGCTCCTCCACCCCACACTGCGCCCCTTCCCCCCGCACTGCATCCCCCCCAGTGCCCCCTCCCACCTTCACACACCCACTGACCCCCCCAGACACTGCCCCACTCCCTCTTGCACGCCATCTTGTTGCTCCCCCTCCCTCCCCCACATCAGGCCCCGCCCGCACACGCGCTGTCCCCCCACTGCACCCTTCCCCCACTCATTGCCCCATATCACACCTCCTCCCCCGTACTGCATCCCCCTCTGCCCCATCCCCCATACACAGGCACACTGCCCCCCATGCACCACGCCCTCTCCCTCACAGCCCCCCACATCGCGTCCCTTCCCCCACACACTGCACCTCCACTGCCCCCATTGTGCACCCTGCCCCTCCACCGCGCCCCTCCCTCCCTCACTGTCCCCCCACAGCCTCTCCCCCTCATTGCACCCTCTGGCCCCCCTCACACACTGCCCCCCACTTTTCCTCTCGCTTTTTTGGGTTTTCCCAGCCCCCCCACCTCCTTTGCTCTGCCCCTCACTGCCCCCCCTCCGGCCCCGTGTCCTTGCTCAGGACAGTCCCAGCCTCCCCCCCCCCCCCCAGAGGGGCCCTGTTTCCTGGCCGGGCTCCTTTTCCTGCCCCCCCCCCAGTGAGTGAGCGAGCGGGCGGGCGGGGGCCAGGGGAAATCCGTGCTCAGACTCACCGCGCAGCGGGGCTGGCTGCAGAGCTGGGGCTGGGCTGGGGGTCGCGCCCCACCGAGGGGCCGTGGGGCGGGCGGGGGAGTCCCCCGGCTGGATGTGACCGTGGCAGCAGCGGGATCGGGGCCCCGGAGAGGAGACGTCCGGCCCCCCGACGGGACTGGGTAACACCGCGGCCGAAGTGCGGGTGATCGGGGGCCAGCCAGCGGGGAGGAGAAATTGGGGTGATCCGGGGGCGAGCCAGGGAGGGGTGAAGTGGGGGAGTTTGGGGGGTAGCTGAGATGGGGAGAGGCAAATTGGAGTGATCAGGACCCCCAGCCGGGGTAGGGAGAGATTCTGCCCCCTGCTTTAGACTGGTGGAGGGGGGAGGCACTGCCCCCCCCCGGGGTTGGAGGCAAAGCTGGGGATGGAACCCAGGAGTCCTGGCTCTCAGTTCCCCCATCGCTAACCACTGGACACCACTCCTGTCCCAGAGCTGGGGAGGGAACCCGGGAGTCCTGGTTTCCAGCCATCCCCCTGCTCTAACCACTAGCCCCCAGTCTCCACCCAGGGCTGGGAATAGAACCCAGGCGTCCTGGTTTCCCATCCAGGCTCCCTACAGCTTTGGGGTGTGGGGTGTCTCCCCAGTGCGGCGCCTTTGTCTCCTGTGACCCCCACCCAGGGCGTTTGAACCAACAAGGGGCCTCAGAAGAGGGCCTGAGATCCCTCCGCCTCAGTGGATCCCAGTCCCGTCCCCCCCACTCCCGGGGTGGAGCAGGGCAGGGGGCTTGTAGCCAAATATAACTGGGTGGAAGCCGCTGTGGATGTGCTGGGAGGGGAGTGGGGTCTAGTGGTTGGGGGGGGCAGCGACCCAGGACTCCTGGGTTCTCTCCCCAGCTCTGGGTTCTGTTCTAAGCCCCACGATCCTGGGGAGGGGCTGGAAATATCGAAGTGGGGCTAGTGAAATGAGTGGGGAAGGGGTGGCTGGGGGGTGTCGCTGTGAGGCGTGTCACAGTATGTGTGTTTGTCATGAGATGTAACAACCCCAACGGGCCTTCTTACCCCACCCCCAAATGCCCTTCCCCTCCCAGAGACCCTTCCCCATTTATCCTGACACCCCCACCGCCCAGCAACCCTGATCTATGCCCCCTCCTTGCAGTCCCCACTCATCTATTCCCACCCCCCATGCCCCACAACGTCCCAGTCCCCAACCTCACTGCTCCCCAACACCCACCCATCCAACCCATGGCCCCCAAATCTCCCACTCACCCCCAACCACTCACCCCAGGCCCCCCACTCACCCCATTGCCCACCCACAACTCGCGCCCCAGTGTCTCACCCACCTGCAACCTTCCGGCTGCTCACCAGCACCCTCGGCTGGTTCTAGCTGCCCGCTGCCTCACCATCGGGCTCTGCCCCTGCCCCCCGGGGCCCTGGCATGACTGCCCCATTGGTGCCAGTGATCTGCCATCGGCTATATTCCCCCAGGTGTCCAGCGCCCCCGGCACCATGTTCTCGGAGGAGCGGAAGGAGGGCAGCCCCCGCTTTGGGAAACTCCACTTCCCCGTCGGCCTCTGGATCAACTCGCCCAAGAAACACTTCGCCAAGATGAGCCGCCGCTGGCCCAGCGTGGGCTCCGTCAGGTACCGGCCCCCTCCCTCCTGCCCCCTGGAGCGCCCCACAGCCCGTCTTCCCCAGTGTCCAACCCCGTCCTGCCCCTGGATCAGACCCACGGGCCCATCTACCCTGGTATCTTCCCCCTTCTCGCCCCATGGATCAGACGCATGGGCCCATCTACCCTGGTATCTCACCCTCTCCTTGTCCCCCACAGGCCCATCCGTCCCTATATCCTGCCCCCCACTCAGCCCCATGAGCCCATCTACCCCAGTATCACCCCCTCCCTAACCCCTTGGATCAGCCCCACGGGCCTCTCCAGCTTGGCCTCCCCTCTCGGCTCAGAGTAACGGGCCCATCTAGCCCGGCATCCCGCCTTCCCTCCCCAGGTCCAACTCGTCCGACACGGCCAGCCGGGGCAGCGAGACAGTGGAGCTGAGGCCCCCCAGCAAGGCGAAGCCGGGCCGCCACAAGCGCCTCTCCAATCTGTTTCACCGCAGCGCCAGCAGCGGCGCGGGGGGCGGGCGCTGGGGCAGCGAGAAGAAGCTGGCGGAGCTGATCGACCCGGTGCCCGAGGACCTGGTGGAGCTGTCCAGCCAGCCCCAGCTGCCGGGGATCCTGAAGATCTTCGGGGGAGCCATCTCGCGGGGGGCCAACTACAAGAGCGTGCTGGCCACGCCGCGCTCCACGGCGCGCCAGCTGGTGCGGGAGGCCCTGGAGCGCTACGGGGTGGCGCCGGAGGAGGAGGAGGGGGGCTACGTGCTGTGCGACGTGGTGGGGCGTTTCGAGGGGCCCGGTGGGGCCTGGCAGGCCGAGCACCTGCGCCCCGTGGGCGACACCGAGCGGCCCCTGGTGCTGCAGGACGTGTGGAAGCCCAAGGCCGGCCTGTCGCGGCGCTTCGAGGTGCGGCGCCGGCGTGAGGTGGAGCGGGCCGGCGAGGCCGAGGATAACGAGACGGCGGGTGAGGCTGCGGGGGGCTGTCCCCAATCCCCGGTCGTCCCCAGCTCAGAGCCGAGGGACCCCAGTTGCCTGGCTTGGAGCCACAGGACGGAGCTCGACTGGGGCTCCCCAAATTCCCGGGGGCGGGGATCCAGCCAGCCCCTGCCAACTCTCACCCCTTTCTCGTCCCCCCAGGCATCAACGCCCAGGCCCGGCGGCTGCAAAAGAGCCGCTCGCGGGCGGCCTCGGGGGGCCCGGCCCCCAAGGAGCGGGCCGACAACTTGTCCCTGCGCCGCAGCATCAGCGACATGAACCTGAGCGCCCGCAAGCGGCGCGAGCGCAAGGCCGTGCTGAGCATGGCGGGCGCCGAGGCGGGGCTGGCCGCCGAGGAGCAGGAGGGCGAAGCAGCCCCGGCCCGGGAGCCGGAGCCGGAGGACGGGGGCTCCCAGGCCGGGGGGGCCGAGGAGCTGGCGGACGGGGCCAGCCTGGAGCAGCTGTCCCAGTGCCTCATCCAGCCCCCCGACCAGCACCCCTATTTCCTGCTGCTGCTCGGCTATGACAAGCAGGTAGGGTGGGGGGCGCTGGGCTGCAGCGGGGTGGTGGGGGCTGAGTGCGAGGTGCTGGGCTGTGGGGGGAGGGGTGCAGTGACCCCAGCCCCCAGGCCCATTTGCACCCCTTGCACCCCTCCCTTGTCAAGCAGCGAGCATGCTGGGAGCACATGTCTCCCAGCATGCTTCGCACCCCCCCCGGGGCGGGAAGGGGGGGCAGGGTGGCAGAGCCCCAGGATTTGGGAGTGCAGTCATGGAAGCCCCCATTTGAACTCAGGACATGGGGGGGGGATTGCCCAGAAGAGACCATTTTAGCCCACAAAAATGGGGGGTGCAATAGCGGGGATGGTCCATTTTCTCCGAGGAATGGGGGACAGGGCAAAAATATGGCACAACCCGTTTTACCATAGAAAACGGACAGAATTCCCGGAGAGCCTATGTCGCCCTGCCAAAAGGGGGAGCCAACAATGGGAGAGGCCATTTTTGCCATAGAAAATAGGGGGGATGCCTGGAACAGCCAATTGCCCCCCAACCAAGAGTGGAAGGGGTGCCACAGCAGGAGGACCCATTCCCCCCAGAAAACAGGGGTGCCTCAGCCGGAGAGTCCATTCCCTCCCCAGAGGGCAGGGGTGCTGTGATGGAAGAGCCCATTCCCCCCCAGATGGTGGGGGTGGCACAGCAGGAGAGCCCATTCACCCCCAGAAGGTGGGGGTGGCACAGCAGGAGAGCCCATTCACCCCCGGAAGGTGGGGGTGGCATGGAGGGACAGCCTATTACCCCCCAGAGGGCGGGGGAGGCCAGTTTTCGATGCTATCTGGTGTTCTGATGCCATTTTCCCCCCTCGCCCCCAGGATTTTGTGATCTACGTGATGACCCGGCGCCGGCACGTCTTCGGGCGCCGCCCCCAGCCCGACAAGGGGGGCTACGTGGACACCTTCCTCTGCGCCCCAGACATCCTGCCCCGCCACTGCTGTGTGCGGGAGGCCGAGCCGGCCCCGCAGGCAGCCCTGGTGCGGCCCTTCCGGGGGGCAGCCGTCACCCTCAACGGGAGGCCCCTGGTGCGCGAGGCCGAGCTGCACCCCGGGGACCTGCTGGGGCTGGGCCAGCACTTCCTCTTCATGTACAAAGACCCCCGGACCCCCCAGCCTCGGCCGGCCTGGCTGCCCCGGCCCTGGGCCTCGCCCGGGCTGGCGGGCGCCTTCTCCTGCCAGGCATGCGGGCGCTCCCTCCAGGAGAGGCAGGACGCCTTCCAGGCTTACGTGGAGAGCCGGGAGCCTGAACTGCGCTACCGGCCCCAGGAGGAGGAGGCGCTGCTGAAAGAGATTGTCCGGCTCCAGGGGACCACCGCCTTCAACCTGGCCCCGGCTTTCCTGCTGGGCCGGTGCCTGGAGCACTCCACCCGCGAGCTGGAGCCTAGCCACTTCCCCCGGCTGGTGGCCAGGATCGCCCAGCTGGTCAAGGAGGCCGTCTGGGTAATGAGATGGCCGGGGGTGGGGGTGGGGTGGTACAGGGATACACCACCTCTGGGAGAGAAGATGGGAAAGGGGATCTGTACCCCAGGGTGGGGGCAGGGCTGGGACGGGGGCCCTTTGTGCATCAGGGGACAGGGCTGGGGGGGATGGCACTGTACGCTGAGCCCAGCTCCTGATCAGCTCTTTCTTCCATGCCAGGAGAAGATCAAGGAGGTCGGGGATCGGCAGCCGGAGAAGTGAGTGTGGCCCCGGGACCCTGGCTGCAACCCCCCTGGGCGGGGGGACTCCCCGTCATGCACCCTGCTGCGGCAGCAGGCAGGACAGGGGGTGCTCTGTCTCCGGACTCCTGCTCCACCCCAGAGGTGGCCGCATCTCAGCACGGGGTGCCTGGATAACCAGCCCCGTAGAAGAAAACTGGCTGTTATCCCCTTCACGGCTTCATAACCCAATAGGAGCTGCTGGGATCTAGATGGGGTCCTAGAGGGCCCCGGGGTGATGAAAAGGCTCCGTTTAGTCCCCCCCACTCATTCCCCCTGCCCCCTCTTCCTTCCAGCCAGCAGGACAAGGGCCAGGCGAGGGCGCTTAGCATCGAAGAGGTGGCGGCCGACCTGCGCCCTCTGATGCTCTGGATGGCCAACGCCATGGAGCTGCTCAACCTGGTGCAGAAGAAAGTGCTGGACCTGGAGAAAGAACTCGACCTGGAGGGTGAGCAGGACGCATGGGCTCCTTCCCTGGCTCTGAGGGGGGAATGGGGTCTAGTGGTTGGAGCGGGGGCGGCTGGGAGCCCTCACGCCTGGGTTCCCTCCCCGGTAGGGGATGATGGGGTGAATCCACAGTGGTCGGAGGAGCTCAGCAGGGACCCAGCACACACAGCCCCACAGCCTGCCCCCTTTGTCCCCTCCAGGAAGTTCCCATGATGCTTTGCTGTCCAGCGACCTGGAGATCTGCGACGAGGCCATGGCGGTGCTGGACGAGGTCATCATGTCCACGTTCCAGCAGTCGGTCTATTACCTGACCAAGGTGCGCTCAGCCCCGCTGCAACCCAGCGCCCCCTAGCGCCGCCCAGGGGCAGCGGGGCCAGCCTTGCCTGCCGGGGAAAGCGCCCCCCGCTGGCCGCCCCTGCTCCCTGCAGCCCAGCGCCCCCTAGTGGCCTTATTACAGCCCCTGCCTTGTGTTTAACCCTTTCCTTCCTGGGCAGACGCTGTACTCGGCCCTGCCCGCCTTGCTGGACAGTAACCCCTTCACTGCCGCGGCAGACCTGTCCCATGCCCAGGAGCTGAGCAGCATGCCAGAGGGCATTCGTGGCACCCTGGCCATCTACCAGGCCACACTGGAGCTGACCCGGGAGTGTGAGCTACACCCCGACCTGGTATCCCAGACCTTCGGCTACCTCTTCTTCTTCTCCAACGCCTCCCTCTTCAACACCCTCATGGAGAGAGGTGAGCGGCTGGGGGCCAGGGCGCCTGGGCTCTCTACCGGGCTCTGGGAGGGGAGTGGGGTCTAGTGGTTAGACTGGGGGGAGGGGATCTGTGAGCCAGAGTGAATCACATGCAGCCCGAAAATCCCAGCCACCCCCGCCCCCGTTTCCTGCCATTGTCCCAGCCGGATCAGCAGGAAGGCTACTTCTTCCTGCCTGTTGGTTCTGGGCAGGGCAGGAAACAGCTGGCTCCTCCCCCCCCGCTACCCCCTCCCCTTCACCCAGGAGCCAAGGGTGGCATGAGGGGCAAGGGATGGCAGAGGGGCAAGGGGGGGTTCAGTGGGGGGAGCAGGAACTCTGTGGGATGGGAAGCGTTGACCCGGGGGAGCACTGGGGGACTCCCTGGGGCTGCCTCAAGTCCTGGCTCTCTGACGCGGGACTCCCAGCTCCTTGTCTTTGGCACCTTCCATCCCCTGGCCTAGCCGCAGCCCCTGGCTCCCGGCCTACCTCCCCCCCACTGACCGTCACATCCCCAGCCTCCTTTCCCCCCTCCCCGTCTCATGGCAGGTGAACGGAGGGTGGGCGGCTGGTCAGATGGGGGGCTGGATGGACAGGTGGGGGGCTGGATCCTTTCCCAGCAGAGGGCGAGGGCCAGCTGCCCCTGGGGGTCCCATCCAGCTCCACCCTGCTGTGACGGTGGTCTCCTGCCCCCCTCGACAGGGACCGGGGGGCCCTTCTACCAGTGGTCGAAGGCCGTGCAGATCCGCACCAACCTGGACTTGGTGCTGGACTGGCTGCAGGGCGTGGGGCTGGGCGACATCGCCGCCGAGTTCTTCCGCAAGCTCTCCACCACCGCCAACCTGCTCTGCATCCCCAAGACCAGCCTGGTCAAGGTGAGGGGCAGCCTGCAAGGGGCGCCATGGGCAGAGCGCCAGGGCGGGGAGTGGGGCATGGGGCCATTCCCCTCCAGTGGGCGCCAGTTCCCATCCGGCCCCAGGGCGGGGACTGGCTGGCTCGGGGAGGGGGCAGGGAATGGGGCTGTTCCCCTTTAGGGGGCGTCCCTCCCTCTGCAGCTCCCAGGGATCTCACCATTTCTCTGCTCCCCCCACCCGGCCCCCCAGGCTACCTGGTCCCGGCTGCGCAGTGACTACCCGGCCCTGACAGCTGCCCAGCTCCACCATCTGCTGAGCAACTACCACCTGGGGCTGGGCCGCCCGTACCCTGAGGGCTGGAACCCCCCACCGGAGGAGAGGGAGGAGATGGCGAACAGTGAGTGCCAGCGCCCCTCACTCCCGACCCACAGCCCCCGCCAGCCCAGCCCTGTTCCCCAGCTCTGCTAGTGCCCCTCACTCCCGACCCCCAGCCCCCCGCCAGCCTAGCCCTGCCCCCCAGCTCTGCTAGTGCCCCTCACTCCCGACCCGCAG
>ML675667.1:992640-1014795 GCA_007922155.1 Mesoclemmys tuberculata | reverse complement strand
CCCCCCAGCATCCACTCACCACACTTGTTCGGGCAATAAACTGCAAAACAAGAAGGAAGGCAGGCGGGTGAGAAATGGGCTCGTCCAGCTCCCAGCCCCACCCGCTGGGGAACAGGGGGCTGTGGGTCAGGAGGGAGGGGCTCCTTCACTCACCCTCTTTCTGGAATCGGGCCATGAGCTCTTCGAAGGTCTTCCGCAGCTCCTGGAGGCTCCACATCACCTCGTTGAAGAGCTGCCCGTCTGCAGAGCAGCCAGGCTGCTGTGAACACCACAGAGGACAGTGCCGCGACCCCCGGCCATGTGGGCAGGGCACCCCATCTAGCCAGGCCCACAGCCCTGAGCCACCTCAGCCCCCTCCCTCAGGTCCCCCCTGCAGCACTCCCCATCATTAGGTTCAAGAGGCAACACAGGAATTTAACCCCAAACTGGAGGCAAATCCCCATACCAAAGCTGAGCCCCTCCCCCCATATAGCCAGCCCACACTGAGAGCAAACAACCCCCCCACCCCCCGGCCTGGAAAGAATCCCCTAGAATCGACCCACGGCGTCCAACTTGTTCAGGGTTCAAAGGGCTCTGGAGGCACTCCAAGGGTTAATCCAGCTGCAAAGCCGCAGGGCAGTCAGCGGGGGGCGCTGCTTCAGTGGCAATTAGAAGGCGGGGGGGCACCGGCAGGGCTGGGGCTGGCAGGGGGCTGCGGGGTGGGGACACCCTGGGGCTGGTACCCTTGAAGTCGTTCTCCATGATTCGGGTCACGGCCCGTCTGAAGTGGGCGGCAGCTTCACCCATCGTCTTCTCATCTGGGGGTGGGGGGCAGTGTTAGTGGGGGGACACGCCCCCACTCTCTGGGAGTGCTGCCCCCCCGACACCCCTCTCCCCCCCGCGCACCGATGACCCCCATGTAGCTGTGGGGCCCGATGGGCAGCTCCGCCAGCCCCTGGAGGCTGCGATCCAGCAGGGCTGCCAGCCGTTCCCGCAGGCTTGGGTCCCCCTGCAGCTGCCGGCCCAGGTAGGGACCCTTCAGCTGCTCTAAAAGCCGTACGGAGCCGGGGTCGCAGCGCAGGCAGCCCCGGGCCCCCAGCGCCCCCAGCACCAGCCACACCGCCCAGGCCATGGCCTGCCACAGGGGGGCGACCTTGCCTCGCCCTGCCACGCCCAGCTGGCGGCCAATCGCCTTGGGCGCCCAGCCTTGACATCACAATGGTCTGGCCAATCGTAAGCCCGGAGCAAACCCCCCCCTCAGACCTGGGCGTGGGTCCCCCTATAACCAGCCCGTGCCCCACCCCAGAGCTGGCTGCATCTCTGCCCCGGGCCAGGGTTCCCCATATAACCAGCCCCCGGTTCCCCCTCCTCCAGCGGGGCTGCGTCCCAGTGCCAGGTGAGGGACCCCCGTATAATCAGCCCCTGTGCCGCACCCCAGAGCTGGCTGCATCTCTGCACTGGGCGAGGGGTCCCCATATAACCGGCCCCCCCCTCCCTGCACCCTGCCCCGGAGGGGCCGTCTCTCCACGCCAGGTGTGTGAAATCAGAGCTCCTTTAGGGCAACAGGCATCTCTGATTTGGGGTTAATCTCATCTGCCTGCCCCTCCCCTCCCCAATCTGATTCCTAAATGGCTGCTGTGTCCCCTGGCCCCCCCCAAGCCCCAACCCCTTGGCAGTGCCGGGGCCCTGTTGGTCTTTCATAGCGGCTTGTGTGTCAGGGCTGGGCCCACCTGCCCTGGCGGGGGTCAGAACAACTCTGGACACGGTCTGCTTCATATTAATTAACCTTTGATCCTAATGGGCAACCCGGGGGGAGGGCGGAGGGGGGCTCATAAAACCAGCATCAAGATTGATGGCTGCTTTCATCAGGGGAGGGACTGCAAAGGCCAGCTGGGAACAGGGGGTGGGGCTGTGGGTTGGGAGTGAGGGGCACTGGCAGAATTGTGGGGGGCAGTCGCGCTCCCCATTGTGTCGGCGTCGCACAGCCCCACAGCGAGAGTCAGTTCTTCCCCTACGGGGCTCCCAGTCAAGCTAGAGCCCAGGGGAATCATTTTCCCCATTTTACAGACGTGGGGCAGCTGGGAATAAAACCAGATCTCTCCACCTCTAGTGCCCCCTTGAGCCAGCCAGTGCCCTGCCCTGGGCCTGGGGGGGACCCGCCCCGGGGGGGGGGGAGATCTGAACCTAGCCATGACCCAAGGGTTGGTCTGGATCTCTGCTGATTCCTTCCTTCACTCCCTCTCCCTGCCCCCCCATTTTTCCAGCCCAAACACCCGGACCCCTCCCCAGCCCTTCGGGAGCTCTGTGGCCTCGACTGCTGGGATGGGCTGGGGGCCTTAATGAGGAAAGCCAGATGACCCCCTCCTTCAGCCTCCCCCCCACACCTCATCCCAGAATGGGGGGAGCGCATGGGGCTTCAAGAAGAGCCCCCAGCTCAAAGTTCCTCTCCCCTCCTCGGAGAACCGGGGGGTGTCTGCATCGTCTTTCAGGAGGAACCGGCTCCCCTGCGGCACGGTGAGTCTCAACCACTCCGGGGTCTGTCCCGGTTGTATCGGTTTGTCGAGCTCCCGCCCCGTGCCCCGCAAACCTGCACGGGCTCTAAGCGGCGCCCATCTGGGTCCCTAGTGAGATGTGTGTGTGGGGACTGGGGAGAGAACCCAGGAGTCCTGGCTCCCAACGCCCCCCCAGCTCTAACCACTAGATCCTACTTCCCTCTCAGTTGCAGCCCCCCCATTTAACACACACCCTGGCTCCATGAGCTTGCCCCATTGGTGCCCTGAGTGGGGAATATGGAGGGCAGCTATAGGCCGGTGCACCCTATTACTTGTCCTGCCCCCAACTCTGTGTTTCCTCCAAGGCTGTGGGGTAATGAGGGGTTTTGGGGGGGTCTCTGGGAGGACGCCTCATTATGCCCATACCCTAGTTCTCTGTGTTGGGGTGGGGTATTGGTGACCGCGGTCCTTTCCCCTAGTGCCCACTTCTCCACTCCATCTATTGCAGGGGGTAGCGTGTCTAGGGGCGGCTGCATGCGGGTGCTGCGATCACCCCAGGAGTGAATGGTTTTAACGGCCTTTCTGGTTTTGGGGTGCAAGATGGTGGGGAATCCAAGAGTTCACTCTCCCCCCCGCCTCCAGCCCCCTTGAGTGCCACCCTCCTGGCCCCCGCATTTGGGGTATTGGCCGTTGCGGGCTCAGAGTCCCTCTTTGTCCCAAGATGGTCGGTATTTCCAGGGCATGTCTCAGCACCTGGGCGTCACCGCGTGTGGGCATCGTCCTGCCTGTGGCAGTGACGCAAGTGCCGGACACCCCACTGGAGTGGGTTCTAGAGGCCCTCGCCCCTGTCAAGGCATCTCACACGTGGGACCCCCACCGGTCTCATTGGCCCCCCGGGTGGGGCCAGGCTCTGATCTCTCTGGGAAGAGGCAGTTTCTCTGGCTGGCAGCCGGGGGGTTGAGGGTTCGGGTGGGTAGGCCCCAGAGATGTGGGGCAGGGTGGGAAGGGAGAAGATATTCATGGCTGGAGGAAATAAGAGGACTAGAGCTCACCCACAGGGTGACGCAGCGGGAACTTCGGTAGCCGCGCTCCGAGCAGCAGGAATGGGACCTGGGGTGAAGATGAGAAAGTTGTGACTTGTCTAATGCTTAGGGAAGGATTCAAAGGGATGTGAGCCTTTGCTCTAACCACTAGACACCGCTCCCTTCCTAGAGCTGGCAATAGAACCCAGGTTCTCTCCCCGGTTCTGGGAGAGGGGTGGGGTCTAGTGGTTAGAGCTGGGGACGGCTGGGAGCTAGGACTCTTTAGAAAACAACACCCAATTTCACAGCTCAATCGGCCGTTTCGCCTTCTCCCGTCGGAGGTTGAACAAATCGGAGCCGCACGGAGGTAATAAAACTCTGATTTCAGCCGGGCCGTCGGCTCGTGTGGGGGCCAGGACCCCGGGGCTTGTAAACTTGGCAAAGGAGAAGGAGGGGGGGGGCGGTCTCGTAAACCCAGCAGGATCTAATTGAAAGCAAAGAAACCCGGGTGAGCCGAGGGCTACGAAATCTGGGCCCTGAGGGAACAGGCCACGGTGCTCGCCACGCCCGCGGGCGGATGGCGGTGGCCAGCGTGGGGAGCGAATGCCATGGAGAGGTTAGACACAGGCGAGGATGGGTTTGAGGAGCCCGGGAGAAGGAGTGGTGCTGAGATTTTGGGGGGCTGGATTGAAGCCGAAATAGAGGCAGGAGGCGGGCCCGTCGGGACGTGGCTAGGAGCCGAGGTTGATGTCCGTGATGAGCGTCAGAGCTGACCAGAAGTGAGGATGCAGAGCGGGACCGAGGACCGGTCCACCCTTGGTGCGCCGCGGCTTGATAAACGGGCTTAGGGTTGTTGGTACTGAAGGGAAGAAAGAACGGATCGGGCCGGCTATTGATAAGCCCAAAGATTCGCCGTGAACTGTGAGTAAACGGGAATAGTCTGCAGTGGGGAACGTTAATACATAATAATACGTTGCAGCCTAGAATTGTTCATAATATTGGTCGATAACAACTTGGCGTTCTGAACGATATAATAAAGCAGAACAGTCCGCAACGTGCACATAGGTCATTAATAATCATACACTCTGTGAATGCTAATAATTTCTGATCATCCTGTTAGTCAAGTATTAATAACAAATAACGAACCTCTGAGAAATGCCTATGGCGAATAATAAAGACCCATCATCGGTAATAATAATCGTGTAATAAAACCTAGGGGAGAAAGTTACTATCAATGATATCAAATAACCTAGAATTGTTCATGACAGTGATGGTTGTTATTAGACCTAATAACACGAACTAATAAACCCCACAGAACTTCGAATAGGAACAATAAATAGCCTACAATTGTTAAGATTAATTATTGCCAATATTATTAGATTAAATTCATAGGAATAATTAATTGTCTTGAATTGTTGGCAGGAATTACTGTTGTTAGACAAGCATTTGTAACAAGTAATTAATTATTCAATAGCCTGGAGTCGTTAATAAGAATTATAATTGGACTAATTAATTGAGAAATAATTAATAATTGGCATCGTTGAGCATGGGACTGATGATTAAGCTAAAATTATTGCTATTTAGATTAAATATCACGGTAACGTTAATATTAATAAATAAACTAGAACTGTTAACAATGTAAGTTATTTATTAATACACTCAAATGGTTAAGTACTTATTGTTTATTAATATACGATTATTACATTATTCTCCGATTCTAAAATGATTAATAAGTCATTGCTATTATTACGAACCTAGAATGATTATTAAGACAATATTCTTGTTAATAACAAATAAGAGCTCATGTTGGTTGATAAATAATGTTAATAAATAATAGACAGATTGTTAGTAATAAGTGGAGTAAGATATAATATATGTATTCATATGCGTTAACAGCATAGAACTATTATTAATAATAAATAATAGCTTAATATTCTTAATAATTGTCAATGATCACTTTAGATATTTAATAATAATAACAGAAGAAGAAATGTCCGTGATGGTTGTTAGTAATGTTGAATAAATAATCATAGAAGCTTGGAACAGCACCAATAAATAATAGCCCATATGTCTAGGGAAAAAATTGATTTATTGTTCTTGAAGATTTTAATGAATAAATGATATTTCAGAATGTTTGATCATCTTAATAAAATAGTAGCCTATGCTGATTGGTAGTGGAAATAATAATGAATTACAATAAATATTTATCGTATGGTGTTTAGCAATAACATCAATATATAATTTAAGATGGTTAGAAAAAGTATTGTGGTTGATAAATAATTAGCCTATGATTCTCAGGAATAATATTAATAAATAATAAGTCTAGATGCTAGAAACTATATGAACAAATAGTGGTTTATGGTTGTTAAAATAAATAGCCTTTGATGGCAGGTAAAAATATTAATATATTAGAACTGATCATAAGTAAGAAACTATAGCTTAAATTTGTTAATGATAAATTAATAAGTAACTAATAATAATTAATAATTAGTAATAGGCAATTGTAGGTCATAGAGTATTAATCTATATGTATTTAAGATTGCTAGCAGTATTAATAAATGATATCTTATACTTGTTAATAAGAAATTAATAGTTTATAATAATAATTAAGTAGTAATGATAAATAGCCACTGATGATTAAAAAAATATTACTCCATAATAATGGAATATTATTAATCATATTAATTAATTCCTTTTTAACATTGTTAATAATTAGTTAATAATAAATGGACCAATTGTTCATAAAATATGAATCTATAATAATTTGATTGTTAGTAAGAACATTAATAAACTATATCTTAGCATTGTTAAGAATAAATAGTCAATAATTAACAAATAGGCTCTGATCGGTCATAAAATATGAATGTACAATAACGTAAAACACATTCATATTTAGTCAATAATTAATGATTAGTTAATACATATTTATACATTGATTATGATATTAATAAATAGCAGTTCAATATTGCTCATGTAATACTCAAACAATAGCTTATTTTGTTTAGTCAGAGACTTAAATTGCCTATAACCGTTAACTCTAATAATTATAAATCATGGCCTGTAGTGGCTAGTAATAATTTCATTGTTTCATAGGCCCAGATCCTCACAGCTGTTAGGTGCCTAAATCCCTTGGCCCCCTCAACAGCAATGCCGCAACAGCCAATTTACCCCAGCTGGGAATCTACACTTACACATCCAGTTCTAAGGGAGTTAGGCAACTAAATCTGTTTGAAAATCTGGGCTGTAGAGTCTAAGGCCAGACAGAACCGTTAGATCCTCTGTTCTGCCCTGCTTAGCAGAAAATTGCCCCCCAAAACCCTTGCACTGAGCCCAAAAATTGGAGGCAGAACAAAGCACCGCAATCCTTGGGAGGCAGAAATGTTGGACCACAGGCACAGAGCAAGAAAGATGGAGGGGACGCCGAGCCAAAATAACAGGTAGACATTGCTTGTAGGAACAGGGCTGGCTAATAACTGCTCATGGTTAGTGATGATAATAAATAATTACCTGACAGAGAGAGAGAGGAAAGGATTGTGGATGATAATTCTAGCAATCCATCCTTAGTGATGAGGCTGGTGATATAATTTACTTCTTACTTTAATGTATCATGTCATTATATTATGATTCAATTATGCTCAGTAATCCCGGCAATACAGAATGACATGATTCCTCGCTGTCATTGTTTTCTGTTCTTCTTATGTGCCCTCTCCATTACTCGAGGTCTGCAGCCATGGTAGGATTGGTTTTGTCCCATCCTCTGCTCATCTCATTGGGGATGAATCATCATTTTGAACCATCCAGGACACCACATTGTTAATCCAAAGTCTTTTTCTGCCTCACGTTCTTCTGCCATTGATTTCTGGTGTCTGTAAACGTGCATTGCCCGCCGAAACTCTTAAAAAGTGCCCAGCAAATCAAATCTTTCTTTTCCTAAGACCTCTGGCTCGCTTTCCTAAGTCTCAATCATCTCCAGTACATCCTCGCTGGTTACTGTGGCCTAGGGTGACCAGATAGCAAGTGTGGAAAATCAGGACGGAGGTGGGGGGAAATAGACGCCTGTGCAAGACAAAGCCCCGAATATTGGGACTGTCCCTATAAAATCAGGACATCGGATCACCCTACTCCAGCCGCCCATGATGTTTTCAGAATTCCTCTATAGCACCATAAGTCAAATGATTGTAACGGCTTTGGTATCGATTATCTGAATGTCCCTATTTCACGGCCGTAATTTCAATTAGACCAATTTCAAAGGCCATTTATTTATATTAAATGTTTTATATGACCAGTCGTTATTTTATAGAATTCCTTATTTCATTTCCATTGATAATGCAGGCAATACATAATTACTTCTGATTCCTTGTGGCTATTATTATTTTATATCGCCATAACAACTTTATATAATTGAGTATTTAAACTAGTGTTTAATTATTTCTATTATTAAACTGTTATTGGCCATACAAATTATACGTCATTGCTAAGTATTTCGCAATACTTCCTCATATTATTCAATGCACTTTATCATTCATTTGTACTATTATTGAATTCAAATGGATAACAGTAGGTGCGATGCTTAATTGCTTTTAAATATCCGAAAATCCAACGCTACTAAGTTCTTAAGCAACATTTTTCTTACTTTGCTTTTGTGTCTGGGCAGCGACGGGGCCCCGATCTCGGTGACTTTGTGTCTAGGCAGCACCCGGCGCGACGGGGCCCCGATCTCGGTGACTTTTGTGTCTGGCACAACGGAGCCCTGAATCCAATCTCAGATAGTCCGAAGCAGGAACTAAGAAGCAGCAGAAAACGGTCACTAACTAGTTACCATGATACAGTCTCGAGAGAATTCAGGGCAGCTTATAACAGTGTTTATTTTTCCCTCAGCAGGGGTGAAATTATCCCTGGCGAGCTGGGGAAATGTGACCCCGCTCGCTCGTGAAGCAGGCAAAGATCATTCAGTGCTTTGAAGATTTAAGCATTAGGAGACCAGATCCCCAGCCAGGGTTGATCAGCCGTAGCTCTACAGGGGTCAATGGGGCCAGACCCCCATTTGGTGTCAATGGGCCGTAATTCCATTGAGTCAATGGGGCCAGACCCCCCAGCTGGGGTCAGTTCTGTAGCTCCATTGGAGTCAGTGGGGCCAGACCCCCAGCTGGCATGAATCGGCCGTACTCCTTTGAGTCAATGCGGACAGACCCCCAGTTGGTGTCAATGGGCTGTAGTTCCATTAAGCGCAAGGGGCCAGCCCCCTAGCTGGTGTCAATGTGCCATACCTCTATAGGGGTCAATGGGGCCAGACCCCCCAGCTGAGGTCAATTAGCCATAGCTCCATAGTGGTCAAAGTGGCCCCTATGGATTTTCCGATTGGAAGCGACTCTTCCTTTAGAAATCACCATGTGTTTTTACGAACGCCTAGCATTGCCACGAGGCATTTCCTTTGACCCGAATCAAAAACAGTTTCAACTTTTGGGTGCAAGGAAAATGTCCCCCCACAAAAAAATTGTTTTTAACTAAAAATGATTTCCTCCCTAGTTTATCAGAAGAACCAGACAAGCTGTTTTGCTCCCAGCTCTAGAGACGATCACATTGAGAAGGCCCTCGGTCATGGGAATATCTGCAGGGATAGGCGCACAGTGGAATCTTAACAAAAAGGCGGTTAAGGGGTGACTTGATCCCAGTCTAGAAGTATCAACAGGGAAAAAATATTTGGTAATGGGCTCACTGATCAAGCACAGAGGTTTTCAACCTTTTTTCATTTGTAGACCCCTAAAAATTTCGAAAGGAACCGTGGACCCCTTTGGAAATCTTAGACATAGTCTGCAGGCCCCCATGTGTCTGTGGACCACAGGCTGAAAACCACCGATCTAGCAGACAAAGGCTGGAAGTGGAAACTAGACAAATTCAGGCTGGAAATAAGATGTACATTTTTAACAGGGAGGGACCAATGGGGCAACTGACCATGGGTCGTGGCAGATTTTCCATCCCCAACAGTTTTTCAAACAAGATCTGATGTTTCTCTAAAAGCTGTGCTCTAGGAATTATGTGGGGGATGTTTCCAAGCCTGCGTTATCCAGGAGGTCAGAGCAGTTGATCATAATGGTCCCTTCAGCCCTTTGAAGCTATGGGTCTATGAAGTTGGAGGGCGGGAGGGAGGCGTAGGAGGGCTGTTTTTAAAATGATTTATGCTCCCCGTCGCTCTGTCCTACAGGGGTGTCTTGGAACATCTGGCTCAGGGCAAGGGGGGAGTATTTCTGTGTCGGAGTGTGAAATGGAAAGGCAGCGGGAGAGCTGATGTGAAATTTGCTCCTTTCCTGGGACTCATCTTTTTTTCCACGCACCAGGCCATTAGCAGTTCCTTCTATGCCCCCTCAGGAACCCGGCCAGTTCTTTAGCTGACACAAGTCTTTTTTTCCTGGGGAAGTCAGTGGAACTGTGTCAGTTTACACGCAGCTGATGATTTGGCCCGGTCGTGGTCGCAGAGAGGAGAGAGAGATTTAACTCTGCCCTCTTTTGTGGTTCTTGGGAGTTAATTATCACAACGGCAGGTACAGAACATTTCACACAGACGTGTGGTTGTTAAGTGGATTTTGTCTCTGTCCAAGAGGCCGGTTGCTTTAAAAAAAAAAGGCAAACTTAAAAAAGGCATCTTCCTGGTTTGTGGATCAATGAACATGATTTAGGGGGGCGATTTTCACAAGTGGAAATGGAATGTCTAGCTGCTGGTTGCACCTGTGATAACCCCCGCCTTTTGCATCTGCTGTTCAGTGCGCTTTGATTTACACCAGCTGAAAAGCTGATTCTTTTTAAGTGACGTTCACCATAATGACTTTAGCTGCAACGATCATTTTTTACTCTGTTGCACCGCAATCTAATTTCCAGGGCAGGTTGGGAAGAAGACTTTCCTCTTTGTGGGAAATTCTGACGTCCGGGGAGGGGACGAGGGGTTAGGGCAGGGGGAAAAGGCCAGGGGAGGGGAGGGGTGAACCTGTTCAGAATCTGAACCAAAAGCCAAAATTTTCCACCAAACAAAAATTCTGAAAAATGTCAATTCCAGCAGCGTCAGAATTATTTGTTTTGATAATATTGAAACTTTTGACTTGAATAAAGTTAAAACATTTCCTATTGACTTGATTGTTTTGACTCATTTGGTTAGGACTCGCATATTATATTATATTATATATATAAATATATGTTCTGTAGATTACGTTACGTCTTAACTATATACATATTCTATATATTAGATCTTAAATATATATAGAATCTTACATCTTAAATATGTATATTCTGTATATTAGAGTTTAATAGATATAACATATCTTCAATATCTATTATTTGTAGATTATATTTCATATATATTATTAAATATATGCTATATTAAATATATAAAATATAATATTAAAATGAATAATACAATATAATATAAATGTAATAAAATAACATAAAAACCCAAACAAAATGCACCAAAATAATTAAGTCAAAACATTTCGACTTTATCAGAACATAATGAGAAAAGTTGAAACAATTCATTTGGGCTTCTCCTTGTCCAGAATTTCATTTAAATTGACCCGTTCCCACACAATAATTTTGATTTCCACAGAACCGCAATTTCCAATAGAAAACTGTTCTGGTGGGAAATATTTTTGACCGCTTCTACTGGCAAGTTTGTGTTCTGTTAATATCCTTTGAGACGCAAGTCAAGACTCACGCGTGTGTTTCATTTCTTAAAAGGATCCATTTCAAAATTAATTCTAATGCGTATACAGATGAACAGATTTAAGTGTTGGTCCTCAGGACATTGATCCTTTTGTCATAGAATAAGCACTGAAAGTTTGAGGAGGGGGTGTTATATTTTTCGTACATAGCAAAGAGCTTGAATCTGCACTTTGAGGGCAAAATTGGAGCTGTGCTGAATGCTTGCATACTAGTGAAAAATATATTTAACTCTCCCACATCACACAATTCCAGTCATTGTAAGTGGGACTTGCCGTGAAAACAGGTGCAAAAAAGATCAGAACTAATGTGCTTGTTGAGTGGCGGTTGTTTTTGTAAAATCCAAGACGTCTGTTGCTAAAAAAATGGAGGCAAACTTCAAAAATTGTCCTGCAGTTTGCGAGGTGTGGGCTGCTATATTACCGCTGATGTTTTAGAAAGGGTCCACTCATTTGCCCTGATTCACAACATCTGAGGATCTGATCTGATAAAGTAGAAAACAAATATACATTTAACTTTTAATTCTGAAGTGTGACAGCAAGGCCCAAGAAAATTAAGACCAAAGCATCTTTGCTGCGTGTACTGTAGAGATTACCCGATCCTAAAACGTGATCACAAACTAAGGGTGAGAGATTTCAAAGCACCTGTTTGTTTTTTTAAAAGCACAGTTTTGGGGATTTAATTGCTTTTGAAACCCCTTTACAAATAAAAACCTCGTCTTTCCAGTTTTGAGTCCCTGAATATTTTTGTAGATGTTCAGACTCTGAGATTTTGGGATATTTTTTAACAGAAGGCCGTTCCAATTTTCTTTCACTTGATTTCTAAATTCAAGGCAGTGTCATGTTATTTAAAAAATATCTCGCTGCATATAGGGAGATTCTTCTTAACAGCCTTCGCAGACAGCAGATGGTGAAACAGAAGGAAAATCTGGGGTGGTGATGGGGGGAGGTGAAGGTTACAGGAGGAGTGGAAAATCGAATTTGGAAAGTTCCGATCATTAGGAAGAAATCAGAGGGAAAGAGAAGTTGTGGGGGCAGGGGTTTGCGCTTTTTTTTTTAGAAGGAGGAGGGCTTCAAGACTGAAGAAGACAAGATGAATGAAAGATCAGGGGGGAAATTCTAAGTTAGTGAAAAAAAGTTTAAATAAACAGAGTCGTTTTCAGGTTGTAAAAGAAACTTCACTGGGGCCTGGTTCTCAGCTAATGCAAATCCAATGAAGCAATGTTGATTGACATGGTGGTACCTTCATCAGGCATTTAAACTCTGGTTGTGTCACGGATTATTTAGACTGAAAAACACGTACGTTACTTAGGAGCCTTCGGTCCCACTGAAAGTCAGTGGGATATAGAGACAAATTTTCAAAGGTGTTTAGATGTTTAACTCCATTGAGGATCTGGGCCTTAGATGGCTTTTGAAAATTCGAATCCCAGCTTTGATTTAAACTCCCCCGTGTGAATTTTGATAGCATTGTTTCTGGTCTATATTGGCGTTTGAGAGAGAAAAGTCGGACGCCCTTGTGTGTCTTTGATGATGTCTGTTCGGCCCCTATATTTCTGGAGAGTGAAAGTAATCTAATCAGGGACATCTTGTCACTTTCACTATTTCACCCCCTTTTGCTCTTGTCAGTTTCCCTCTCTGGGAGGTTTCTTATTTCGGGGAAATAATGTCCCTTGGTTTATTAATTACTCTGATAGTTAATTGGCCCCAGATCCTGGTGGGGTTAACTCAGAGCTCAACACAGAAGTTCCTGGGACTGGGTGGAAGTTTTGCCTGAGAGAGGACTGCAGGCCTGCCTCTGCTGTGGACCCGATCCTGCTCTCATCAGGCGAGCACGAGGAGGCTGGATTGCCCCACACGGGTTCCCCGTGAAGTTCTCGCACCTTCATCTGAAGCAGCGACGCTCAGATTGCGGCTCACGAGCTGCAAGTGGCTCTTTCATGTATCTCCTGCGGCTCTTTGCAGCACATATTAAAACACTGTGGGATTTAGTTATTAACTAATCTATGTTTTACTATTATTAACCAATTATGTTATCAACCTGCACTAGCTTATTTGTGATGAGAATTGTCTATATATGAAATTTCTTTGTTTCATTGACTCTAATACTATTCATTATAAACTAAATATGTCCTCTGTGGTTCTCTTTAAATAGGAATAGCACTAGAGTCAATGAAGCAAGGAATTGACATGACTCTAAGGTCAGAAGGGACCATTACGATCATCTAGTCTGACCTCCTGCACAACGCAGGCCACGACCCTCACCCACCCACTCTGTAATAGACCCCAACCTAGGACGGAGTTATTGAAATCCTCAAATCACGGTTTAAAGACTCCAAGGTACAGAGAATCCACCAGCAAGCCAGCCGTGCCCCGTGCTGCCGAGGAAGGCGAAAACCCCCCAGGGCCTCTGCCAATCTGTCCAGGGGGGAAATTCCTTCCCGACTCCAAATATGGCAACTGTCTTCGTTGCTCATTTGGCTCCTGAACCCCAGAGGTTTGAGTGTCACTGATCTGAAACAGCACCTCTGGCCCTTGTCAGAAACGGGACACTGGACCTCGGTTCTGATCCGGGCTCAGTTTTGACCCAGGCTGCCTATTTCTAGGATTCCCCTTTCACTCACACTGGTATAGAGTGGCCCCGTTAACTCCCCAGGAGCTACGGCCGATTCACACCAGCTGGGAATGTTGCCCAGAAGGTCTCTTGCTGTTGATCTGATGGGTCACAAGGTCAGCCCCGCTTTTCCATACGCTTCTGGCTGTGGTACTGACAATGCTGGGAGGAGCGCGTGGATTGGAGCTGTTAGCAGTGGAGATGGGACACTAAAGCCACCCACCTCGCCAGAGAGAAGTGACAGGGACTCCGAATTTCACTGTAGGTGTCTCTCTTTTTCCTCCCAGCCTTACCTCTCTCTCTCTGCGCCTGGGGGGAAAATATCTGGTCATGAGTTGTAGGCACATTGATTGGTAACTTAAGAGTCTACAAGCCGCAGCCAAGATCGGGACGGCCTGGATCCGCTACGTGGTGTCCACGGGAGAATGGTTCAGTTTAGGAAGGTCAGGGATCGTCAGGTGTTTGGCTCACGTGGGTGGGTCCCTGCTTGGTGTAAAAGAAAGAGCCCCTCAAAACGTGTGAGAGTGTTCGTTATATGGGGGTTTGCTTTTGCTTTTGCGTCATATTTGGTGTGATGGGTTGTTGTGTGTAGGTTTGGGTGGGTGTTGTTTTTGCTTGGGTGTAGGTTTTTGGGGGAGTGTAGGTTCAGCTGTCCGGTTGTTTTTTGGGAGGGCTGTTTGTCCTATACAGGTTTGTGTATGCGGTATGTGTGGCGTGCCTTGTGTATACTTTTGGGTGTGCATGGGTGTAGTTTTTTACTGTCTGGTTTTTTTCTGGGGGGTATCATTTATAGTTTTGTGCGGGGATGGGTGTGGTTGTTTTTGCTTGCTTGTAGTTTTGGGTGGGTGTGTCTTGTTTTGCTGTGTGGTTATTTTGGGGTGTGGGCGGGCGGGCGTGGTGTCTGTAGTTTTGGGTGTGTTTGGGGGGGTTGCTCTGTGTGTGATTTTTTGGGGTGTGTAATTGGGTTTGGGGTGCGTATGGTTGTTGTTTGCAGCATGAGTTGGTGGTGTGTATGTAGTTTGTGGATCGGGTTGTTTTTGGTCCCGGGTGGGTTTGGTGAGTGTGTAGTTTGGGGTTTGTGTGTCACTGGTTTTTTGCTGCGTGGTTGTTTGGTAAAGGGATGTGCCCATGTGTTGGAAGGTGGGTTGGTGTGGTTGTGTCACTATGAATAGGCTTGGCGCCTGTGTGCAATGTGTGTGTGAGTGCAAATTTGGGGGTGTAAGTGTGTGATTGTGCACCCATACCTGTATGCTCTGTGCAGTCACATTGGCCAAGCAACTTTACAGCCCTTTTGTGACTCTGGTTTTGCGTCTCTGTGTGTGTTTGTGTGTCGATCTGCGTCATTCCGGAGTTGAGATGCCACAAGCTAACCAGTGTCGTTGCGCCCTGCTTTTCTTCCTCTCCTCTGGAAGGACAGTCTGGATTGGAAAGATTTATCAAGCAGCTCATTTCATAAGGGCAGCTTCCCTGCGTGGTTTGTTAGTGCTAACCACCCGCTGCTGGTCATTTACTGGCTGGTCGGCAAACATGGGGGTGCATCTCGAAATGGGGGGGATGGAGAAAATTCCACTGTTAAACAGAAGAGCAAAACCCCCATGACTTCCTGGTCTCGAGACCTCAATACACATGTTCTCGGGCCCGTTCCGTCACGCTGGACTCAGCGATCGGGCCTGAAAGGACATATAAATCCTCCCGCCATCTGTATAACTGAGACGATTCAATGTCACCCACTTACCCCCTGTGTGTCTCTCTTCCATACCCCTTTGGCACCCACATTGCGACATGGCAAGCAGAAGGACACCAGGATCATTGAACAGCGTTTAAAGATTTGTAATGAATAAAGAACAAGGCTAGGTTCTTCATTAATATATTTAATAATATATTATTATATTTAATTATATATATTATATATAAATTATTATATTATTATATTTATTAATAATTAGAGTGGTAATTATATATGAATAATTACTACCTGTTATTAATTATTGCAAAACATTTGTTAGCCAATATTAATTGCCATTAAATGTTCATTAATAATGAGAAATTATTGCTAATAACTATTGATTGCTAATTAGTGGTTAGACATTATTTGTTATTATTAGCAAATATTGTCACTAACGATTTGTTAGCAATTTTCTATTGCTTATTAACTATTAATTAATTATTGCTAATTATTTGTTAGCAAGTATCCTCACTAAACATTCATTAGCAATTAGCAATTATTGCCAGTAATTATTACTTATTTCTTAATTATTTGTTAGTTGCAATTATTTAGTGCCAAGTATTAATTTCTCAAATTAAATATTTGGTAATTGGCTACTGCTAATGAAGTGTTAGGAATGATTACTCATGGCTAATTATTGGCGAGTATTAATTTTCTTGTTAGCAATTGCTATCTGTCACCAAATATTAAATGGCAAATATCACTAATGAGTAAGTATTAATTAATCATTATGATTGGTTATTAATTGCTAATAATCTGTGTATGGGTGACCTATGTTAGCAACTGTGATGCATAATTCTCAATAAATGTGTATTGGCCATGAGTATTACCACTGTTTTAGCCATTATTAATTGTTGCTTTTTAACAGCTAATTATTAGGTATTAATTATTAATGAGCAATTAACCCCAGCCCTTTCACTACCAGTTTCGCGACCCAGCTAACAAACGATTTTCCATCCCAAACTGCTCGCTGCATTCAGAGAGCCCCAAACCAGGGCTCGAGTGGGGCCCCAGATCCACCTCCCTCCACTCCCAACTTAACCCCACCTCTCCAGCCCCAGAACAAGCTTCTCTGGGCTGGTGGCCGCCTGCAATTTTCCAGTGGGTTTCTCTCCTTCCTTTCCCTTTATTCTTTCACGCTTTTCTTTATTTCCTTCCTTCCGTCTCCCTTTTGTTTGTCTTTCTTGATTGCTTTCATCATCGTTTCCTCCATGGGCTCTCTCCTCCGTGCATCCATCCATCCCTCCGTTCATTCTTTCCTTCTTTGCGTCACCTTCATTCCTTCTTCTTCTGTCAGTTCTCATCCTTGCATCCGTTCTTTAATTCTTCCTCCCTTCCCTCCTTCATTTGGTTTTCTTTTTATTTCTTTCCTTCATTCTTCCTTCCCTTCATCTATTCAGCCTTTCCTATGTGTTTCCTTCACTCATTTTTCTCTTTCTTTCTTTGAAGCTGCAAAAAAAAAAAAAAAAAAAAACACCACACAGAAGTTCTGGCTTCGCTCCAACCAGGGGTGAGCTGAGAGCTGTTAAAACCATCCCGCACCCGCTGGGTGCCTCTCTTCTCCACCTGTCACAGCCCATCTGACACCTAGGCCCACTCTGGTGATGGTGTGCTGGCGGCTCCCGGCGGGACAGGGCCCCGATCTCGGTGATGCTGGGCCTGGGCAGCGCATAGTCTCGGTGGGGGGCCAAACGGAGAAAGGATGGGTTAATGTTTGGGTTCAGGGGGTCACTGCAATTTGGGGGGACATTCAGGGATGTGGGGATGCAGTTAGGGAGGTGGTTCAGGGGAGGTTGGGATGAGTTTTGCAGGGTTGGGGTGATCAGAAAGGGTCCCATCCATCCCCGCGTGACCTCCCATGCTCCCGCGCTATGTCCCATTGTTATTGTAGGTCCTACCCAATGATAGCGTCCAACGCATGGCAGCTCAGCGGCTCCCGGACCTGGCCCTGAGAGGCCAGTCATCCAAGGCTGGGACTGCAGGCCCAGTAACCCAATCCTGAGGGGCTGGAGTCTGGCGCTCGGGGATGGGGCTGGATATGGGGCCTGCGGAGAGTGACGACAGAGACTTCCCAGCCCCGCAGGAACGATAACAATTAGAGCTGGCCTTGGCAATTAGCAATTGGGGAACTCAGAGCTGGGCACAGCCCCACGGCTCCCAGCATGTCTGCCCCACCTGGGCTGTTTCTTGCTAGCCCCTCCCTCCCCCCACACTCCCTTCCCAGCACAGGGAATAGAACCCAGGAGTCCTGGCTCCCAGCTCCCCCTGCTCTAACCACTAGCCCCCACAGCCCTCCAGTGCTGGGGCTAGAACCCGGACCTGAGGGAAGGTGTGGCCGGGAGGTTTTTCCCACACTCGCCGGGGTGATAAATAGCTAGCGTCAGCGGGATGGGCCCCAACGTAAAATCCCAGCTGCCATGAATCAAACAGAAAAGTCTGTGGGACATGAAAGGGGCTCGAGAGGGGCTGTGCTGTGGGGCGGGGGGGAGAGGGGGCCTCTGCTGAGCTTCGCTCCTTGAGGGAGGGAGAGGATGGGACAGGAGGATGTGCAAGGCACTGCTGCAGGGAAGATCGCAGCGCTGCAATCCAACCTGCCTCTGCTCAAAGACCGATCTGGGCAGGGAGCGGCTCCTGGCAGCTTGTATATTTTCCTGCCCTGAGATGGGGAGGGGCTCAGTTGGGAGGACGAGGGAGGAGGGGGGGCCCAGATGGGAGCGAAGGTGTTTACATAACATGGAGCGCAGGAACGCAGGGAAAATCAAGAATTCGCCACCCTCTAATCCCCAATTTAGCACCCCTGATCATCAATCAGTGTCCGAGAAACCCAGGGGGATGGAGACAGGTGTCTGGCCTGCCTAATGTGGAATAAGAGCATTTCCTTCTCAGCAGGATCGGGGCCTGTCACAGAGTCGCTGAGATCAGGGCCCCACTCCGCACACGGAAGGAACTTGCTTTACACCCACGCACAGAGAGAATTCAAGCGGGAAAGAGAACCCAGGCGTCCTGGGCTCCCAGCCTGTCCCCCCTCCACTCTAACCAGTGGATCCCCTCCCCTCCCAGAGCTGCGAGTAGAACCCAGGAGTCCTGGCCACCTTAGCGCAAGTTCAAGGCGCCCCTGTCCATTCCCCACCTCCTGAAGCAGCCTGTCCCTGGGAGATCACCTGGGGCTCTCCGGGTGGCTGGGTGTCTTTACCCCTCCGATCCCAAACCAGCTGGGCACTCAACAGAGGCCTCGTTAATGCTGAACTGACTCCAGCTGCCAGCGGGACCCTCTCTCAGATCCACCCCTTCCCCACCGCCCGCCCAGGGAAGAGAGAAGGGGCTTGGGGGAGGTTGGGGGGGGTCAGGAGAGAAACAAGCCGATGAGCCCTTAATAACCATGAGAGTCTGGATTTAAAGGGCCTCTTCTCGCAGCAGTCACGCACCCAGATTAGCGCCAATCTGGGGCTGCTGGGGGTGGGGGGCCGTTAACCTTTTCCAGGCCGGCTGCAGCCAGGACCGGGGCAGGCTGGAGCAAGACCCGGGTGTGTAGATCTTTTAGCCTAGGGGAACCCGTGGCCTGTCAGTTCCACCCGGTCTCGTACCCCTCTGGGGCGCTGGGAGACTGGCGTGAGATTCGAAGCGACCTCCTGGGCCAGGGGTCAAAAGCGGGCACGCCTCGGAGCGGCAGCGGCTGGTGCAGGTGAGACGGCCCCAAAGTCACCGGTCACGGGAGGAAGGGCTGAGAGGGGCACGCAAGATTATCCCAGCCCAGACGGCTGGGGGGTGACTGCATCCCAGATTGGGGGGGGGTCTAAAGAGGTCAGGGTGCAGCCAGGCCCCATGTAGGACAGAGGACCCCAAAGGGGACCGCAGCTGTCTCAAGACCCCTTCCCCCCCAACGGGCCGATGAGCCCCCCGCTGTGTGAGCTGGGTCCCAGAGGAAGGAGACCTCCCCAAAACACGGCTGAGCTAGGAGAGAAAATTCATTACCGGCCCCCCCAGCTCCTCCCGGCTGCTGATCACGTAGACCCTGCCTGTGACACCCCAGCCAGGCAGCTCAAAAGATAGGTCAGAGCACCACTCCAAGCCAGGCTCGGGGAGGGGAGTGCAGTCTAGTGGTCTGAGCGGGGCGGCGGGTAGTGAGGCAGGATTCCGGGGTTCACTCCCTGGCCTAGGAGGGAAGTGGGGTTTAGTGGGTGGATTTGGAGAGCTTTGCATCAAGTGTCCTGGGTTCCACATTGTATGGTTTGAAGACGAGTAAGAGGAGACTGCAGGGCAGTGTATGTAACACACTGGCTATATATGTCCCACAGCCCTTTCGTGTCTGGTATATAGCTATGATAACAGCCTACTACACCCGACTGGAGCTGGCAAATGGAACCCTTCCCCCCCCCACTAGTCACTGAAGCTCTGGTTTCGGAGTCCCAGAAGCAGGGTTCTGCCTGGGGTGGGGAAGGCGGTCATAGGATCGAATGGGTCCATTGGGCCTCTCACGCTCCAGCAGAACAAGTGAGGCACGAGAACAAAGGAGACCCACCCTGCTGAGTGGTTAACCTGTGGAACTCACCGCCACAGGATATGGCTGGGGCAGAGTCCTGCCGAGCGACGGCTGTTTCTGTGCCCCGCCACAGTTATCCCTAGAGAGGGGAAGGGACTGGAAGCCGCCTACTTCCTCGCAAGCGGCTGGGCCCTGGGCTGGTCATTGCAGGCCATCGGCTGCCCCTCACCTCCTCCTGTCTCTCTCCCTCCAGGTGATGCCTGCCCTGCGCTGAACTCCTGGCCATGCCTGGCTTCTGGCGGGGTCTGGGCGCACTGCTCCAGCTGGCCCTGCTGGGCCTGGCCTCCGACCCCTGCTATGATGCCGCACGACGGCCCCGCTACTGCCTCCCGGAGCCAGCCGACCTGGCCGCCGGGCGCCCCGTCCAGGCCTCCGCCACCTGCGGCCGCCCCCCGCAGCACCTGTGCTCCTTCAGCCGCCCAGGCGACGCCTCATCCCGCTGGTGCCGCCTCTGCGACCAGGCCGACCCTGCCGCCACCCACCCGGCCGCCTACGTGACCGACGCGGCCGGTGAGGCCACCTGCTGGCAGTCGGGGCCGGTGGCCAACGCCAGCCTGACGCTGGCCCTGGGGGGCCGCTTCGAACTGCTCTATGTGGCCCTCCGCTTCTGCTCCCCCCGCCCCCACTCCATGGCCCTCTACAAATCCACCGACCACGGCCACTCCTGGACCCCCTTCCAGTTCTTCTCCGCTCGCTGCTCCAGGGCCTATGGGTTGCCCCCGGCCTCTACCATCGGCAAGGCCGCGGAGCACGAGGCCATCTGTACAGCTGCCCAGACGGGCCCCACGCCGCTCGTGGGGGGGCTGGTGGCTTTCATGCCCCTGGCTGGCCGCCCCTCGGCCCGGGCTTTCGAGTATAGCCCGGTGCTCCAGGACTGGGTGACGGCCACTGACCTGCGGGTGGCCTTCGATCGCAGGCACCGGACGCTGGGGCTGCGGGGCCGAGAGGCCTCCTATGGGGTGTCGGAGCTGCAGGTCGGGGGCCGATGCCGGTGCAATGGACACGCTGCCCGGTGTGGGGCGGCCCAGCCTGGCAGCGCCCCCCAGTGCCAGTGCCGCCACAACACAGCCGGTCCCGAGTGCGAGACTTGCAAGGCCTTCTATTGCGACCGGCCCTGGCAGCGCGCCACACCCAGCGATGCCCATGAGTGCGTGGGTGAGTGACCGGGGGGGGGGCACGTGGCTGCTGAAGGGGGACCGGTAGTGGTGACACATCTCAGGGTCCATCTGAGCCCAGAGACCCCTTCAGTCTGGAATAGCGGGGGGGGACGGGGCTTTCGCCTCGAGTAAGGGGCGCCAGCAGACTTGGCAGGCGGAGGAGCCCAGGGTTGGCATGGCAGGGGGCTGAGGGTCGGGATTGAGGGGCACCAGCCCTTGAGTAAAGGATGGGCTGGGTCGGCTGGTGTTTGGGGGCACCCCCCTGCTGGGCGTCACTGGACCGACGCCTCCCCTACCTCTGCCCCGCTCTGTCTCCACAGCCTGCGAGTGCAACCAGCATGCGCACCGTTGCCGCTTTAACGTGGAGCTGTACAAGCTTTCGGGGCGCAAGAGCGGGGGCGTCTGCCTGAACTGCCGGCACCACACGGCCGGGCGCCACTGCCATTACTGCCAGCCAGGTTTCAAACGGGACCTGAGCCGGCCCATCACCAGCCGCAAGGCCTGCAAGGGTGAGCAACGCAGGCACAGGGCACTGCCGAGGGGAAGCTCGCAGCACCAGACTCTCCAGCTGGGCACCGCCATGGGGAAGCTTGCAGCCCCTCCCTGCCCCTTGCGAGGCCTGCTGCTGGGATAGACGTTAACCCCGTGTGTTTCCTTCCCAGCCTGCCAGTGCCACCCCATCGGGGCAGTTGGCACCATGTGCAACCAAACCACAGGGCAGTGCCCATGCAAGATGGGCGTCACCGGGCTCACCTGCAACCGCTGCGCCCAGGGCTTCCAGCAGAGCCGCACTGCCCACATCCCCTGCATCCGTAAGTCTGCCACGTACACGCTGGCTGAGCATAATCCCCAGGGCTAGCTTGAGCCCATGTAGGCTACTCCATACGGTAACCAGGCTGGGCCCATGTATTCTGCTCAATACGGT
>ML675667.1:980198-992630 GCA_007922155.1 Mesoclemmys tuberculata | reverse complement strand
AATTCAGGAAGTGACATCATAGACCTGGGGCTGTGCCTAGCGGGACTTGTTAATTCAGGAAGTGACATCATAGACCTGGGGCTATGCCTAGCGGGACTTGTTAATTCAGGAAGTGACATCATAGACTTGGGGCTATGCCTAACAGGACTTGTTAATTCAGGAAGTGACATCATAGACCTGGGGCTGTGCCTAGCGTGCAGCTCTTGGGGAAGTCCCGCCTTTGAGAGAGGTGGAGGATGCTAGTTCAGGAAGGGGAGTATGCCACTCTTGGATATCCCGTCTCTGGTGGTGGAGGAGGAGAGAGAGCGAGAGCGAGATTGTCATTCAGGAAGTGATGTCATAATTCTAGAATTGAGTCGTGCATCAATCCAGGACACCCTGCCCCCCCGGGGGGGGAATACTAATTCAGAAAGCAACATCGTAGCTTGTGGCTCCAACCTGTCCTGGCAAACAAGCAAGGATCACGCCTGGAACACGTGGAGTGCTGGCCTCTTGCGTGTTCCATGCGTGGACCTTGCTCCCTACACGCATGAGACAGGGAGAGGGTGGTTCAGAGCAGGATCGCGTTTATTGACTCCAACCACTCACACGTCCCTCCCTTCCTCCCAGGTGCTCAAGAGGTGATGACAACCACGGCTGCCTCCCCCCTGGAGTGGAACACAGGTGCTTGGGGCAGGGTGGGGGGGATCAAAGGTTGGGCCTCGTCCCCCAATTCTCCTTTCCCAGCCTCAGGATGATGCAGTCACTCCCACCGCTGTCCTGTCTGTTGGAAGGCACCATCTGTAGGGACGATAACTGCCTACTACTGCTACTAGCTAGGGAAAGCTGCTCTTTTAGTGCTACTCACAGAGGGCCGTGGCTTTGGGAGAGGTGGAGGGGGGGGGACAAATTTTGCTGGCACGAATCCGTGGAGAACGTGTTGCAATGCACTGTGGGTCACGGAGCATGTGGGTTGATGGCATAAATCAGCCAAAGATGCCGACTCTGGTGGAATTTGGGGTTCGGGGTGCCAAGGAAAGGGAGGCACCTAGCAGGTGGGGATGGAATTGGGGAAGGCAGGAGAGGTCGGAAGACGGGAATGGGGAAAGGAGGAGTGGAGAAGGACAATGGAAAGGGGAGGGGAATATGAGAAGGGGATATATATGGCTGAACACTTCCCATGGGATACCTATAAAGAAGGCCCTCCTCCAATGGAATTTCAAGGTTTCTGGGGCTGCAGGCAGGAAGTGACATCATAGCTAGTGCCCCATGATTTCTGGAATTCCAGGAAGTGGAAAATGCTAATTCATAGACCTCCAACTGTGACACAGTGTAGGAGAATCCAGGAAGTCCCACCTCCAAAGTGAGGGAAGTGCTTATTTCAGGAAGTGACATCATAGCTCCGGAGCTTTGCCATAGGGTAAGACATTTCAGGGAATCCCTTCTAAAAGGTAGCGGGTGAACACAAAATCAGGACGTGACCTCATAGCCCAGAATTATGTCCTGCTGTCTGGCACTCCAGGAAGTCCTACCTCCAAGGAGGGAGACATGCTAGTTCAGGAAGTGACATCATAGTTCCAGAACCGTGGGATGTTATTTCAGAACGTGACATCATAGCTCCGGAGCTGCAGGTCCACAGCCACCTCCAGGGCAGGAGCAGCGGTTGCAGGGGGTCCAAGGCATGATTTGGGACGGACTCTGGATGTGAGAGGCAGGATGATGTGGGGAGCCGGGGCCAGGCTCATCTCACTGTACCCATGTCCCCCCATCTGTGCTCTCCCCAGGCACCGAATGCCAGAGTCACTGCAACTCCTCCCACGGCCGCGTCCACATGAACCTGCGAAAGTACTGCAAGAAGGATTATGGTAACACTCACCTGATATTATCTGTCTGTCTATCCCCCTACAGCCCGTCTGTCTGTCTGTCTGTCTGTCCCCTGGTGAAAAGGTTTATATTATTTGTAGAAAGGAAGAAAGATGTGCATGGTGACAGATAGCTGATGGGTGTGTACAGAGGTGGATGGCTTTTATTCATTCCCAGCCGTGCTCTGTTTGGTATCTGTCCATGCCTGGCCCCTGGGGCTAGTTCCAGTGCCTGGCCCCTGCTTCCACTGTGACATTGGGCTGGCAGGAAATTCTCCCATGCTGTGGGATTGACCCGCTGGAGGCCGGGGGCTGAGGCACAAAAGGGCATTCGGAGTCTATGTGGTTTTTCTCCCAGGGATTAGGAGGGGATTATCCAAGCGGGGCACCCGCTGCCCCCCAGCTCCTGTGAGCAGCCAAAGGGCGACAGGAACGGCTCATATGTGCTCTGCACAAAGGACAGTGAGCACCCAGCCTGCCCCACTGTCTGCTTCCACCCTCCATCTCTCTGTGTCCATTCCCCCTCCTCCAGCACCCTCCCTCCCTCGCTGGCCCTCTCCAAACCAGGCCCTGCGTGCCAGACCCTAAATACCTTTGAGAGTCCGGGCAGCCACTTTCTCTTGGGTGGTTAGAACTGCTGGGCATGGCAGGCTCTGGTTGCTGTCCCTGGGTAAGAGATGGGGCCAATGGGGGTATTGTTACGGAGGGGTTATGGCATATATCACTGTGTATTAATCAGTATCGGTCAGTATCTGTGGACATCACTGGGTGTCTGTGGGTAGCGGTAGATATCACTGGCTAGCACTGCATATTGTTTGGGTATTGTTGGGGTTCAATGAGTGTTGAGTATTGCTGGGTATCGTTGGGTATTGTTGGGGTTCAATGGGTATCACTGGGTATTATTGAGTATCTCTGGGTATTGTTGGCTGTCAGCGGGGAATACTGGGTTTCGGTGGATATTGCTGGCAATGTTGGCTATTGGTGGGTATCACGAGATATTGGTAGGCACTCTTCAGTATCACTAGGCACTCTTCGGTATCGGAGGGCATTGTTGGGTACTGGTGAACAATGGGCATTGCTGGACATGGCTGGGTAATGTTGGGTATTGGTAGGCACTTTTGAATAGCGTTGGTTTCGGTGGGCACCATTAAGTATTGGTGGGTAAGTTTCACTGGGTCCGGGGGTGCACTGTTGGCCATTGATGAGTATCGTTGGGTGTTGGTGAGCCCTGTTGGGCATTGTTTGGGATCATTGAGTTTTGATGGGCATCAGTGGGTTTTGGTGAACACTGGCATTGTTTGGTCATGTTGGGTATTGGATGTTGGGAGGTGGTATCGTTGGGGCTGTGCCATCAATGAGTAATGTTGCACATTGGATCTCATTGGATATTGGTGGGCACTGTTGGGCTTTGGTGGATTTGGTATCATTGGCTAATGTTGGAGACCACTGAATATTGTTGGGTATTGGTTGGTTTTGGTGGGTATCATTGAGTATCGTAGGATATCTGTAGGTCTATCACTGGTATTCTTGGGTACGGGTATCGTCTAATGCCGAGTATCACTGAGTATAGTTGGGTGTTGGTTTCATTGGCTAATGCTGATTATCTTTTAATGTCATTGGGGAACGGTGAGGATTGGTCACTGGCTCAATGTTGGGTATCGTTGCATGTTGTTGAGTATTGATGTCCTTGGCGAATGAGTATTGTTGAATATCATTGGGTATTGGTATCATACGCTGATGTCGAGCATTGCTGAGTATCATTGGGGATTGCTACCATTGGCTAACGTGGAGCATCAACGAGTGTCATTGGGGGAAGCTGAGGATCGTTTTCATTCACTAATGCTGAACATCATTGGGTATCATTGGGGTCTGGGGCGTATTCGGCCTCTTCCTGACCTCTGACCTCCCCCTGCAGTGCTGCGGGCCCAGCTGCTGGCCATGGTGGAATCGGGCGAGTGGTGGCAATTCATGACCTCGGTGCTGGCAGTCTATCGGCAGCGCCGGGTGCCTATCCGGCGGGGCGAGCAACACCTCTGGGTGCCCCGGCAAGACCTGGCCTGCGGCTGCCTGCGCCTCCAGGTAGGCAAGACCTACCTGGTGATTGGGAACGACGACGAGTCGCCCGACCCGGCACGCCTGGTGCTGGACAGGAACAGCCTGGCACTGCCCTGGCGCGACGTCTGGGCCCACAAGCTCCGTCGCTTCCAGCAGCAGAACCGGCGGGGCAAGTGCCGGACCCCCTGAGAACCCAGGATGCGGGATGGAAAGGTCGGAAACCCCAGGGCCGGGGAAGGGATGCGCCAGGCACCCCAAGGCCCAGAGGCGGAATCTGTACTGCCTGGCAGTGCTTCCCCAGGGACCGAGATCCCCCATCGACCTGCTGAAACTGGGCCTATATCCCCTGCCGCATCCCCTAGAATCCCCCATCCTACCTCCCCTCATCCAGCCCTGTAGGGGGCCCTCCCCACCCAGCTTCCCATTCCCTCCTCACCCCAAATTTTTGCAACCCGGTTGGGGTGGGAGGGGAGTAAAGACCAAAGAGGACTGTTGACCCCTGCCCTGTCGCCTGCCCTTTTCTTGCACTTGTAAAAAACGATACATGGAATAAAAGGAGAAATTATTTGACTCCGTAGAGTCTGTTTATTGGGAGAAGAGCAGGGTCCAGTGGTCCATGTGGGTGGGGGGCAGAGAATGGGGCCCGGGGCCTCTCTCCTCTGGGGCTCCCATCCGGCCCCAAGGCGGGGGACTGGCTGGCTCAGGGGGGCGGGGAACGGGGCAGGGGACCTTTGATGTGCCGTTTCCCAGCTGCCCCTGTCAGCGCTGGGGAGGGGGGCACAGGGGAGGGGGGAGGACACATCGTGCCTGAACCCAGCCTTGTTGCCAGTGACCGGAACCAATCGATCGGCACAGGCATGAAATCAGCATCTGTACTGGGGCGTCCTGTTACCATGGGGGGGCGCACACACCCCACAGGTCCCCATCCCCCACTTCACACCTTCCTGCCCATTCACTCCCTCCCCCCAGCCCTGCTTGGCCCCTGGCTGCATGGGGGTCCCTGCCCCCTGGGTAATTCCCCCAGGCCGCCTCTGCACCAAAGGGATACTTGGGACCCGAAGCCCCCATCCCCCTAGATGGGCAATCGCAGCCCAGGCTGGCCGGCTGCCTGAGACCCTGCGTCCCACTGCGTCAGCTGCACCCACCCCACCTCTGTACCCAGCCATCCACACCCTTGGACCTGTCCATCCATCCCCCCCACATCCCTCTGTCTATCCATCCATCCCCCCACCCTTCTACCTACCCCTCCATTCCCCCACACCGCTCTACCTGCCCACCCATCCCCCCCATGCTCCTCCATCTATGCAGTGGGGTGACACACCAGCCTAGAGGGGCCCAACAGCCAGATCTGGGGGGCAGGGAGGGGGCAGGATACCGGGATAGATGGGCCCATGGGTCTGACCCAGGGCAGCCGGGGGCGGAGGGAGGGGGACCGCAGGCTGCAGCCCCTGCTGGAGATGGAAGGACGTCAGGTTCGTCACCCCTAACCCCAGCTACTCCCTCCCAAATCCTTAAAGAGCTGGGAGGTGCTGGGGCCGGCGGGGGGGCTCAGGCAAGCGAGGGGGGGGGGGGCAGGGCTCTGATCCCAGAAATGGGAGGCAGCATTCGGGGGCAGGCTGAGCTGGATGCTCTGTGGAAACTTTGGGATGCCACGGGGATGGGAGCCGGGAAGAGGGGTGCCCCGGGTTGGGGTTGGCACAGACCCTGTGTATGGGGCACAGCGACCCCTAGGGACCTCACAGCCGCCCCCACCCCAATCCCTAAACCAGGCCTATCACCAGGGTCAGCTCCCCCCCCTCCATTTTTGAAGCCACTTTGCCCCCTGGCGGTAGGTTCCCCGCACAGCGGCCGCATGCTGGGATTGTTAGTGACACGCAGCGACTCTACAGGCGTTACAGGGTTAATCCCGGAGAGGAGGGGTCCGGCGCCAATCCACAGAGAGGGAAACTGAGGCCCAGACACTGATGAGCCCAAATGGAAGGAGAGTGACAGAGGCCAGGAACAGAACCTAGGACGCCTGGGTTCGCCCCCTGCTCCGGGACGGGAATGGGGTCTAGTGGGGGGGTTCTCCTGTCGGCGTGGTTAATCCGACCTCCCAAAGAACCGGGCACAAGGGTGACAGGAGAATTCCTCCAGCAGCAGAGTGCTGTCCACACGGGGATTTTGGTGTCTTAACCACGCCGCTGAGGGTGGGACTTTTCACACCCCGGAGCCACGTAGTTAAGACGAAGTGATTTTCTGGCCTAGCCCAGGTCAAACTCTCTGCTGGGAAGGAATTGTTTGTTTATCTGTAAGGTCGATTTCAGCACACACCGCCAAGCCGAGGGAGGGCTATTGCCCACAGTAATAATCGCCACGTCCAGCTGGGAAAGTATGAAAAAGGCTGCTTGAGATGCTGACAGGGTTTGATTTATGCCGATTTACTTGGGATAGTTTGACACATGCTGTTGACAAGGTGTGTTTTAACTTTCTGCATCTCAACGTTTGCTGTCATTTCATAATTATCATCTGAGCCCCCACCCCCCATTGCCTGACCCCCCACCTTTACAATTTTGCACAGCTCTGAACGTTTAAATGGATAAAAATAGAGAAAATGTCTTAACACCCATATTTTTGCACATTTCTGAATATTTTAATGGGTAAAAATAGAGACAAATGCACAAAACCCCTAATTCTGCACATTTCTGGACATTTAAATGGATTAAAAATAGAGACATATGCTGAAAATCCATAATTTCGTGCAATTTTGACCATTTAAATTGATAAAAATATTTTAAAGAGTGATTAAAACCCACAATGTTGCACATCTCTGCGTATTTACATCAGTGCAATAGAAAAGCTGCCTAAAAATAAACACATAAGAATGGCCATACTGGGTCTGTTAACCCACTATCTTGTCTTCCCACAGTGGCCAAGGTGCTTCCGAGGGCATGAACCGAACAGGGCAGTTCGCAAGTGATCCATCCCATAGCCCAGCCTCTGGCAAACAGCAATCCCTGCTCATGCCGGCTAATAGCCATTGATGGACTGATCCTACGTGAACTTAGCTAGCTCTTTTTTGAAGCGTTATAGTCATGGCCTTCAAAACATCCTCTGGCAAGGAGTTCCCCAGGTTGTGCATTGTGTGAAGAAATACTTCCTTTTAAACCTGCTGCCACTTCATTTCGTTGGGTGACCCCCAGTTCTTGTGTTAGGAGGAGGAGTAAATAACACTTCATTTACTTTCTCCGCACCCGTCATGATTTTAGAGACCTCTATAGGCCCCTTCATCTGCAGTGTGTGCAGAACTGCTCCGGGCGGGCCAGGGGCATCCACAAACGTGCAGGAGCTTGCCCTGGCTGGGAACAGCTGTGAAGTACCAGGCCCCCGGCTTTCTTCTCCGTACTATGAGCTCAGGTGAGCGCCCCTGAGCTGCGGTGGGATCCCCTTTCCAGACGTCACTGCCCTGCCCTGGGGTCAACTCCCCAGCTCTGGGGCTGCCCTGTGGGGTGGAGGAGGGGATCCCCTCCCTCACCCTGAGCAATGACCTGGATTTCCCAGCACGCCCGGGCAGCTCACACAAGGACCCATTGTACCCGCCAGCTGGCAGGGGGGAGTCCCACGTCAGCTCTGGGGGAGGCGGTGCTGTGGGGCGGGGCCAACACAGACGCTCGGGAAAGATAGCATCAGACGGTAAGTGGTGGGGGCACAGGGCCTCCCTGCAATCCCCCCTGCGCCCCCCTCGTCTCTGCCGGTGCCCCTCATTCCCGACCCACAGCACCTGCTCCATCCGTGCCCTTTGCCCTCCCTCCCAACTTCAAGACTCCAACACAGGCCTGCCCTTCCCCTCCTGCCTGCTGTGCCCCAGTGGGTCGCTGGAGGGTGGACCCTGCCCTGGAGGGAGGGTTGGGAATTGGGGGGGCCTGGAGACACAGCGGGGGCGGGGAGTATTGAGGATGGGGGACCCATTAATCCAGGGCTGCTGCAGCCCAGTGCTGAGGGTCCCCCCCCGTACCTCCCCCCAGGCTCCTCCCCCTGGCGCCATGGCTGTCCCCGGCCCACGCTCGGTGCTGTACGAGGGCGTCGTGCTGCCGGACCTGATGCACAGCGTGGAGAGTGTGAGGTATGCCCAGCTCGGCTTCCAGGTGCGAGACAGCGACGTCTTCAGTGTCACCTATCCCAAATCGGGTGAGTGCCCCCCCGTATCCCCTGTACCCCCACATCTCCCCCAAATCAGGTGAGAGCCCCCCCATACCTTCCCACCCAGCTTCCTGCCCTCTCCTCCGGAGCCCTAGGGATACCCCCTTCATATCCCAGATTTCCAAACACCTTTGAAGCCTGTGAACCTCTCAACCGCTTTGAACTCCAGGATCCCCCCACCTTCTTCCCCCGGAGCTCTGTGAGCCCTCTTCTCCCCACAGTTCCCCCCATTCCCCTCTTCCCCCACAACCTGGCTCCAGCTACACCCCCCGGGACCCTCCTTCCACTCCCCTGCGCCCCCATCCCCTAGTCCCCCTTCCTACCTCTCTTCCAGGATCTCCCCAGCTTCCGTCATTTTCACCCTCCCCCCCAGGCACCACCTGGATGAAAGAGCTACTGACACTTATCCACAGCGCTGGGGACCCCCAGCTGGCGCGCTCGGTGCCCTCCTGGGAGCGGGTGCCCTGGCTGGAGCAGACCACGGCAGCTGGGTACCTGGAGAACCGGCCCTGCCCGCGGCTCATCGCATCCCACCTGCCCTGCGGCCTCTTCCCCACCTCCATCCATGGCTCCAATGCCAAGGTGAGGGGCTGCAGGCCAGAAGCGAGGGGTGCTGACAGTGCTGGGGGGGGGGAGCCCAAGGCTGGGCTAGCAGGGGGCTGCGGGTCAGGAGCGAGGGGCACCATCCAGTCCCTGTCCCCTGTCCCAGGTGATCTATACCGTGAGGAACCCCAAGGACGTCTGCGTCTCCCTCTATTATTACTCCAAAATGGCCTCGTTCCTGGAGTTCCACGAGGATTTTGGGGAATTTGTGGAGCTCTTCAGTGCAGGCAAAGGTACGGGGCAGCGCGGCGCAGTGGTTAGAGCAAGGGGGGGGCTGAGAGCCAGGACTCTGTCCTGGGTTCTAGTCCCAGTTTAGGGGGAGGGAAGGTGGGTTGAGTGGTTGGGATGGGGAGGGGGCAGCTTGAAGCCAGGACTCCTGGGTTCTACCCCTGGCTCCGGGGGAGAGTGGGGCCAGATGATTAGAAGGGCTGGGAGTCAAGATGTCTGGTTCTGCCCGGCTCAGGGAAGGGAAGGGGGTTCAGTGGTTGGGGTGGGGCTGGGAGCCAGGCTGGGGAGCTGTGTGCGGCCAGGCTATTACACCAAAGGGTTTTCAAGCCCAGCCTCCACGGTCTCTGTTCATTTCATGCACGAGTTGGCATTTTACCTTACTCCCCAACCCTGCTCCCTTTCAGTGCTGTTCGGCTCCTGGTTCCAGCACCTCAAGGGCTGGCTCGGCCTTAGAGACCGGCTCAATTTCCTCCTCCTGACCTACGAGGAAATGCACCAGGTGAGGGAACAGCACCAGAACTGAGGCGGGGGCCAGAGAGAGCCACGTTCCTCCCCCCTGCCCATCAGGCCCACGGGCCCATCTACCCTGGTATCCTGCCTGCCTCTCTCCTAGGACCTGCGGGGCAGCGTGGAGCGGATCTGCCGGTTCCTGGGCAAGGAGCTGGACGCACCAGCGCTGGACGTGGTGGTGGAGAACGCCTCCTTCCCGGCCATGAAGGAGAACAAGATGTGCAATTATAGCCTGGTGCCGGAAAGCATAATGGACCAACAGCTCAGCCCCTTCCTGAGAAAAGGTGGGAGGGCGCTGGCTGTGGAGGGAGCTCCTGGCTACCCCAGCCCCACCTCTGCCAGCAGGGGGGCTGTAGAGGAGTCACTGACCCCTCTATTCTCTGCTTCCCACAGGGGTCCCTGGCGACTGGAAGGGGCATTTCACGGCAGAGCAGAGCCAGGCCTTTGACCAGCTCTACCGGGAGCAAATGTGGGACGTGGGCGTCCGATTCCCCTGGGACGAGGCCTGAGGAGTCCCCGCCTCGCCAAGACTCTGCAGACGCAGAGATAGAACCCGGGCGTCCTGGCTGCCAACCCTCACCCCATGTTCTAACCACTAGACCCCACTCCCCTCCCAGATAGAACCCAGGCGTCCTGGCTCACAATCCCCCACCTCGATTCTAACCACTAGACCCCAGAGCAGGGGCGAGAACCCAGGTTTCTGGCCTCTGTCACCCTCCTTCCATTTGGGCTCATCAGTGTCCGTGCCTCAGTTTCCCTCTCTGTGGTATAGCACGGGACCCTGCCCCCCGGGATTAAATCTGTAACGCCTGTAGAGTTGCTGCCTGTCACTAATAAATAATCCCAGCATCCGAGCGCGCGGCCGCTGTGCGGGGAACCGACCGCCAGGGGGCGAAGAGGATCCAGAAATGGGGGGGGGAGTCTGAGCCAGCCCCAGCCAGGGGCACCCCCCTCCCCGAATCCTGTCCCTCCCACTTCTGGGATCAGAGCCCTGCTGCCTCCTCCTCACCTGCCTGACCCCCGCCCTCCCAGTTGCGACGAATCTGACATCCTTCCATCCCCGGCAGGGGTTGCAAATCGGGGTCCCCCTCCCTTCGCCCCCAGCTGCCCTGGATCAGACCCATGGGCCCATCTACCCCGGTATCCCGCCGCCTCCCTGCCCCCCAGGTGAGACCCACGGGCCCATCTCCCTGCATATCTCGCTGGAACCCGTTTGCCGTTATTCCAGGGGACAGGGCGACGCGGCAGCGCCTGATCACAGAACCAGGGTGCCTTGTCCGTGCCCGCCGGGGGAACCTTGCCCAGACCTCGCAGCTGGTGGCTCTGAAAGTGCCCCATGCCGCGCTCCGCCAGCCCCACTCTAGTCCTGGCTTGTCCCAAGAGGGGATGCTGTGGTCTGCCCACCCCAGCCCTAGGATCCCTGAACGGCTGGGGCAGAGCAAAACCAACCTGAGGCTAAATCTATGGAGATTGTTACCCCCCCAGCCCCTCCCTCCGCTCCCCAAGGTCTGCTCTGGCCCCAGGGCAGCCTGTCTCTATAACCCGCCGCGTGCCCAGCCCCTCAACTTCTGGATGCCCGCATCGCACGTGGATCAGCTGCCTGCGTGAGAGCCATGCCCCCCCGTTAACTGGCTTCCCCTCAGCCCAGCCCTCTGCTAACCCCAGTCGGGGGTGGGGGGGCTGGGATCCCCTTGTGACAAGACATTTACCCTCACCGAGTGTCTCCTCCATAACGGATGCCATCTTGGGCCAATTTCCCCCCCCCTTACACGGTTCCCCCCTTCTCCCTAGTCCCATGGGGGCATTTTGTTAATTCCCTTTGCCCAAATGCCCCCCTCCCAATTCTCGGGGGTTTGTGCTTTGTGGAGGTGCCAGGTTCTGCCTTGTCTAGGACGTCCGCACAGGGCTAGGCCAGGCCTCGGGTGGCTTCGCTCCTGGGTGAGTTAGCGCCCAGACCGCCCACCCCAGGGGCCCATGTCCACCCCCAGCAGCTTTGGCCCCACTGTTTGGCGGGCGGCGGAAAGCGTCGAATATCCCCCGGCCGCATGTCCTGCCGTGACCGGAAACCTGCGAGTTCCGGGCTCGCCTCGGAGACCCCGCGGCCCCTTCAGCAAAACGGTGACAAGGACGGAGATCCCACGGGCCAGCAGCCTGGTCGGGCCAGTCCCGGGCAGAGACGTGGAAGTGGGGACCCCCGTGTGTTCGCAGATTGGGGCACGGGGTCAGAACCTCTCCCTCCACCCAAACCTCCAACACCCCTCCCTTCATCCACCCCCCCAGCCACACACATACCCATGGCTAGCTCTCCCTCTCTGCTATGGGGCAGGGCCACCAGCCATGGGAGTGACTGAGACAAAATCTACCCACCCTCCTCCGCTAGTCCCTCCCCACTCTAACCTCTCCCCTCCCAGAGCTGCAGATAGAACCCAGGAGTCCTGGCCTCCCCTGCTCTAACCGCTAGACCCCACTCCCCTCCCAGAGCTGGGGATAGAACCCAGGAGTCCTGGCCCCAGCCCCACCGGCCACCTTGGGATGGGAGGGGACAAAAACTGCGGGACAGCAGGGAAAGACAGATGGGGGGAGGGCTGGGAGAGGAATGGGGTGGGGGGCTCAAAGGGAGGATAGAGGGGGCAGGGATAGAGAGATGGGGAGGGAAGAGAAAGGAGGATGCCCTTCCTCCCCCTCCTGGCGGGGGGGGAGCAGTGCCACCAGCGGGACAGGTAGGGGGCAGCGCCCCCCCACCACTGCAGGGGGCCCAATCCCCACGTGCTGTGACTTTTGCTGCTGTGCCCAGCAACGACCATCCCCGTGGAAGGGGGCAGCAGCGCAGCGGCTGCAGAAAGCTGGGCGTGGATCAAACCCAGCACAGGGCGGTGCCACTTCCTCCCCCCGCCACGAAACCCTCACCCACAGCTCGTAGGGGCGGAGCTCCTGGAGGGGAGCGGGGGCTAGTGGTTAGAGCAGGAGGGGGCTGCTGGGAGCCAGGACTCCTGGGTTCCAGCCCTGGCTCTGGGAG
>ML675667.1:894021-914257 GCA_007922155.1 Mesoclemmys tuberculata | reverse complement strand
TCCTTCCCCATACGCACCTCTCCATCCATCCCCAGACACACCCCTCCCTCCGTCCCTTCCTCCACCCCAGACACACCCCTGCATCCATTCCACCAACCCAGACACATTCCTCCATCCACCCATCCCAGACACCCCACTCCCTCCCTCCCTCCGTCTCCCCCATATACACTCCTCTAGCCCCGCACTGTCCCCATCTGTGTCAGTGATTTTCAGCGGGCGGTCCTCAGAGCCCCGGCGCGTCTGCAGACTGGCTATGATTTCCAAAGGGGGCCGCACCTCCATTCGAAACTTTTAGGGGTCCACAAATGAAAAAAGGTTGAAAAATCACTGGTATATTTTATCCCTCTTAACACCCCCCCACGCTCTGTCTGCCTCTCCCCATACACACTCCTCTGTCTATCTGACTCCTGGGTTCTCTCCCCGGCTCTGGAAGGGGAGAGGGGTCTAGTGCTTAGAGCAAGGGGGGACTGGGAGGCAGTCCCGGCCCAGGACATGGTACCTTTCCCCTCCCCACACGTCCCTTGTGCATCCCCAGGCTCCATGGGCCCCCCAGCTCCTTGGTGGCTCCTTCCTTCTCTCTGGAGGCAGCTAAGTGTCAAGCAGGGAAAACCCCCTCCCCAGCCATTGCTCATGAAAGCAGGTGTTGCTGTGCCCTTGGGTCACAGGAAGGACAGGACTCCAGACCAGCCGGGGGCAGCTCCTAATGGAGCTTGGCCATGCCCAGCCCCGCCGACTCCCCGGTTTTATTTTTTAATCGCACAGCTATATAAATAACTATAAATATATAGATATATAATTTTCTAACCCTTGAGCGGCAGAGCCCGGGTTGAGCTGCTCTGTTCACACCTGGCGCTCCCGCCTGCCCCCTCAGTGGAACGACTATTACTAAAACATACGTCTCTGTCTCTCTCCCCCATCGGCCCAAATTTACTCTACCCCCGTGCTGGCAGAGAGCCCGGGGCTGCTGGCTCAGGACAGGCTGGGTCCCGGTCAGGAAGGGGTGGGGTGGGGACTGGTGTGGGGGCAGGGGAGGGTGTGTGTGCGTGTCTGTCAAACTTCAACCCCGTTCCCTGCTGTTGATGTGTAACTTCCCTGGTGTTGTACAGATTAAACTGATATTAAAAACCGTGGATGCGTATCTATTAGGTGTATTATGGTAGCACTAGGCACCCCTGTGCTAGGTGCTGTACATTATCTATTAGGTGTATTACGGTCACTGTAGGTGCACCAGGACCTCATTGCGCTAGGCACTGTACGTTCTCTATTAGGTGTATTACAGTAACAATTCACTCCAACCCAGAGTCTTTAAAACATCCTTCCCCCTCTGGTGGGGTCTCCTTCATTTTGGTTCGTCTGTGCCCCAGTTAGATTCAGGGGCTCACACCCCTCCTTGGAGGCCACATGTTCCCACACTGGCCTTCCCTGCCTGTAGGCTCACCCCCCAGGTTCAGGGGCGCACAGCCCTCCTCCTTGGGGCACTGTGTCTTTGCTCAGTTCTTCCTCCAGGATCTCCCTTGGGGACTGGCGATCCGCCCGGTCACCTGGCTGATCCCCGTACCCTCCCCAGGTGGATCTGCGACCCCCAGGCCCCTGTCTGGGCCAGCTGGCAACTGAGGACCCATGTCTCTGCCCAATCAACAAGCTTTGTCTCTGCCACACACTGACTGCACCAGCTTCCTAGCACCCGCTTTGGTCGCCCCTGGACGGGGGTAACTGGCCCGAACCCCCAAAGGCCCACGCCCGTTGCAGGCGGCATGCTCCGCGGAACTGTTGCCAAGGTTTATTCACAGGCCTCCCGGCCCAGGGGCGGGATGAGGTGGCAGCGTTGTGCCTGGTTAGAAATCCTAAGGCCCGATGGGAGCGTGGGGATCGTAGCCTGACCTGACTAAGGTGGGCCCTGTTCCAAAGAGGCCGGGGATCACTTGTTCTCTGGGCCAGTGGGACAAGCTCAGATGGCAGCTAGGGGGATTGAGGTGGGGTATGAGGGGAAACTTCCCAGCGCGAGGGGCAGCTGGGCTCCGGAGCAGGGTGCCGGGGGGTCCCCGTCATTGGAGGTTTTTCAGAACAGGTTGGACAATCCCGTCCAGGGATGGGCTAGGTTTATTTGGCCCTGCCTCATCACGGAGGGGGCTGGGATGTGATGCTGTCATGGGGCCCCTTCCAGCCCCACAGCCAAGGGGGGGCTGTGTTTGGAGATGCCTCAACTGGGGATCCCCAGTCCCAGTGTAGGAGGAACAATGTCCCTGCCTTCAAGCTCGGCTCCTCCGGATCAGAGAGCTTGAGGTGAGAGGCCCAGTTGTGCTAGCCCGGCGGTCTAGGAGACTCATAACATCTCGGCCCATTTGCTTGGTGTGTTAGCCCGCTCGGCGAAGGAGACGGCTGGATTGGCCTGGCCAGCAAACTGCTGCTCCAGAAGCAGCCATAGCTTGCCTGCCAAACCCTGAGATCTGGCCAAGTTCTTTCTCTCGTGCCCGCGCCGACGCCCACGGGCCACTCCCCAGTCGAGCAGAAACAGCCACGGTGCCTGATCCGTCAGCAGGGTTTAATAGAAGCCGGTAGGGCAGGAAATGAGTTTACATGGTTTAGGGGCTGGGGCGGGATGGATCTGTGGGGCGGAAACTATCCAATGGGGCTGCTACAAGCAGAGAAAGATCAAGCACACAACTGGTGAATTTAGCCACCGTCCACAGATCACTTTCCCTGTGGCACCCTCCTTTCATAGCCTGAGGGGAAGTCCCGTTGGTTCCAGGCATGGCCCAGGCACTACGAGGGGAAGGGCACGTGCAGTCGTGGCTGTCAGGCTTTACAGAACAAGGGCAGGGACTTAATGGTGGCGTGAACGGCTGGTGCTGCGGGTGACGTGCGAGTCTGAGTTCTGCTAAGCCTGGCATCTTCCCAAGGGAGCTGGAGATGGTACTTTCAGAAACCTCCAGCCTATAGGTAGGGACCATTCTGGTTCTCCCACGCCAGGGAATTTCCACTCGGAGCTCCCCGCAGCCAGCCTGTATCTGATGGTCGAGCTGGCGCCGATCTTTTAGAAAGACGCCCCATCTCGATACAGCGCCCCCACGTGATGGAGAAGCCACACTCTGCTGAGCTGCTCCGATGCTGAATTCCCTCGCCCCGTCAAAAACCCGCCCCTCGTTTCTAAGCCTGAATTTCTCAGGCGTCAGCCCCCAGCACGTCACTCCCGTGGTGCCTTCTTCGTTTGTTGCTAGCAGAAATCCTGCCCCTACGTACATCGTCCGTGGTCACTCTAAGCAGGAGTGGAAAGCTGGGGGAAAAACCCAGCACCGCTTAGCGGAGGAAGGGAAAGAAGGGGGCAATTAGGCCGACCCCTGGGAAAACTCTGGCTCTAGCGCTTAAATAAGGACTTAGGCCTTATTCATGCTGCTGTCTGCCATTGGCCTCCCTTTCTGTGTGATCCTTTGGGCCATTTTTTAGAGCGGGTCAGAACATTGCGCATCGAGCAAAGGTTTGAGGGTTTCTTTTTTCACATTTTTTGGGTGGGAAAAAACCCACAGCAGTTGAAAAGTTTCACCCCCAAAAGGAGGAAAGCGTTCACTGAAACGAAGGAAAATCGGTAAGAACTTTTCACTACCACGGCTAACGTTTTCCACTCATTTCTCACTTTTTTGTGTGGCCCACCGCCTTTTCCTCGGGGTGCTTTGTCACAGATTCCAGTGCCAGAAGGGACCTAAGGAGATCATATTGTTGGACCTGCCATATAACAAAGGCCAGAGAACTGCCCCAAAATAATTCCTTCAGCAGATCTTTTAGAAAAACAACGCCTCTTGTTTAAAACTCGTTAGTGATGGAGAATCCACCGCGACCCCCCACGGTTAATTACTCGCACCATTAAAAACGTACACCTTATTTCCAGTCTGAATCGGTCTAGCTTCAACTTCCAGCCCTTAGATCGTGTTGAAGCTTTCTCCGTGAGTTTGAAGAGCTCCATTATTAAATATTTGTTCCCCGTGTAGCTGCTTAGAGCCAGGAATCAAGTCATCCCTTAACCGTCTCCGTGAAGCGAAACAGATTGAGTTCCGGGGGGCTATCACTAGAAGGCAGGTTTTCTAATCCTTTAATCGTTCGTCTGGCTCTTCTCTGACCCCTCCCAATATATCGCCATCCTTGAATTGTGGGCTCCAGAACTGGAAACAGGCTTCCAGCCACGATCACACCAGTGCCAAATCCAGAGGGAAAATAACCTCTCTGCTTCCACTTCAAATTCCTGTTTATGCCTCCCAGGATCGCATTCGCTGTTTGGCTACAACGTCACACTGGAACCTCACATTCAGCTGATTATCCACCACGACGCCCAAATCTTTTTCCAGAGTCCCTGTTTCCCAGGGTAGAGTCCCCCATCCGCTAAGTACAGCGGACGTTCTTTGTTCCTAGATGGCAACATTTAGCCATATTAAAATACATATTTGGGGCTTGGCCCCAGTTTACCAGCTGGCTCTGTCTGAGCGAGCTGTCCTCTGCTCTTGCAATTTTTCGGTCAGCTGCAACCTTGCTCAGTGATGATTTTAGGTTTTCTTCCAGGTCATGGATAAAAATGTTAAATAGCGTAGGGCCAGAAACCGGTCCCTCGAGGACCCCACTGGAGACACAGCTGCTTATGACAATTCCCCAATTACAGTAATCGTTTGAGCCCTAGCAGTTTTTAATTCATGTAATGTGGGCCATGTTCATTTTGGATCGTTCTAGTTCCTTAATCAAAATAGCTTGTGCTGCCAAGTCAAACTATTATGTCAGCACTCTTAGCTTTATCAACCAACCCTGTAATCTCAGGGGAAATCGATTTCTTTGGGGAATTATTTTCCACCTTTTGATAGGGAAGTTTTCTCACCTTTTCTCATATCATTTGGGTGACATTCTGGCCCGGTTCTTTTTCTGGCTTGGGTTGAAGAAAAAAAGAATTCCACACCCAACAGGTGAAAAGCAGCGTGGTGAAAATGGGCTGGGTGAACATTGTCACGGACAGGCCTCCAGAGCGGCACACGGAGGGACGAATGCGGGGGCATCTTTCTGGTAACAGAGGATATGGCTGAGGCATTTTCACTCTCAGCCCAGAGCCCACGGCCTCCCTGACTGCTCTCGCAAGCCAGCTAAGGTTGCCTGGCCTGGACGTGGGCCTCACCCCATCTGCATTCATCCCAGCAGCCGGTGGCCAGCCTGGATGGAGTCCGCACCCCACGTTCTCCCCAGAGGCTGGCGGCCAGCGCGGCCGTGGTCCCCCACCCTCCCAGCTCACCCTAGCAGCAGGTGCACGGCCCGGAGGTGCCGGACCACTTGCCGGCGCTCCTGGAAGCTCTTCCCGCACAGGGCGCAGCGGTGGGGGCGCTCGCCCGAGTGCATCCGCCGGTGCTTGGCGAAATTGGAGGAGTTGTTGAAGCGCTTGGGGCAGATGGGGCACTGGAAGGGGCGCTCGCCCGTGTGGATGCGCTGGTGGGTGGCCAGGGCCGAGGACTGGGTGAAGCACTTGCCGCAGGCCTCGCAGCCGAAGGGGCGCTCGCCCGTGTGGACGCGCAGGTGCTCCTTTAGGTCCGTGGCCCGCTTGAACCGCTTGGAGCACACGAAGCAGATGTACTGCCTGGCGTCGGCTGGAGGCGGCACAGGGGTGTCGGCTGGCCTGCCCAGAGGGGAACGGGCCTCAGGGTGCGGGCGCCGGGGAGGTGCATGAACAGGCTTGCCCAGCCTGTGGGCCTCAGGGCTCGGGCGCTGTGGAGGGCTGTGGACCGGCACACGCAGCCCGTGGGCGTCAGGACTCGGACACAGTGGCAGGGCCCCGATCGGCTTTTCCAGCAAGATGCCGCCACCCTCTGCTTCCTCAGCCGCTCTGTCAGTAGCCTCCCTCCAGCCCGAGTCACCAGGGGACAGCAGGGCACCCATGGCAGGGACAGCGGAGCGTTGCGCTGGGTCTGTCTCCACTCCCGGACGCCGCCAGGCCCTGGCACACTGGCTTTCCGCCAGCCTCGCCGCGGGCAGGGACGGGCAGGCACCGTTGGCCGGGAAGTAGGGCCCTGTGCCCCCGGCAGAGGACCCAAGGGGCACCCGAGGGGCACCCGGTCCTTGGGCGTCACTGTCTCCATCTTGCGCTGGGCCCTTCACGCGACCACCAGTGTCCCGCTGGCTGTGGGGGGCGCCGGTGAGCAGGGGGAGGCAGCCGGGTTCGCTACCCGAGGCCTGGGCAGGGAGCAGAGCGTGGATGCGCTGGTGCTTCTTGAAGTTGGAGCCGTTGTTGAAGGCTTTGGCACAGACGGGGCAGCGGAAGGGGCGCTCGCCCGTGTGGATGCGCAGGTGGCCGGCCAGCACCGAGGACTGGGTGAAGCGCTTGCCGCACACCTGGCAGCGGTAGGGGCGCTCGCCCGTGTGCACCCGCTCGTGGTCCCGCCGGTCCGAGGAGCGCTTGAAGCGCTTGGGGCAGAACGAGCAGGCGTAGGGCTTCGCCAGGGGGCTGGCGCCCCGCCTGGTGCCGGAGCGTGGCCGCGGGGCCACTGGTGGCAGGGAGGGCTGGGCGAGGAATGGGCGCGGCCCCGGGGACGCCTGGCAGCGAGCCTTGAGGCTGCGGGCCCCCTCGTGGCACAGCGGCTCCGAGGCAAACCGGACGGGGCAGCACGGCTCGCCCGTGCCCAGCGGCCCCTCAGCTCCTTCCTCCTCCTCTTCCTCCTTCACCATCACTACCTCGATCTCCAGAGGCTCCCTTATCAGCCTGCGCTGCCCCTTCATGGTGGCTGGGGCCTCCGCCTCTAACCACTAGACCCCACTCCCCTTCCAGCCCAGGGGTGGTGGGGAGAGAGAATCCAGGCGTCCGCCAGCGCCGCGGATCCCTGTGGGAAAAGGAAGGGTGTAAGCAAAAGGGAGAAACAGATAGGGATGGGAATAGAACCCAGGTGTCCTGGCTCTCTGGCCCCCCCCTTCACTCCCAGAGCCAGAGAGAACCCAGGAGTCCTGGCTCCCAGCCCTTCCAATGAATCTGCTGTGGGGGGGGAGGTTCAGGCCAGGGGAACCCAGATCCAGGGATTTGATGGGGGGCTAGGCCCCCCATTACAGCCCCCTATCCCTGGGGCCACAGACAGCTGCTTGTGGGGGTGTGGAGGGGTCCCCTCTCCCCAGCTGGGGTATCCCATATCCCTGCGTAGCTGGGGTCCCCACTCCCTGGATGGGGTGTCCCTGATCCATTTAACCCCCAAGTGGCCGGGAGGGTCCCCAGTTTCATGCACCAGCCCCCCCCTTTGTCCCAGCGCCCCCTCACCTAGCCCGGTTCAGCACCACCCCCAGGTTCCCCCCCCAGCCCCGCTCCGCCCCTTTCAGAGCCCAAATCCCGGAATTTAAAGGGGAGGGCGGCGGAGATGTTTGCCTCTGGCCTTTCCCGTCTGCGGGCAAAAAACCAACATGGTTTGGGGGGTTTTGTTGTGTGGGAGAGAGAGAGAGAGACTGGGGGGGGGGCCGGAGCTCAGGGCTTCCCCTGCCCTCACCCCCAGCGGGGAAGCCACAGCTACATACGCCCCCCACCCCAATGGACTGTGAAGGGTGAACCCAGGCGTCCTGGCTCCCAGACCCCCCCTGCTCTAACCACTAGACCCCGCTCCCCTCCCGAAGCACAGCAGAGTCGCTTGCGGATGCACCCTGAGATGATGGCGTTTGAGGTGCAGAGCCCGGCCTGTAACCCCGCTACCCCCATCACCCCCAAAACTCTCCCCCCCCGCTGACCCTCCCTGCCCCACGCTTCCCTGGCATCCCCGCACCCATCAACAGCCTCCTCAAAGCGCCCTGGGGTGGGGGGGCGGCAGTGGCAGCTTCGCCTCAGCGGGGAGGGGAAACCGAGGCACAAGGAGGGCAAAGGTCAGATACCCCAGAGTGCCATGGGGTCTGGAGCCACACTCCGCGTGGTCCCCGGGGCTCTGCTCGAATGCAGGTAGCCTTGGTGCTCAGACACCCAGGTGAGCACCAGGTGGCCACGGTCGGGGGATAGATCCCAGGCGTCCTGAGTCCCAGCCCCGCTCTAACCACTCCCCTCCCAGAGCTGGGGGTAGAACCCAGGAGTCCTGCCCCCCCTTCCCCTGCTCTAACCCACCAGCCCAGGGGACCTATGGGAGGGCCGACATCCAACCCCCAGGTCAGCGCTCAGCTCAGCTCCGCACCTCTAAGAGCAGCCAAGAAGCAGGGTGGCTCTCTGCCCCCTCTCGTGGCTGGGGCACACACAGGGTGGGTCTACACTGCACGCTAAGCCCGGCTCTGGTGCAGGTTTGAGCCCAAGCCCCGCAGAAATCAGTCCAACTCGGGTCAGCACGCACGCAGGACCTGGGCCCTAGGGCCCTGCGAGGGCGTGGGGGCAGACCCCAAGTCCTGCTGTGACTCCGGCCCAAACCCTCAGTGTGGACACAACTCAAGTTACAGCCCCAGGGCAGAAGGGCTGCGTGGTGCAGTGTGGATGCATTAGCCTGGCTGGACGACCTGCTCCTAGCAGCTGTAAACCCAGTTTATCATGAAGTGTGGATTTGCAAGCACAAGCTTGAAAACCCCGAGTTCCCAAGGCCAGGTCCCACAGACCTGTGTCTACAATGCAGTGTAGACATAACCTAAGAGGCACCTCTCTACATTTGAGAAACGGGGCCATACAGCCTACGAAGTAATGAACCCCCGGCTGTTTTGGCAGGGGGGTTTGAAAACCTGTCTTTACCGAAATTCCTTGCCAATGTTTTCTGGAGGGACTGCTCAAAAAAAATAAAAACCTCAAAAAATAAAAATACCAACCCACCAGCCAAACAAACAAAAACCTGAATAATTTTCAGTCTTTAAAAACCATTTTTGATGAAAATGGCTGGAGTCTGGTTCCAACACGTTCTGGTGTAAAAAATCTGGTTAAGTCCCAATGTTGGGGGTCTTGAAAATCAGTCAGGTCAACATTTGTTTGTTTGGGGTAGCCAGCTTCAACTTTCAACACTTGTTTTGGGTAAAATATTTTGTTGTGTGGTGAGTTTTTGAAAGCTATTTCTGTTTCAGAAAAGAAAAGCTGGGTTACACCCTCGGTTTTTCCATAAGCGTTGTCTTGCTGTTTGAAAACCATACTAAGTCAAACAAATATTTCAGGGTTGGAAAAAATGGAATTAAAAACAATTGGTAAAAATTTGTTTCTGGTGAAAAAAATTGGTTTTTGCGATGCTTTTTTTATCTGAAAATGTGATTTTCAGTTAAACCTTTTAGATTCAAAAACTCTTTTTGGTTTAAAAAAACTGGGTTCACATTTTCAGTTTTCCAAAGCTATTTCCAGTTTAGAAAATTGAGTTTTCCGTTAAACTGTTTGGGATTTTAAACACGGTTGTCAGTTACAAAACACTGGATTCAAAGTCTGTTTTCATGCCAATAAATGTTTGATTCTCAAAACCCCCAACTTTTAACCAAAAAACTGAATATTTTTACCCCCAAAATGTCAGTTTCCTTCATCAAAGCACCTGGAAAAAAAATTTTTTGCTGGAAAATAATTTTGGTGAGAATTTGGTGCTTGGAACCAATGCCACATTTCACTAGAGAACCTTTTAATCTGATCCAGCCCCCTTGCTCCCCTCCAGCAATGAAATGGGCTCTCTAATGCCCACCCAGCCCTTGCCCTCTGGGAGTTCAAACCCCAGTCCCCGCACTTTATTCCACACACAAAAACAACCCCAAAAAAGTGTTTTAATTAATAATAATAATTAAAAAACAACAGAACAAATATTTCACCGTAAACATGAGGCTTGGAGGGGACGTAGCTGATCAGGCTGGGCACTTTGGAGCGATCTGGGCTGGGCGGCTCATGGGCCCAGTTCTGTCCTTGGATTTCCTTCTCCGGGGCGATCGGGAGGTGGGGAGATCTCGGGGACCTCCTGCTGTCCCGCCTCCGCCCACAGCTGAAGCAAACTGGGGCAAACTGAAAAACACTACGGGAAGATTGGGCCCGGTGCATTGTGGACCTTCTGGGATGGCCCCCGGCATTGGCCATTGTCTGAGGCGGGACGCCGGGCTAGATGGACCCCTGGGTTTGATCCAAACCCTATTTCCAAAGACTGTAGAGTCCCGACGACCCTCCACCGGGAGGGCCTGTTCAATTCCCCCCTCCTCCCCCAGGCTGTAGGTCTGGGGAATGAAGATTGATCTATTTGTGTCCTAAAGGGGAAAGGCCTCGAGCCCCATTGGCCACCTAGTTGCCACCCTGGGGCCGGCGCCCCCAGTGGGCAAAGGCCTCGTGCCCCATTGGACTGACTGCTCAGGGACCGAGGCGAGCTCGGGCTGGCCCAGCCGAGCCTGCCCTGCTCTGTCCGCGAGGGGCACCCTCTGTCTTCCGGCACCGCAGGGGGGCATCTGTGGGGAGGCCAATGCCTTGGGCGTGGGGGGGCTGCCCACAGAGGCACAGGGGGATCTCTGCCCTGGAAGGGGACACCTCTCTCCCCTAGCCAGGAGGGCCCGCAGTGCTCCCAGAGCTAGGGACCCAGGGTGGCTGGGATACAAGGGGGGTGCCGGCCAGGCTCCAGGGCTCTCCGTGCCCGTCAGGGGGTGGGCGGCTGCTGGCGGTGTTTCCGGCGGATGTGGCGCTGGAGGGTGTTGCGCTCCCCGAAGCGCATGTGGCAGTCCTCGCACTGGAAGGGGCGCTCGCCCGTGTGCACCCGCTGGTGGTGGGCCAGCTCGCCGGCGTCCCGGAAGCTGCGCTGGCAGATGGGGCACTGGTGGGGCTTGCGCCCGGCGTGGGTGTACTTGTGCCGTTCCAGGTGCGAGGTGCGCTTGAAAGCCTTGCCGCAGGCCCGGCAGACGTGGGGCTTGTGCTCCGAGTGCGTGATGCTGTGGCGCTGCAGGTACGAGAGGTACTCGAACGTCCGCGAGCACACGGGGCAGCAGTACAGCTTCCGCAGCCCCGCCCGCTCGCCCGCCGCGCCCGCCTCCTCCACCAGCACCGTGTAGGGCAGCCCCTGGCTGTCGATCAGCAGGTAGCGGCCGTAGCGGGAGGCCTCGCCCTGCTCCGGGCCGGCCTCTCCGGGACCGGCGGGCCACGGGAGGGCCCGGGGGGCCCGCGGCCGGCTGGCCTCCTCGTCCTCCTCCAGCTTCAGCCGGCGTCCGGACGGCTCTTCCCGGGCCGGGGGCTGGTGCCGGGGGTTGGCGGCCCCGTCCCTGGGAGGCCGCGGGCTGAAGGGGTGGAGATCCATCGGGCGGGCGGCAGCCCCCGCTGGCGGGAACGGCTCAGAGCGTCTGGAAGGAGAAACGGGTGCGGGAGAAAGGATCAGGCGTGTGTCATAGACCCCACCCTCACCCTCACCACATACAGGAATCTCCTATGGCTCCTTCTAGAGGGCCACAGCTTCCATCCAGCACCAGGGCAGGAACTGGCTGGCTTAGGGGGGCAGGGAATGGGGCACGGGGCCTTTCCCTTCTGGGGGTCACGGGCTCCGATCCAGCTCCCTGAGGTCCCAGCTCGGTTCCTAATGGGAGAAGTGCCCTGGCACCCCTTTGCCCCTGGCGTACCCCAGCACCCCCCACCGCCCCTAGCATCCTCGACCACCCCAGCACCCCGACTGCCCCAGGGGTATAGTCACCTTCCCGGGCGTCTGTGGCCACAGTCCCGTCTCCGGGCTCATCTCAGCTCCAGTGCCCCGTCTTCACGGCCGGCCGGGCCGGTGCTGGCTGGCCTGTCCTCGGCTCATGCTCCCGAAGGCGGCCGGGGTGGCCGGCGCTGGGGCCCAGGGCTCCGATCCAGGCCTGGGCCGGGATCCAACAGCCCTGTCCCGGTCCCAGCCGGGGGGTGGCCCAGCACCAAACTGGGGGCTGGGAGCGCTGATGCAGTAGTTCCGATCCAGACCCAGCTGGAGAAGCCGCCCCGATGTGCCTCTGGATGGGAATGGCACCGGTCCGGTCCCGGCTGCGGGGGGCTGACACCAGTCCGGACCCGGCTCTGGGATTGACACCGGTCCAGACCCGGCTGGGGGCTGACACCGGTCCGGACCCGGTTCTGGGATTGACACCTGTCCAGACCCGGCTGGGGGCTGACACCGGTCCGGACCCGGTTCTGGGATTGACACCTGTCCAGACCCGGCTGGGGGGCTGACACCGGTCCGGACCCGGTTCTGGGATTGACACTGTCCAGACCCGGCTGGGGGGCTGACACCGGTCCGGACCCGGTTCTGGGATTGACACTGTCCGGACCCGGCTGGGGGGCTGACACCGGTCCGGACCCGGCTGGGGGGGAGTGACACCGGTCCAGGCTCTACGTGCCCGGCGCCCCCCTGCGCCCCAGTGCCATGTGCTGCCCCCTGCGGGCTCAGCTGCCTGTCACGGCGCTGGCTCCCCGGCGAGGGGGGGGGAGGGGGCCGTCTGTCTGTCTGTCCGACCGTCCGTCCCTCCACCCGCAGCAGGAGCCGGTGTCGCAGCGAAAGGCGACCGGACGGAAACCCCGCGCTCCAGCCCCGGACGCCTGGGTTCCGAGGGGGGGGGGCAGAGAACTCCCCCAGAATCACAGAAGATCAGAGTTGGAAGGGACCTCGGGAGGGATCTAGTCCAACCCCCTGCCCAAAGCAGGGCCAACCTCAGCTAAACCATCCCGGCCAGGCCTTGGTCGAGCCGGGCCGTAAAACCCTCGAAGGGTGGAGATTCCCCCCCTCCCTAGCGAGCCCATCCCAGGCCTTCACCACCCGCCTAGGGAAAAACCTTCCCTAATGTCCAACCTAGACCCCCCACTGCAACTTGAGACCATTGCTCCTTGTTCTGTCCCTCCCCCCTCCGTAACCCACACGGCCTCTGTCCACCCCTCCCTTCCCGGGAGAGAGCCCACGAGCTCCCAGCCCCTCCCTCCAACCGTTAGACCCACTCCCCTCCCAGAGCTGGGGAGAGAACCCCACCGGCAGAGCGAAACCGAAACGCTCTCCTTCTCCCCTTTTCTCTTTAGGGCATTGACTCACCACGGTGTGGGTCGGGGATCCCCATGGTCAATCTGGAGGGTGAAAGTCGCTGGTTCCCACCAGGGCTGGTGCTTTGGCTATTTCTGTTATTTAATCAGCAGATATCAGGTGATGTCACATAAATGTCAATTTCCCCACCTCATCTGATGAAGTGGGTTGCAGCCCATGAACGCTTGCACCCGCGGAAATTTGTTAGTGTTTAAGAGGCTACAAGGCTCTCGTTGTTTTTGCTGTATACAGACTAGCACGGCTACCCCTCTGGAACTTTTCCCCTGCCTCAGTTTCCCCATAGATGTCAGTTTCCCTACACAAACCTGGACTGTTGAAAATTTATGTCCAGCAATCAATGACGTTTCCAGCTCGGCCCAGTCAGAACCGTGTTGCTAGAGGACTCAGTCGAGTCCAAAACGTGTGTTTTGAAAGGTGCGGTTGACAAATTGTGTCTAAAGCCTTCACGGTTCGAATCTCAACCTCTGCAGTCACTAAATACTTATCGTCTGACCCTCCCCATTGTCTGACCCTCCCTCATAATTGCCCCGCAACTGTCAAAATTGAAAGCGATAAAAACTGGGAAATAATGCTTAAAAAGAAACGTCGATATTATCCGCTGCCGTGATTTTAAAAAATCAAATCTTGCCACGCTTCCCATGACGTTGGTCCTGGTCCCCCCCCCTTTTTTATCTTCACCCAAAGAATTTCAGCATCTCTGCCCCTCACCTCTCTTTGCCTCTCAGAGCAAGCGTGCCCATTCTGTGGCCGAGCTCACCCACACGTCTCTGCAGTGCTGAGGGGTCAGAGAAGAGCCACAAGAATGACGAAAGGGTTAGAAAAACTGCGTAAGTGTTACAGTCTCAGGAGCTCAATTAGCTTAACGAAGAGACTGTTGGGGGGACTGGGGGACTTGATCTCATTCTGCAATACTCTACAGAGGGAACAAATATGCAATGATGGGCTCTTCAGTCTAGAAGACAAAGGTCTAACACAATCCAACGGTTGGAAGTTGTAGCTAGACAAACTCAGACTGGAAGGAAGGCATTCGTTTTTAACAGGGAGGGACATTAATCAGGGGGACAACTTCCCACAGGTGGTGGTGGATTCTCCATCACTGACAATTGTTAAATCCTGCCGGGATGTTTTTCTAAAAGCTCTGCTCAAGGAGTTATGGTGGGGCAGATCTCTGGCCTGTGTTATACAGGAGGTCAGACAAGATGATCAAACTGGTCCCTTCTGGCCTAGGAATCTATGACTCTCTGCTTTGCAAGAGGTTGGATTTGCTGTTTCAGTCTTATTTCTTTTAGCTTCCAGAGGCAGACAAAGGACGGGATTTTGGGCTCACAGTTAGATCTGAACAATCAGGGGGTGGGGGACTCATCCCACACAAATTGTTTTTCCAAATCGTTGTCTGATCAAAAAGTCAGGAAAAAAATTCAGTTTGGGTCCAATGAAACCTTATGATTTTTTTTAGCTTAAAGGTTTTTTTTTTTTTTTTTTTTTTAAAAAGGATTTTTAAGTAACATTTTAAAATCAAAACTTTTTGACTTTGCAGTTTTCTGAGGTTTTTCTGACTCGAACAATTTATCAGAGCTGACGTGACTTTGCTTGGTGTTTAGGACACCCCACATCAGGATTTTGCATGCCAAAAGGAAAAAGAGTTTCACTTGAAACATCTCACCCAGCTCCGATTCCTCCTTTTATTTGCTTGGAGCATAGAGAGAGACCTGCATTGAAACCGATATTTTTTAATTTCAGAATTATTATTTATTTGGTGTATTACGGTAGAGCCTAGGATCCCCAATCATGGCCCAGCACCCCATCGCGCTAGGTGCTGTACGTTGCTTATTAGGCGCATTACGGTAACACCACAGACCTGATCAGCAGCAGGCACTTTCCTTACTCATCAATCCAAGCCTGCTCCCAGCCAGTCCCATGCCCCAAGTAGCAATGCCTCTCTGCTTCCCCCATGGTCCCCCTCTCCTCTTCTTCTCTCTTGGTCAGCTGGTTCTCTTCCTCTCACACACAGACACCTCCTGCTCCTGCAACCTGTCCCAGAAAAGCCCTTTGGCTCACATGCCCTAGGTCTGCTTAGCTTTGCCATGCAACCTGGTACCTTGGGTGGGGGCTTCCAACTGTCTGCCACTATCACTCCCCAAAGGGTTGTTTAATTGCTCCTTCTGTTTAGCTTGGGACAGCCTTTTCCCAGGTCTGGGATTGTCTATAGATTCACAGATTCTAAGGCCAGAAGGGCCCATTTTGATCAGTTCATCTGATGCCCTGTATAACACAGGACATAGAGCTGCCCCGAAAGAGTTCCTAGAGCAGATCTTCGAGAAAAACATCCCAAATCTTGGTTTTAAAATTGTTAGCGATGGAGAATCCACCACGACCCTTGGGAAATTGTTCCAACGGTAAATTCCCCTCACCCTTAAAAATTCACATCTTAGCAAAGACCCGTGTGGTGGCGGCCATGATGACCCCCGGCAATGCTCTGTAGCGTCAGAGCGCTCTGGGCCCCAGCTGTGACGCGGGATCCTCATTGTGCCAGGTGCTGTAGAGACAGAACAAAGAACTCCCTGCCCACCCTCCCCACCCTGGAGCCTCTGAGCCCACCTTTCCGTGTGGGTTGCCCAGCACTCCGGATTCCCGAAGGCACGTTCCCTGCCACAGATTCTCTGAGATTCCCTGCCCCAATCTCACAGTCTAACTATTCCAGAGGTTGGCCTTTCTCCGTGTCACAGGTGGGGAATGGTTGGATGGAGACTTTCTCTGCCGTCCCACAGGAAGTCTGTGTCAGAGCTGGGAATCAGGCCTGATTTGCTGGGTCCCAGCCTGGTGAAACACCCTGGAGACAGACAGGCAGACAGAGTCTGGCGTGAGGGGCACTGGCCGAGCAGGGGGGGCTGCAGGTCGGGAGCGAGGGGCCTCAGCTGCCCGTTTCTCATCGGAAGCTTTTCCTGGTAGCTCCTTTTGTGCTGCCTGCTGGGGGGCGGTGGGCGGGGCTGGGGAGGAGAGGACCAGACAGGCAGCGGCTACCAGCCCAGACAGGCTTGGTACGAGGGAGGAGGAGATGGGAGAGGGGCATGGGGTATTTGGGAAGGTCTCTCGACCCTCCTCCTCTCCCAGAGCTGGGGAGAGAAGAGAACCCAGGAGTCCTGGCTCCCAGCCGTCCCTGCTGCGCTCTAACCACTAGACTCCACTCCCCTCGCCAAACAGGTCCCCTCGCCTCCCTTTCTCCCGCAGGGGGCGACGGTGAAGGTGGAGGCCGAGGAGAACCTGGGGCCTCCCCCAGTGCCAGGTCCGCGGCAAGTTATTTCTTCTTCAAGCCGGGAGCCGCTCTGCCTCCGGCTGGCCCACAGCGACCACCGACCCTTCCCGTGCCTGGCCAGCAGGCACCAGTGCCACCGGGCACACCACCAGTTTCCTGGACGGCGCCCGCCTGCCGGGCCGCCAGAGCACGCCCGGGGCAAGATGGCCAACCAGCTCCAGCTTTGCTGAGGTTGTCTCTCCTGTCAGCGCGCCTGGCTTAGCCACCTGGCCGGCCAGCACCGCCCGGAGGGAGAGGCAGGCGCCGGTGGCAGCCACCGGCGGAAAAGCGTCTTCCCGTGCCCCATCTGCACGAAACGCTTGGAGTCGCCCAAGGAGGGGAGGAGCCCCCATGCATCCCGCGCCGGGTGGCGCACCAGCTGGGGATGGGCTGGCGTCTCTGCCTGCCGCAAGGGCCTCAAGGCGCTCGCGCAGCTGGACAACCTGGCGTGCCACTGGGCCACCCGCGGTGTGAGCAGCCGGCTCAGCCCGCTGGCGGCAAGCGCCACGAGCAGGCCCGTGCCAAGCAGGGCCAGGCCCAGGGTGGCCAGCGGAGGAGGAGGTGCCAGTGCGGGCCGAGAACACAGCGTACCAGTGCTTCACCAGCTGGGGTTTGCTGAAATCCCATGGCTGCGTCCTGGACAGCACCACGGGGGGGTCACAAAGGGGTCTCTAAGAGTGCCCCAGGTGCTGGCCCCTGGCTAGCGCCCACTTGGGCAACACGAGCCCATGCCAGCTAGAAAAACTGGGAAAGAAGGGCTAGGAGGTTGCGGTGCGGGGTTGCATCCTAGCCTTGCCAAGAGCACTTCCTGTCCATAATGAGCTCACTTCCTGTCCTTAACCAGCTCACTTTCTTTCCTGCAAGGTTTCACTTCCTGTCCTATGCAACTTCATGTCCTGTCCTGTGGGGTCCACTTTCTGTCCTTAACGAGCTCAGTTCCTGTTCATAATGCACTCACTTCCTGTCTCACTCAATTTCATGTCCTGTGCTGCTGGGTCCATTTCTTGTCCATAACAATCTCACTTCCTGTCCTTCCAGTGTTTCATTTCCTGCTCTGTTGAGCTTCACTGCTTACCTCATTGGTTCCCATCTTCCAGTCCCCCTAGACTGCACTTCCTGTCTTTAACAGGTTCACTTCCTATCCTATTTGGTGTCACTTCCTGTCCTGCTCAGCCTCACTTCCTGCCTGGATTATAGCATACCTTGGATCCCAAACTAGATGGTTGCCTATTTAGGGGGAGAGGTAGGTGGCTGAGGGGCACTGGAGGTTGGCACCTGAGTGGGAAGAGATGGGGTTGGGTGCATGGGGGGGAAGGAAAGAAAACCCCTTTATTTCATTTCCAGACACTGACCCCTCTGGAGCTACATGCCCCACAGCTCCCCCACCCCTGCCATTGGGAACCAGGATCATCACCCCACTGTACAGCCAGAGAAACTGAGGCACAGAGAAGTGCCTTGAAATGATTCACACATCCCTTCCCCCCACAAAGCCAGGGCTAGAACCAGGAGTCCTGGCTCCCAGCCCCACCACCCCATGCCCCTCCTAGAACTGGGGTCATCTCATACTCAGACAGAACTGACCCCTGTAAAAGATGGGGAGGGGGGAGCAGAGGGCAGAGTTCATGTGGGATATTAACCCTTCAATGCCTGACAATTTTTCCATCCAGCTGAATATGTAGGTGCATGAACTCCTATGGCTAAACCATTAACGGGATAAAATGGGATTTTGCCTACCCCTCCACCCCCCCCCCCCAACATTCCACACCCAGCCAGCCCCCAACACCCCTTTTGCTGGATAATGGGATCCTCAAACCTGGGACACTCTGTGAAGGACTAGAGAGTGGGTGGGGTTAGATGCACATTCACTGAGATCTGGGCCCCGTCTCACCACGCACCTCCCAGACAGAGTTGTTGAGCTCAGGGTGCCTAGGTGCTGCCCAGACACCCGGTGAGCAATGTTTCCTGCCCCATGTATTGCACCATCCATGAAGCAGACAAAGGAAAGATCATTTCCCCTCTTTTAGAGATGGGGAAACGGAGGCAAAGAGCTGTAGCAACTCGTCCAGGGTCACGCACCAAACCAGCCAGGTTTGTGGGTCTTAGTCACAAGGACATGCTGGTCTTGTTCACTGTTTTAACCTTTGGAGTCAACCTGTAGCTGGTGTTAAATGTCATAGCGCCACGGACTCGGTGTTAATTGTTTCCATTTATGTAACTCAAACATCCAAGAAACCCTTTGGAAAATAAAGTTGGTGGTGAAATTTAAAGCCTCCTTTAAGCCCAGCTTTCCAGCTGTTTCCCTCATGCTGGGTTATGAAACTGGATCATTTCCCACTGCTCAAAATATTTCTGTAAATCTTTGACCTTGAATCCAATTTTTTACATTTATTTTGGGGGAAAATTGTCCTCTCCCCCCAAAAAAGGAAAAATTGTGCATGGGAAGAATATCAATTAAAAGAAATAACCCACCTTGTGACTGAACTGGCTAATCAGAACTAGTGATGGTGGTGGGGGAAGGCAGATTGAAATGGAAACCAAGGAAGAAGAAAATTGGACATTAAAAGAAATGACAATGGGGCCGGGGGGGGGGGCGACGACAAAGTGTTTTGTAAAGAAAAATATCAGTTTGTTTTGTAAATCATTTTTGAAGGGACTGAAATGGTTTTATGTGGAAGGGGCTCGGTAACCTCCATGATAGGTGATGAGGAAGTCCCAGAGAGAGAAAGGTATGAAGTGGATAGATAGATAGATAGATTTTATTTTTAATGTCATTTGCCAAAAATCTGGATTTTCCATTTCCATACCAATAATGTCTCTCAGAAACACGCCATCATGGGACCAAATGGAGCAAGGGAAGAGACTCGCGACGGGAGAAATGAACCATCCAGAAACCAAGAAATGAAGCAAAACGGTTTTAATTAAAAAAAACAAAAAAAAAACCCACCGGGAAAAAGGCAGAGAAAATCCCAAAGGTTGTATCAGAAAAATGTATGGCTTCCTTCCACTTGGGTTTAAAAACCTAGACCAATTTTATGCCTTTTCCGTTCCCTTCATTACACATTTTGCATTGGCAAAAACTTTGAAAAAGGCTGTTTTTACCTTTCAACATTGAAGACGGCTCTTTTGGGTGCTGAAAAATATCCCTCTCCCTACAAATCTGACTAGAAGATTGATATAATCTAGCCACTGAGACCAGAGCCCCGGGGGCCAGCTGCTGACATAATCTAGTAATAATATAAGAAATTCCTGTATTAATTAACTGCTCACATTTCATCCACAGATCTTGAAGCACTTTACACTGGCAGACGAGTGTCACTGGGCTCTGGTATACAATTGGGGAAACTGAGGCATGGAGCAGCGGAATGACTGATCTGGCTGGCAGATGAAGGAATGAGAGGTCAGGCGTGCTGGGTCTATAGTCCCCAGCTGGGAACACTATAGGGGGCAGGACACAGATGGGGGAGCATGGTTCTGATTGCAGCCATGGGGCGGGGCAGCACGGCGCTCTCGCTCTCACACGCACAGACCAGCCCCTCCAGAAGGACACACACCCACCCACTCACCTGCACACGCACATTTTTCTTCACTGCCCATTTATTCCTGGAGCAAAGGGGGCCTCTGGAGGGTTGGCCTTGGAACTAGAGAACGTGCTTAAAAGGGGCCAGATTGGGGACGGCGGGGGGCTGAGGCCCACGTTGTACATCTGGTCACAAATGCATCTGATCCCCCAATCCCCAGCCCCCGCGCCCCACCCCAGAGGGGCCGTATCTCAGCACCGGGCGAAGGGTCCCTGTATAGCCAGCCCCTTGCAAGAGCTGACCCGGGGTGACAGGGTGGGGACTGGGTATCAGGTGTGGGGGACTGGGGGGAGACACTGGGGGGGCACTGTTCTTTGCTGGTCACATAGCCGGTCTAACCCGCCAGGATAAGTGGCAGGCGGCGGATTGCCTGGCTCTATATTTAGTGGCTAATGAGGGGTTGGGACAGTGGATCCGCCTGCTCAGCG
>ML675667.1:836762-870533 GCA_007922155.1 Mesoclemmys tuberculata | reverse complement strand
CGCGCCAGGCGCTGGACAGACAGCGTCACCGAGATAAGGGGCCCGTCACACCGGGTGCTGCCTTAGGGACATGGGTCAGAAAGGGGCTTTCTGAACAACAGCTGGGCCCTGCTACCACTAAAGGCAACCCCAGGCACAGAAGCAGTTCCAACTCCCTTCGTCCCAGCCTGTCTCCGTGTCCAGGGGCCTGGCTTTGCAACCGAAATGCGTGTCTTTCGGAGGAAAGCTTTCAGTCGCCCAGGCCCATCCTGCGCGGTCAGCATGGGGCTCCTGGAGAAATTGCAGGCACTAGATTCTGCACCCAGCCTGGTATCCCATGGGCTGGCCTCCGTGGCCACTCAGGCCTGAGATCTTCTCCCAAAGAATTCCTGGTGCAAACCGGAGCCCATCTCAGTCAAAAGCTTGCCCACGGCAGCCAATCCACCACGACGCTTGGGGAACGGTTCCAGAGGCCACCAACCAAACTGACGTGAGGTCTGGCACACCCCAGCTGGGGGAGATTGAACCAATTGGTTTTCTTCAACCTGGGGACGAGAAAAGCGAGGGGGACCCTACCACCGTCTGCCGGTCGTTGGAAGGAGAAGGGGGATGAATTGTTCTCCTTGGCCCTGGAGAAATGGATAAGATGCACTCAAGGGGCTTCAGCTGCAGCAGGGGAGATTGGGGTGGCACATGCAGACAGCGCTCTTCCCAGCGGGGAGGGCAGTTGAGCCCTGGACAGACCCACCCGGGAGGCTGGGCATCCCTTGGCTGGGATGATCTGGAAGGTCCTTGGCCCCGCCTCAGCGAGTGCAGGGGGCTGGACGAGAAGGACTCAGGGGGATCCCTCCCAGCCTGACTTCGCTGGGATCCTGGCTTGGGCACCTGCCTGCCCTTTCCCGGGTGGGGCTGGAAGGTTAAGCCAGGCAGGGATGACAAGGTACAGAGGGGGGCAGAGGAATTGGGGTGAGGAAAGCAAATAAGGAAGCTGCGGCCCCTGCCTGCGCTGTTGATCTTTGGGGATGACCCCCTGGGAGACCTGAAGGACGGACTCTACGAGTCCCCCAAGGGAGGTGATCTCGGACCCCTGGGGAAGGGAATCTGGGACCCGTGGTGGATGTGGCCTCTGACCACTGGAGTGACATCTGACCCTTAGGGGAAGGGAATCTGGGACCCCTGGTGGATGTGACCCTAGGGAAAGGGAATCTGGGACCTGTGGGGGAGGTGACCTCTGACTCCTGGGCAGGAATTTGGTGGAAAAGGTTGTTACAAGGAGGAGGGAGAACAATTGTTCTCCTTAACCTCTGGGGATACCACAAGAGGCAAGGGGCTCAAATTGCAGCAAGGGTGGTTTAGATTAGACGCGGGACAAAGCTTCCTGACTGTCAGGATGGTGAAGCCCTGGAATAAGTTGCCTCGGGAGGTTGTGGTCGCTTTAAGAGCAGGTTGGACGGCCGCCTCTCATGGCTGGTCTAGATTGTGCTTGGTCCGGCTGTGAGCACAGGGGACTGGACTAGATCCTGCGAGGTCCCTTCCGGTCCAACGGTTCTATGACCTCGGTGAAGGTGACCTCTGACCTCCATCATGACCTCTGACCCCAAAGAAAGTGAACGTGTGACCTCTGACCCCTAGTGGGTAAGCCTGACCCCTGGCTGGAGACCTACAGCAGAGGTGACCTTGGAGCCTGGCTGGTGCCCCCCACCCAATCCACCTCCAGTAGCTACTCCCCTCTGCCCCATCGCCATGCAGGGGGACGCCCTTTTCCCTGCACCCCCGTGGATATGGTCCCAGTGCAGGGGCCACGGGGCTGCCGGGGTTGGGAGGCGGAGCCGCTGCGGCAGGGTCCGGGGAGAGGAAGGGGAGGCGACGCTCCACGTGTCCTGCCGGGGGAAGGGGGAGGCATGGGCAGACGGGGGTTGGCCTGTGGGAGGCAGGGTGGCTCTAGGACGACCCACCCGTCTCTCACTGGGCAGCACACTCCCCAAATGCGGAGTTCAAGTCCCGGTCCTGGGTGGAATGACTCCAGGACACCCCCGTTCCCCCTGGGGCCATGACCTCTGCTCCTGCCATGGCCCCTGGGGGTGGGGCGGAGACACGGGCCGGGGGCTGCTTTGGGGCCCCCCCCAGGGCACGTGGAGAGCCCGGGGCTCCCCTCAGTGGCCCAGGCTCCCCAGGCAGCTCTTGCCATGGCCTGGCTCCAGCTTTGGCCTGGTCAGGGGGCGGGGCCTGGGGGGAAGAGGAGGAGCAGGAGGCGGGGCCACAGAGGGGGCGGGGCTCTGGGACGTGTCCCCGGCGGGCCCAGGGGAGAACGTGGGGACTTGTTGGGGGGCAGACCGGGCCCCGCCCCGAACGCCCCAGCCGCTGGCACGACCGGGGGAGGGAGGGTGGCCTGGGGGGCCGGGAATGGGGCACGGGGCCTTTCCCCTCTAGGGGGCGCTGCCCGCCATCCGGCTCCAGGGCAGAGACCGGGTGGCTCGGGGGGCAGGGAATGGGGCAGGGGGTTGGGCCCTTCTTTGCCCACAGTCAATATGGCTTCCCTCCGTTTGCCCCACCTATAGCCGCCCTTTTGCCCATGGTAAAGATGGCTCCTCGCCCACCACGCACCCCCTTTGCCCACAGTCAAGATGGCGCCTCTCTGACTTCACGCGCCCTGCCCACAGTCAAGATGGCGCCTCGGACTGTTTCCCCTCCCTGCCCGCAGTCAAGATGGCGCCTCTCTGACTTCACCCTCCCTGCCCACAGTCAAGATGGCGCCTATCCTACCCACCTCTTTGCCCACATGCAAGATGGCGGTGGGGGGCTGGGCCTAGGTAGGAGGGGGACTGATGGGGAGGGGTCGGGGGGGGGAGGTTGAGAGTCTTATTGGGTCTGTCTGTGGCCAATCAGGGAGCTGGGGGAGGGGACGACTCAGGGCACAGGCTAGGCCCCCCCCCTTCCCGTGGGGCGGGCAACCTCGACACCCCCCCCACACACCCCGCCCCCACCCTGGGCGGAAGTGACGCGCCCCAGCTGCCAAAATGTCGGCGCCCAGAGGGAGCTGTGAGTACTGGGGGGGAGGGGACCCGCGGGGGGAGGGGCGAGCCCCCACCCGGGGCTGGGGGGGCACAAAGGGCCAAGAGGGGGGGAAGGAGGGAGGGTCTCCTCCCCCACACGGCTTGGGCCGGGAGCCAGGGCTCCTGGGTTCTCTCCCTGGCTCTGGGAGCCCCCAGGACTCCGCCGCTCTAACCACTAGACCCCACGACCCGCCCAGAGCCGGGACTGGAACCCAGGAGTCCTGCCCCGCCCCTCCCCCCAGCCAGTCGGGGAAGTTTCCGCTGGCTGGGCGTCGGGGTTCCTGTGCCCGGCGTCGGGGTTCATCCGCTTCTGGGCCCCGGGGCGCTGACGCCCAGGCAAAGGGGATCAGGAGATGAACCAGGCCGGCGGGCAGTGACCAGTGCCCCCGAGCCAGCCTGTGCCCTGCCCTGGGGCCGGATCAGGGCCCGCGCCCGTTATCACTGACCTGGCTCCTGTTTGCCGTTCCCAGAGGCGTCCGTGGGACGGGTGGCGATGGAGCGCTACGGCACCGACGTGCCCGCGGGGCTGGGCGCCGGCTGGGCGGAGGAAGCCGGGCAGCCCCCCGGCCGGGCGCCTGGCACCATCGAGCACGTGGTGCCGTGCTCGGACCCCGAGGACGGCTCCGACGGGCCAGCGCCGGCCCCGCTGACGGACAACGGGGCGGGCTCCCGGGTGCCCTTCCACTGCTCCGAGTGCGACAAGAGCTTCCGGTACCGCTCCGACCTGCGGCGCCACTTCGCCCGGCACACGGAGCTCAAGCCTTTCCAGTGCCCCCATTGCAGCAAGAGCTTCAAGCACTCCTTCAACCTGGTCAACCACATCCGCAGCCACACCGGCGAGCGCCCCTACCGCTGCACCGTCTGCCCCAAAGGCTTCCGCGACTCCACCGGCCTGCTCCACCACCAGGTGGTGCACACGGGGGAGAAGCCCTATTGCTGCCACGTCTGCGAGCTCCGCTTCTCCTCCCGCAGCAGCTTGGGCCGCCACCTCAAGCGCCAGCACCGCCCGCCCCCCGGAGGGGGCGCCCCCGAGCCCCCCGGCGCCGCCCGCTGCCTGGAGCGCCTGTGCGGCCAGGGGCGGTCGGCTCCCTATGGCTGCGGGGCCTGCGGGCGCCGCTTCCGGCTGGCCCCCGAGCTGAGGAAGCACTGGTTGGCCCACACCGACATCAAACCCTTCAAGTGCCCCGACTGCGAGCGGGACTTTAACGCGCCCTCCCTTCTGGAGCGCCACAAACTCACCCACGCCAAGGACCGGCTGCTGCTCCTGCCCTGCCAGGGCTGCACGGGCAAAGGGGCTCCGGGGCAGCAGGGTGGCTGCCCGGCCTGCAAGCCCCAGGACATCCGCCCCCTGGACAGCCTGTACCAGTGCGAGTGCGGCACCTTCTTCGCCAACGCCGGCGCCCTGGCCGCTCACCTGGCAGCGCACACGGGCGAGGCCTCCTTCGCCTGCGGCATCTGTGGCATCAGCTTTGGGGCCCTGCCGCCCCTGGAGGCCCACCAGCTGAGCCACGCTGTGCTGTTGTCCCCGGGGGGCGTCCCCCAGCCGGCGCCCACGGCAGGGCCGGTGCCGCCAGCCAGCGGAGAGCTGGAACGCCACCTGCTGCCGCGGCTGGAGCTGCGGGCTTTCCCTCCCCGGCCCGGCAAGAAGCTGTACAAGTGCACGGAGTGCGAAAAGTTCTTCCGCAGCCCGCGGGACCTGGACCGCCACGTGCTGGTGCATACGGGCGAGAAGCCCTACCAGTGCGCCGAGTGTGGCAAGTTCTTCCGCCACGAGTGCTACCTGAAGCGGCACCGGCTCCTCCACAGCGGCGAGCGCCCCTTCCAGTGCAGTGTCTGCCACAAGGGGTTCATTACCTTCAGCAACCTCTCCCGCCACCTCAAACTGCACCGCGGCATCGACTAGCTGGATGGGTGCCTGCGCCTCCCGGCCTCCCACCTCCAGCTCTCCCTGCTGGCTTAGTCCCGGGCCGGCTTGTTCTGCTTGGGAGCTCCCTTGGTGCTGGGCCGCACAGATCGGTTTGTTGTAGGGTCTCATTGCCCACGCTGGTTTGTTTTTGTAGGGTCTAATTACAAATGCCAGTCTATTGACGTAGGGTAATCAGGAGCGCTGGGCTGCGCAAGCCGGTTGGTTATTGCCGGGTCATTGGTTAGTGCTGGGTTGCACGCGGTGGTTTGTTATTCTAGGGTCTCTGCACGTGCACGTTTGTGATTGTAGGGTCCCTCATGAGCACTTGGCTGCACACGTTGATGTGGCGTTGCAGGGTCTCTCCTGCATGCTGGTCTACACGCACTGGTTTGTTGGTGTCGCGTCTCACTACGTACCCTGGCTCGTTGCTGTACGGTCCTCGTTGTACGGTCCCCCGTAAGCTTGGGACTGCACGGAGAATTGCGATGAGAGGGTGCTGGGGCTGTGCAAGCCAGTTTGTTATTGTAGGGTCTTCTAAAAGTGCTCAGTTTGTTGTGCCTAGGCTAGTTATCGGAGGTTTGTTTCGGCCTTGCCCTCTCCGCCACGGGACAGAAAACCCAGCAGTCACTTACAATGAATATACACAGGGATTCTTCACTGAGGCTGCTGGCTGCCCAGACGTGCGCTGCCTGGGGTCCCCACTGGGGACTCTGGGCCCAGACTGTCCCTGGAGCTGCCCCGGCCTGCACTGTCCGGCATCCCCATTGAGGGTCTCCATACATCCAGGGCCACTCTCCCTTCCTCCATTCTTCTGCTCAGTAGTTTTGCCCCATGTTCTCCCATCTTTCCCCTGTGACCCACCCTCCCCGCCCCCATAGAGACCATCTCTCATCAATTCAATGGGGATCTGGCCCCATTGACCCTCGTGGAGCTAAGGCCGATTGACACCAGTTGGGGGTCTGGCCCCATTGACTTAATGGAGCTATGGCTAATTGACCCCCAGCTGGTGTCTGTCCCCAGTGGCTCCGATGGAGCTATGGCCGGCTTATACCAGTTTATGAATCTATCAACCATCTCTGTAGAGCAGAATAGTGGAGCCTCAAGGGGAACTTTAAGGCCATGGCCAAAGGCTGCCCCAGAAATGGGAGGGGGGACTTTTACATACAGACTCGGACCCAAGTGGACCAGAAAGGACCTACAGACTCTTCCCTGCATCACCACGTGACAGTGACCCAGGCCGATGCAGCTGTCCAGCCTGTGCGGCTACATTGGCTTGGATCCCACCGCTGACACCAAATCCTGAGCGATGACTAAGGTCCCCTCACACGCACGCGTGTCCTGGTCCACGCTGGCGACTGGAGAACCAGTAAGTCTGTGAGCTCAGCGCCAGCCCTGTCTGTCTTTTCTCAGCCTTGAGCACGGGTGCCGTAGTAATTGAGCTGGAAACCGAATCGACTGCGGCTACATCCTCAAAAAGACACTTCTTTCCCATTGCACGCTGGTGTGTTATTGTAGGGGGCCTCTCGGTTGCGTACGCCAAACCCTTCAGTTATTGTAGGGTCTCAAACAGATGCCCAAAGTCACACTTGTTACTATAGGTTCTCCCAAGGGGTGAGCGCTGGGGCTGCACACACCCCTTTGTTATTGTAGGGTCTCTCTTAAATGCCGAGGATCACACTTGTTATTGTAGGGTCTTGTGCAGGCATCACGAGTTCAGTACCACAGGGAAACTCCCATGTTGCATTTGCTGATTTATTGTAGGGTCTATTATAAACACTTGGATGCACACATTGGTTTGAAATTGTTGGGTCGTTCCCGGACGGTAGGCCACAGCCGCTAGGGCTTGTTATTGTAGGGTCTTATCAATGCTGGGCTGCACACATCAGCTTGTTATTGTAGGGTTTCTCATAAACACATGGCTGCCCACATTGGTTTGCAGTTGTGAGGTTACTCTTGGACACTAGGCTGCAGCTGCTAGGGCTTGTTATTGTAGGGTCTCATCAATGCTGGGCCGCACACATCAGCTTGTTATTGTGGGGTCTCCCAGGAGATTTGCTTTGCTCAGACACGGGGCTGGTTTTGTGGGGAGGGGAGCAGAGCCAGACGCCGGAGTGGGGAAGAGAGTGAATCTCAGATTTTGGACTGTCTGGGCCTCCCTACCCTCGGCCCAAGGGGGAATCCCTGCATACGATATCCTGCCGCGACGCCAACTCTACTTCCCAGGAGCCAGGGCCCCATTTTAAAGAGCAATTTTTTAAAAATAGTTTAGCTTTTCTGTGTCTTTCTCTCCCTTTGTAAAATAGCCCCTAAACTCCCCCACTGAGAAGCTTGACATTGAAAAACAAGGAAATAAAAACCTCTTTCCTCCTCCTGACCAAGTCCTGGCTTTTATTTCTTCCAGACACCGCGTGTGGGACAGGTACAGAGTCCAGACTGGGGAGGACTCCCTGGAGAATCTGCTCCTTGGTCTTTGGGTAGGCATGTCCGGTCAGCTTAACCCTTGTCAGATCACCCCCTTCAGAAACTGATTGAAACCATCTTCGAACCAGTGAGGCCCTTTGCCCTCCGCTTCTCCCATGGGAAGGCTGCTCCGAAATCTTCACTCCTTTCCTGGTTCAAAACTGCCCTCGAAATTTACACGCAGCCCATTTGCTCTTTGTTATCCTTTAGCTCGCTTGCTCTTCTCCCTGCCCAGTGGCGATGTTTTAGGGAGAGCCATCGGCTCCCTTCTTGGCCGGCGGTTTAGGCTAAAGACGCCGAGCTCTTTCAATCTCTGCTCCTAACATTGGCTCTCCCGTCCCCTGATCAGACGGCGGGTTTTCCAAACAAACCCAACTTCAGCTCGAACAGTAGCGCCTAAAAGGAAATGACAATGGTAAGAGACATTTTTTTCCCCCTTGATAATGATCTCGCTGTGGATCCACCAGGCATCTCACTGATTAACTTACCAAAAAGAAGATTGAGTGGTGATTTGATTACGGTTACCTTCTGGGAGAAAGGTACCATCACCATCCCTTATTCAAGGTTATTGTGGTGTCTTACAAACAGTCATGGACTTTTCATAGGTGAATTTAGAGGCTCTCAATTGGGGTGAATCTAGATTACAAAATAATACAGATTTGGTTGATAAAGTAGCTGTGCTGACATAATATGCTTAGGCTGTTGTACAGCTTAATACCATCCACCTTGCAGATTATAAACCAGGAAACGTTGTCTGAAATCAACGCTGCCTCTGTCAAATGGGTTAAAAACTGGCTAACTGACAGATCTCAAAAAAGAAGGCTCGAAAGCTCGTCTCTCTCACCACCAGAAGTTGGTCCAATAAAAGATTTGACCTCAGCCGCCTTCTCTCTCTAGTAACCTGGGACCAGCACGTCTTCTGTAACGCTGCAAATGCAGTCTAGTTTGGACAGGGTACAGGAAAGAGTTACAAGGATTGAAGGTCTGGAAAAGCTGCCTTAAAAAGAGTGACTTACGGAGCTCAATTTATTTAGATTCATAGACACTAAGGAGAGAGGGACTAATCTGCCTGCCAATATAACTAAGCTGGGCAGAATTTAATTTTTTTTTAAAATAATTTTGGTGGAAAGTATATTTGGTCTATTTTAAGCCGTTTTTTACTTTTGATTTTTTTAAAATGTTCACAGCTGCAGGAACTTAGGGGGGAGGTGTCAGACAATAATTATTTAAGGACAGCCGATGGCACGAATCATCCCATTAAAGCTTTATAGCCATTAAAAAGCAAATGGTCACCAGCGCCTGTCAAAATCTACAAAGGAAAGAGCTTTGAATCAAACTCTGATTCCTTCTCAAGCCGCATATTTTTTCCTTTGCCTGGCTGTACATTTCGATTTCTGTGGATGAAAATCTTTTGTCACTGGTTTGTGCGTGTGCAGGGAAATTGATGTTCAGTGACATTTCCTGATAAAAACCTCATCCTGCCAAGCCAAGGTGTAACAGAGGCCGTAATGATATCCAGCTTCATTGAGTTTCTCCATGAGCTGACTTGGCCACAGTCTCCAAGGGGGAAGAGAGCTTTGGTCATAGAGGGATTTCACTGAGCAGGAACAGACAGAGCAACGGCCAGCGTCCAGGTTGTGAAGTGAGATACATTCAGACTAGAAATAAAGTGCAGAATATTAGGGGCGAGGAGGATTAACCACTGAAGCAACTGACGTAGGGAGTGGGTGGACTCATTATAAATAAGAGCAGAAAAGTGCTAGGAATTGAAATGTTGCGAGGCTTTAATTCAATGGGACGGATTTTTTAATTGGCTTTAAACTCCCCCAGCTGCCTTTGAAACCAGCTGCTGTTAATCCGGGGGCTGAGAGAATCCAGGTGGGATTGGGACCCCGGCAGGCCGGGCACAGGCTTCCCAAGGTCAAGGGCCCTTTGTCAACACAATGTCCTAAAGCTCCCCTGTTAATGGTTCACGTTCTGCCATGGGGAGTGACCAGAACCCTCTCCCCTGGATCCCAGTGCCCCCCTGCTCTAACCACTAGACACCACTCCCCTCCCAGAGCCAGGGAGAGAACCCAGGCGCCCTGAGCTGGGGCTGCTCTCTGCCTTTGCACGAGCGTGTGCGAGCAGCAGCAGTGTGTGTTTCTGAGGGGGACAAAATAGCGTGCAACACAGACACACGCCCCCCCCCACCCCCCACCGCTCCCCCCTCGTCCCAGCCCCCTCTGCAGAGGCTGCAGCTGGCAGGAGAGGTAAATGAGGGCGATGCCTCGTGGGGCGTGGCCCTGGCCCGGGGATGTTGCATGGGGGGGGAGATCCAGGAGGGCTGTGATGCATGGGGGGGGCGGACGTGCAGCCCCCCCCCTGGGAGGAGCAGCCTCCTGTGGAGGGGTTTGCAGACGGCTTGCAGCACTGGGGGGGGGGGTTAACCCTTCGAGGGATGGATGGGGAGTGAGCTGGGGGCAGCAGTTCCCCCCCCCCCGCTGCCATGAGGTGTGGGGGGTGTCAGTGCCCTGCCCCCCATTGCCTGATTCAGGGGGCCACTAGGGGGCACTGAGCTGCGGGGGGGGGTCTCCCAGGGCAGTCAGGGCTGGCCCCAAGGGGTGCTAGGGGGCGCTGTTCTGCAAGGGGTCAGTAGGGGGTGCGCTCCCCTGCCCCAGCAATGCCACTTTGGGGGGCTCGTCCCATCATTCCCTGCTCCCTCCCTGACCCCCCGCCTCTTTTCCTTCCCACCCAGGGCTCCCCCCAATGGAGACTGAGCTGGCGGCGTCCCCACCCTCCACCCCCCCTGCACCAGGGCTGCCCCCCGACGCCCCGCAAGTGGAGCCACCCCCAGAGCGTCCCGGCAGGCCCCCGCACCAGCAGCCCCACCAGTGCGGCCTGTGTGGGCGCGGCTTCGCCCAGGCCCACGGCCTCCGGCAGCACCGGTGCCGGTCCCGCGGCCCGCCCGCCCGGAGCCCGGGTGACGGCGAACCCTTCTCCGCCGAGGCGGCACCGGGCTCCCACCGCTGCGGCTCCGGCGCCAAGCGGGGCCACCCGTGCCAGGTGTGCGGGAAGCAGTTCAAATTCCCCTACTACCTGGCGCGCCACGGCCTGACCCACAACGGGCAGAAGCCGTTCCAGTGCCCGGTGTGCCACAAAGCCTTCCGCCGCCCCGCCCACCTGGCCCGCCACCAGCGCACCCACGCCCGCCAGTGCCCCTGCCCCCAGCGCCCGCCGGAGCCGGACGAGCGGCTGGGCCGGCAGGCCGGGCCCCCGGGCGAGGGGCGGGCGGACGAGGGGGCCGAGGAGAAGCAGGTCCTGCTGCAGGAAGACTGGACGTTGCTGTGCCTGGCCTGCCAGGAGGCCTTCGAGACCAAGGGCGAGCTGAAGGCCCACAAGTGTTTCAAGGCTCGCGGGCGGGCCGGGGCGGACGGCACCAAGCGGCACCAATGCAGCGTGTGCCACAAATTCTTCGCCCGGCCGTGGTCCCTCTCGCGCCACCACCTGGTGCACACGGGCGAGAAGCCGTTCGCCTGCCCCGACTGCGGCATGGCTTTCCGCCTCTCTTCCTATCTCAAGCAACACAGCCGGAGCCACGGGGCCGGCGGGCAGCCTTTCGCCTGCCCGCTCTGCCGCCAGCGCTTCCGCACGCCGGCCGAGCTGGCCCTCCACCAGCGGGGGCATGAGGAAGACGCCCCGCCGGTCTCCTGCGGCGGGGCAGAGGAGCCGGGGGCCACGCCCCGCAAGGGCTACGGGTGCAGCGTCTGCGGGAAAGCCTTCAAGAGCAAATACGACCTGGCCACCCACTTCCTGATCCACACGGGTGAGCTGCCGTACCAGTGCGGCCAGTGCGGCAAACGCTTCCGGCGCCTCTCCCACCTCAAGCAGCACCACGTCACCCACACGGGCGCCCGGCCCTTCCAGTGCGTGCTCTGCCAGAAGGAGTTCAAGCGGCTGGCCGACCTGGCGCGCCACCGGCAGGTCCACGAGGGCGACAAGCCGCACCAGTGCGGCGTCTGCCACAAGTTCTTCTCCCGCGCCTACAGCCTCTTGCGGCACCAGCGTGGGCACCAACCCGGGCTTCTGGCCGGCGCCCGGCCCGAGGCCTTCCTCAGTAACTCCTGCTTCGACAGCCAGGACCACTCGGCCTTCTGCACCCCCGAGGAGGAAGAAGAGGAGGAGTGGGGCGTGCCCGGCGGTTCGGGGCAGGGCTCGTGACGTGGCCGGTGGGCACAAAGGAATTCTGAGCTGGATGGGGGGGCAGTGAGGGATCCCCTGGGTCAGAGCTGCAAGAAAGGGGTCCAAGCCCCCCCACACACACACCTGAGCCACTACTTGAAAGCTATACCTGGGAGTTTGGGGGGGAGAGGGTGCATGGAAATATATTGGGGCAGCAGGGGACAGCTAAAAGATAACAGGCCTTGTGAGTGGGCAAGGTGAGGAGGTTCTGGGGGGGTCATCCCAGCTCACCTCTGCCAGAGCTGGGCTGGGGGGGGTGTTAGACACTGAGATCTGGGGCGGGGGGGCCGGTCATATCAGCTGAGAGGAGGGCGAATCCCCGGATGCAGGGAACGGGGACCTGCGGGCCAGCTCCCGGACAAAGTGGGGAACAAGACACGGGGCCTCTAGGGGGTACCAGCCACAGGGGGGGACTGGCTGGTTTGGGGGGGACTGGGAATGGGGCACGGGGCCTCTCTAGGGTTAGATGCTGGGCTAGATGGGCCCATGGGTTGGATTGAGGGGGGGGGGTCCCACCATATTCTGGGATAAGGTGGCACCCCAAATGGATCATGCCATGTTCTGGGAAGGGGGGGAGGAAGAGGGGCTGGATCGCACCATGTTCTGGGATGGGGGGGCTGGATCACACCATGTTCTGGGGTGGGGGGAGCATCCCTAGCTGGATTATGCCATTTTCTGGGGTTGGGGGGAGATGCCTTAGCTTACATTTTCTGGGAGGCTGGGGTCAGGATGTAGAACCGTTGGTCCAAGAGCCCCACCTGTCCTTGTATCGGTGCCTGACCCCGCTGTGAAACCTGAGGGCAGCAACTCCACTTCCCCCCCGCCCTGACCCACTGACGTGGGGCAAGTGACCAAAGCCCCAGCTCTAGCTGGCCACTAGGGGGTGCCCCATGGCACCCCAGTGTCTGTCATATGGGGCTCCCCCTGCCAGGGCTCTGCCCTCCAGCCTACTTAGCATCTAGCTGGGGTGGGGAGGGACAGGTCATTGGCCAACTGAGCTGGCAAATGGGGGGTGCTGTGCACCCCAGCCATGCCCCCCCGGCTTCCTGCAGCCACCCTCAGGGTTCACACTGGGTGCAGATGCAGATCTCCTGGGTTCCCGCCCTCGGGACCTTCAGGGTCAGGGTGGCGTGGGGGGGATGGGGCAGAGGTGGCGCCTTGCGGCCCTGAAGGGGTAACGGGGAGAGACGGTCACTCACCCACGTGCGTGGGTTGAGACCAGCTGGGACCTGCTGTTGGCACAGACGTTTCTTCCCTTTCGGTTCTGTCCAGCGCCCTCCCCTGGAGACAATAAACGTGATGGGGCCACGACTTGGGCTGGGTCCGTTGCTTGTGGCTGCTGGATCTTGGCGAGAGGGACCCGGCCCCGGGGAGGGGCAGGGGAGGTGGCACGCTGGGCACGGGGCCAGCTTCTGGTCTCAACAAAAAGGGAGGTTCTAGGCCTCGCGCGGCAAAGAAAATGGCAGGGAGGGAGACGGCGCCTGCCTGGGTTTGCTGAGAGCCTGAACCTGGTGCTCGGGGGGGGCCTGCGCTGAGCACAACCAGGTGAGGCGTCCCCATATACCCAGCCCCTGCACCCCACCCCAGAGGGGCCGCATCACAGCACTGGGTGGGGGGTCCCCAGATACCCGCACCCCACCCAGAAGGGTCACATCAGATGCCCCAGGAGAAATGGGTTTTATTGTTCCGTGTTTGCTACAGCGCTCAGACCAAGAGGAGACCAGATTCTGGGGGCGAGCCTCGACACAGCCCCCCTCGGTACCTGTGGGGGCTGAATGGGGCAGGGATCCTGCCAGCAGGGGTGCCATTAAAGGACCCTATAGGCAGAGTCTTCCCTCCAAAGGGGGTGGGAACAAAGCAAGGTCGAGGCCCCCCCAGTGAATGCAGGGGGTGGTGCCCCAGAGCCAGCAGGTCTCCCAACCCCACACAGACGCCAGCATGGCCCCTGCCCTGGGGAGGGCACAGATGGACGTCGGGCTGTTTGCAGTGCCCCATGGATTGGAAAATGGATCTGTCCCATGGATAGCAATGGGGGGAAGGCCAGGTTTGGGTCTCAGCCCCCTGGTGTCAATCTGGAGTCACCTCTGGCTGCAGCGGGGCGGAGCTGGGTTCTGATCTCTGCCCCCTTCTCTTCCCCCCACTGCAGTGACCCTGGATAAATAAGAGTCCCTGGGTCTGTATCTGGCCCCTCTCTCTGAAGATCTCACGGGGTTCCCCAGGGGTCCCAGCTCCAGCCCCATGGCCTGAGATCCACCCCCACTGGAGGGAGCAACTGGAGATTGCAGCAGCTGAGACCCCTCCTCCCCCACAAGGACCCCTGGCCCCCAGCACTCCAAGCTGCACCCCCAGACCAAGGACCCCCCCATCACCCTCCCTTGGGATCCCTCCTTTAGTCATTAAACCCCCTCCCCTGCCAGAGCCGGGAGAGGCCCCAGGAGTCCTGGCTCCCAGTCCCCTGCTCTACCCAGTGCCCTGCGTTCCCTTCTGTCTCAGTTCCTGTCCAGCTGGGGGTCCAAGCAGTCCGTGGGGGGTGGGGAGGCCTGGGGTCTCGGCTCGTCCCAGGGGAAGCTCACATCTAGCCCCTGCATCTGCTCCCGATAAACCCGGTCGAACGCGTCGCTCTGGGTGGTGGTGAGATGGTTCTTCCAGTCCCCGGAGATCCCTGCGAAGGAGACCACGGCAGAGGGCATGAGGGGAACGCAGGGCTGCAGCCCCCTGTCATCCGACCCCCCCCGGCCCAGTGCCGGGCTCCCCCCCATAGCTCCGCCGGGGGCCCCCCATTCCCGACCCGCAGCACTCCCGGCATTCTGAGCTGGGCCCGGGCCCAGCTCCTGGGGCGCCCTCCTCCCAGACGCTCCCCGGCTCCAACCACCCCCTCGCCCCATCGTCACCTTTCCTCAGGAACGAACTCTTCCGCTGGTCCAGGATGAAGCTGGGGGACAAGCTGAAGTTGCTCATCTTGTTCTGCTTCATGGCCTGGAAGGAGGCGTTCTCCACCACCGCGTCCAGCGCCCGCGCGTCCAGCTCCTTGCCCAGGAACCGGCAGATCCGCTCCACGCTGCCCCGCAGGTCCTGGGCGGGAGGAGAGGAGGCGCTCAGCGGGAAAGGCCTCCCTCAGGGGCTCTTGGGGCATGGGGAAACTGAGGCCGAGGTGGGGAGGCCACGAGCCGCGCTGGAGAATAGAGGAAGGGGGCGGATCTAACTCAAGGGATCTCCCAGGCCGAGGGGACCTGGGTGGGGAACCTCTTCACCCTGCCTCAGGCTGGTCCCATGGGAGACTCCCCATCTCCCCCCCTCCCTCCCCGCCCCCCAGCCCCTCCCCACCTGCTGGAATCCCTTGCCCCTCCCCCTCCAGCCTGGGCTCAGCCAGTCCCCCCACTCCTATTGACCCTCCCTTTGCTGGGACCCCCTCCCTCAAGGCTACGTCAGCTCCCCCCACCTGCTGCAGCTCCTCGTAGCTGATCCAGAAGAAGTTCTCACGGCCCCGCAGCCCCAGCCAACCCTTGACATGGTCGAACCAGGATCCAAAGGGCACTGCCAAGGGAAAAGGAGGGAGTCAGGGGGGGCAGTCCCTGGGGGGTGGGGGGGACCCTTCCCCTTACCCCATGCCAGACACTCACCGTCCCCCCGGAGGAACTCTTCGAGGAACTGGTCCAGCTGCCCCGGCTCCTTGTAGGGGCGGAAGATCTGGGCGAAGTGGTGGAGGGAGACGAGCACGTCCTTGGGGTTCCGCACCGTGTACAGCACCTGGGGAGACGCGGCGTGAGCCCTCCTGCGGGGCAGGGCCCCGGGGGTGCACGCTGAGAGGGGGGGAGCCATGCCCTTGCAATGCATGCTGGGAAAGGGGATGGAGGAGGGGGCCATGCAGAGGACAGCAACGGGATCAGGCTCTCAGCAGACTCTGGCAGCGTCACGTGTCGGGGCTAGAAACGTAGTTTGATTTTACCTGCGATCTGAGGCCCTGCCCCCCCTCCCCCTCCATCCGCCTGGCCCAGACGCCGCCTTCCCCCGGCTCTCACCCCTGAGGGACCCGGAGCCGCCCCCCCAGCGCCGTACCTTCGCCTTGGACTGGAAGAAGGACTTGGCGAAGAGCTGCACGGGCAGGTGGGAGCTGATGATCCGAGGTGGCTTGTTGCCCCGGGCGGTCGGGAGGCCCAGGTTAGTCTCGTACCAGGGCCCCCGGTCCCAGTTAGGGACCGTGCGGCACCAGCTGGGGTCCCCGTTGCTACGGATGAGGCTCAGGATCTCCAGCATCCAGACGGTCCCTACGGCGACAGCTCTTGCTATGGTGATTGTAGCTATGGACAACGGGGAACCCCCCCCCCAGTGCTGTTTGGTCCTCAGAATCCCCAGGCTCCACCCCTCAGAATGCAAAAGCCTCTGGGAGGCAGAGGAGGTAATTAAATAGAACCCAGGAGTCCTGGCTCCCAGCCCCCTCCCCCTGCTCTAACCACTAGCCCCTACTGCGGGGCACCCCCGTACCTGATTTCTGGTAGGTGACGTTAAAGATGTCGTCATCCCGGACTTGGAACTTGTTCTCCACCTCCCGGAGCCCCTGCTCTGAGTAGAGCATCGCCGGGAAGCTGATCCCCTTGTACAGGAAATATTTCTTGAACATCCTGGAGCTGGGAGAGACATGAGAGCCATTAGAAATCCTTGGCGGTACCAAGCTCTGTGTGTGTGTGCCGCTCCCTGCTGGAGGGCCTGGGCCCTGGTGTGTGTGTGACCCATACCAACAGCGGGTGTCACATCGGTCGCGAGCGGCATTTTCCCGACTTTGCCGATCGGTGAATTTCAAGTCTCACGGAAACAGTCCGTGGTTGGTGCGCAAAATCGCTGCTGACCGATGACGAGCCGGGCCCTTCCCAGCCCTACCTGTGCTGCCTGCGGAGGAGCCCAAGTGGGGATGGGGTCACCAGCGCTTTGGAGGCCGGGGTTTGCCTGCAGGAGAAAGCTGACAAATTGGAGAACGGGGCGAAAATCAGCAAGATGCTGCCAACGAGCCCAGAGGACGGCGCTTGGGAAGGAAAAATCAGAGATGCAGGGGAAATAACTGGCTAGACGGGGTCCCGCAGGGCAGGATCGGGGGCGTGGAGCATGTCTAGTGGGTGACAAATTGAACGGCGTGATGTTGGGTGAAAAAGGGAAATGAGGCTGGGCCACAAGAGGAGCTTGTTTGGCTGGGGCGGGGGGTTCCGTTTTGGGGCACCGCACTTCAAGAGGGATGTGGGCAGATTTGGAGAGGAGTTGAACCTGGCTGATGAGGAAAACGCAAAAGAACTGGGCCTGATCAGTTTAGAGTCAAGCCAGCCGGGGGGACTGATAACGGCCTTCAAAGGTGTACGAGGTGGGTCTAAGAGGGCGGGCGACCCACCGTTTTCCACGGCCACTGAAGGAATCAGCTGAGTTTCCAGCGATGGAGAGATTCCAACAGGGAGAATTCAGCTCCCTAGGGCGGCCGTGGGATCCTGGTCGGACCAGGTTGGACCAACCCCTCTCAGGGATGATCTGGGTGTATTATGTCCTGCATTGGCGCAGGGGGTTGGGTGCCCGCTCACGGCAAGGGGCTGGAAGGTCAGTTCATGGAGATCGCCCACTGATGGAAGCCAACCTGCCCTGCCGACATGAGCAGTGTTTTTAGTGCAGAGCTTTGGGTGCGCTGGAGGTTTTGCGTAGAGAAAGAGCACCGATCCAGCACAGGCCGGAGAAGCTGGGCCCAAGCGATCGCTGTGCTTTTTAATACGGCTAAATGTCAATGTCTCCACCTGGGACCAAAGGATGCTGGCCGGGCTGCCAGGCGGGGAGGGGGGCTTGTCCGTGAGGGACTCTGCAAAAAAAACGGAGGGGCTGTGGTGGATAATCGGCTGAACGGGAGCTCCCGGTGCGAGGCTGGCGCCAGAAGGGCTCCTGCGGTCCTGGGAAGCTCAAGTACGAGAAGAGAGGTCAAAGGACCTCTGGATTTAGTGCGACCGCTCCTGGACTCGCTCTGGTGCCCGCAGTTCAGGAAAGATGTTGATCCACCAGACAGGGGTCAGAGAAGAGCCGTGAGGCTGATGAAAGGATCAGAAAACTGCCCGAGAGTGAGCGACTCGGGGAGTTTAATCGATTTAGCTGAACAAACATCTTAAGGCGGGGGACTTGATCTCAGGTTGTAAGAACGCGCACGGGCAACAGGTACTGAAGAACGGGCTCTTTAGTCAAGCGGAGACAGGTCAAATGCCACCCAACTGCAGGAAGTTGAAGCTAGACCAATTCAGACGGAAATGAAGCGTAAATTTTTAACGGTGAGAGTAATTAACCGTTGGCACAGTTTCCCACGGGCGTCATTGGCAATTTTCAAATCAAGATTGGCTCTTTTCCTTAAAGAGCTGCTCTAGGGATTGTCGTGGGGCCGTTCTGCCCCCGGTGTGGTACAAACGGGCCGCTAAGGTGATCACGCTGGGCCCCTCTGGCTTTAGAATCGATAACCTACAAATGGGGCAAAACATGGATGGGGGGGGCGCCCTGGCAGACCCAAAATCCTTATTTAGCATTGTTGGCAAATCAAAAAGTCGGGGGGAATTTTCGCTTCGGGTCAACGCCAAGCGTGGGGGTTTTAAATACACTTTTGCATTTAAAAACATAAAATAAAATGGATGGAAATTCCTAAAGGCAAAGTAGCGTGAGACCCTCCTCCCACCCCAAATCAAAACCCCTTTGACTTTTCCCCAGTTGTTTTTCCTCAACGAAAACATGTCAAAATCGCCGTAAGCCCGTGCAAGTTCTCGCTCGCCCCACAGCTGGATTCTCCCTCAGCAAATGATTTCATCTGGAAAGTTTTGCCCAGCTGCTGTTTCATGCCCGGGTCTATGGCACGGCTGGAATCCAGCCAAGGAGTGACCATGGAATGAATGATGGCAGCTCCTCCTCTGCCAGCGTCCAAAGCTAACGAACGATGCTTAATACTGCTGCCCGATTTGGCTGGCGTGGTTCGTCACCGTCTGATGGCTTGGAGGAGAAATGGCTGGTAGGAGTCCAAATCTGCCACTATCCACGGACCATGTTTGTGGATCGGCTGCTGATACAAATTTTGTATTCACGCAGGGCTCAAGATATTTCGGGAGATTCTCTTTATTGACTGAGAATTGATGCAAAGTCCTCATTCCCTGAATGTACCAGTATCCGACAAGAATAGGCAGGTTCCTGGCTCAGAAATCCAGGCCTGCTTTCAGACAGTCCTGTGTCCCAAGCAGCTTTGTCTCGCTGCTTTCTTGCAGGGCCGCTGCTTCTCTGGCTAAGCCACCCCCATGACATGTGTAAACAGACAAAGGGAGGAACATGACCCTCATTTTAAAGATGAGGCCCAGAGCAATTAACATGACTTGGAGCTGGCTAGGTGCAGAGCCAGGAATAGAAACCGAACCCTCTATCCTAGCTTCAGCATACTGGGAAACCCCCTCTTCATCTCCCTGGATTAGCTTTTTGTTGTATTTGCTCAGGCCTTGCCTTTTGGCTCCATGCCTTGGGCGGTGGCTTCTGTCATGTCCCACTATGACTACATACCATTGGCTTAATTGCTCCTTCCATCTAACCAGACAGAAAGATGGCAAGCACACCCACCAGCTTTAACCAGCTCCATGATTCAGGGCAACCCTTAAGGTCCTCCCTCATAACATTGTGTGTGCATGTGTGTATTGTAGTTTGCAAACCATCTAAAGCGCATGATGCAATATGAACAGAGAGAGATGTTCTGATTTATTATCAGTGTTACTATAGCATTGGAGAGGCTGGGCAGAACTTTCTGCTCACAACATGTGAAAAGCTCTCTTATGCAATTCGAACACCACCGCAGCTATCAAACCAAACAAGCCGGGTCTATTTCCTGCTGTTCTGGCTCCCGGTGGGGTAGAAAATGTGGTCTCCCCAGTGAGCTGTATCTGAGAGACGGGGTAAAGCCAGGGGAATTCACAGCACCTGGGTTCGTTTGTTCTCCTACAATTGTTCCCATTATTATTTTGCATCCTAGATGCTCTTGTCGCTACCCTACCGGAGGGTGGAACCCCATAGCTGCCCAGGGGTGGAGAGCAGGGTCCCAGCGGGCCGGGTACTGCCCATACACAGGGACCATCCTGCCCTGAGGAGCTCGCAGGCTAAACGGCCACAGGCGGGAGCAGGAGCTTATTGTAAAGATGGGGAAACTGAGGCCCTGCGAGATCAGGGACTTGCTCGAAGTCACCCAGCCGGCCACAGGCAGAACCAGGAGCCACACATCCTCGGCTGCAGTCAGCCCTGTGCCCTGCCATCACCTGCTGCTCACTGGGGCTGCCCCTCCCCTCCGTGCCTGGCCAGCTGCCCAGCCCCATGGGAACCTGTCCTTCCTCAAAACCTCCCCTCTCACCCTCCCATCCCCCCTTCCTCTGCCCAGCCCCACGGGAACCCCTCTGTCCCCCCACTCCTCCACCCTCTCCCCACCCCTCCCCCCTTTCCTGCATTCCCCCCCTCCTCTGCCCAGCCCCATGGAAATCCTTCTATCCCCCCACCCCCACCCATCCCCCACTCCTCTGCCCAGCCCCACGGGAATCCCTCCACCCCACACCTCTCTACTCATCCCCCCACCCACTCCACCCTTTCCTCCAGCCCCCCCTCCTCTGCCCAGTCCCACAGGAATCCTTCTATCCCCCCACTCCCTCCATCCCCGCCTCTGCCCGGCCCCATGGAAACCTGTCCTTCCTTGCCATCTTTCCTCCCACCCTTCCATCCCCCACTCCTTTGCCCAGCCCCACAGGAATCCCTCCACCCCACACCCCCTCCATCCCCCCCCTCTGCCCAGCCCCATGGAAATCCCTCTATCCCCACACCTGCTCCATCCCTCCATTCCTCTATCCTTCCCCCCACTCCCCTCCTTCCATCCCTTTATCCCCACACACCTTCCCTCCCTGTACATTTCCTCCCTCCCCACCTCACCCAGCCCACCCCGACTCCATTCTGCATCCCTCCACCCCGGCTCTGGCCATCCCTGCCCCACACCCACAGGCTCACGCTGGGGCCAGCCCTGGCAAAAGCCGGGCGTCGGTGAAGAGCTAGGAAGTGGAGCTGTGCAGAACGGAGCCAGCGGGGAGCCTCTGGGGGCACCCCTGGGCCTGGGCCACCCACCCGCCGTCCCCTGCAGCGCTGTGCGCAGAGGGGTGCGGCTGCCGCTCCCCCAGCTCCCTGCAGAGGTGGGGGGTGGGTGCCGCTCCCCTTGTCTTACCTCAGGCAGCACCTGTCTGGCTCAGCAGCTGCAGAGCGATGGAGGGATCCCCTGGGTCGGATCAGCCGAGCCGGCGCTCTAAGCCTTGGGGCTGGGAGCTTCCCACACAGCAGTGGCAGGCGGCACGGTCAGAGCACCCCACAGCATGGAGAGCATCCCCACCTGCCCCCTGGGACACAACGACCTGGCCTGGATCCAGAGTCACCCCTGATTACAAGGGGGGCAGGGCCGGAATTTGATCTCCGCTCTCGGGGTCGACCCAGCTCCCCAGGGTCAATTCAGAGTCACCCCTGATCTCAGCTCCTCAGGGTCAATCCGCAGTGACCCCTTTTCTGCAACGGGATCAGGGCCGGGTTCGGATCTCAGCGCCCCCAGGCTCAATCGCGCCCCCTGATAAAGCTCTAAACAAGCGCCGCGGCTGCTCTTTGGCTTTGTTAACAATTCCCACTCTCCCATCCCCATCACCCACTCCCAGGCCTGGCCACGTGCAGAGCCAGGAAAACTGGGACAAAAACACGACTCATTAATGAGCGTGCTGAGCACCCTGCGTCCCTGTTATTAGAATAATAAGTGGGTGAGCCATATCACACAGCCTGACACCTAGCTTCACATTTGGCAGAGAAACAGACACCAACACACCTGTGAGTGAGATATGTGGTGTTCCTAATTGGCACAATTTGGGGTGTTTTCCATAAAGCCCCGAGCATCTGGAGTCATGGGAATCTACAGGAGAAAGTCGGCTTCCGTTTAAACCCTACAGGAGTTTCCTGGGGCCCTGGCTCAAAGGCCGTGAGACTCGATGCCACATTCTGGCCACAACGACACAAAAAAGCTCACAGTGACAAAACCGGGTCGAAAATGGGTCAGAGACACTCACCAAGATCAAGGCAACATCACGCTAGACTGGGGTTCTCAAATGTTTTTTTCCTGGGACCCCCTTTGAAAGTATTTCAGGCTGCGACAACCCCCCCTCCCCGCCCCCCATGCCAGGCCACCCTTCCTTCTGCGTTGCTGCTGGGGGCAGCGTCTTCAGAGCACCCAGCCAGCAACCCAGCTCCGAAAGGCTCTGGCTGTCAGCCGTGCACAGGGCTGACAGCTCATGGCCCTCCCATAATAACCTCGCAGTCTCTCGAGGGGTCCTGACTCCCTGTTTAAGAACCCATGCGCTAGACGCTGCCCAGACAGACCCAGCAGCGTTCAGATAATCCCCAGCTCCACTGCACTAACCACTAGACCCCACTCTCCTCCCAGAGCCAGGGACTGAACCCAGGCATCTTGGCTCCCAGCCTGCCCTGCTGTAACCACTAGACATCACTCTCCTCCCAGAGCCAGGGACAGAACCCAGGAGTCCAGGCTCCCAGCCCCCTGCCAGGCAATGTCAGGGTAACTCACAGCAAGATGCTAATGACGCAGGCCAAGGCACTGTCCTGTGTGTGTAGGAGTCCTGGGCAGCCGCTCCCGATTCCCTCGCCCTCCTTCTGGTGCCCAGTCTCCACCCCACATGGGCCTCAGCTCCAGAGGGTGGGTGGAGGGTGGTGAATCACCCAGGGCAGCATTCCTGGCACCTTGCTGGGACAGAGCTGGGGCTGGGAGCCAGGACTCCTGGGTTCTTTCCCTGGCTCTGGGAGGGGAGTGGGGTCTAGTGGTTAGAGCAGGACAGGGCGCCAGGACTCCTGGGTTTTATCCCCAGTGTTTCATGTCCTGATCCAACAGCAGAAACCCCATCCGGCACTGGGGACCTGGTTCTGGGGGCCGAGCTGTCCCCCTGCTACACCCACCACCACTGGCCGTGCTGCACGACCACGGGGCCTACAGCATGCCACAGGAACCGGCCGCGCTGGGGTGCCCGCTATGCAAGCTGCAGATGGTGCATCGGCAAAGCCAACTGCTGCACCGCTCACAGGAGGCCCTGGCCGCCAGGCAGCAGCGGTGCCAGGAGCTGCAGGTGAAGGGGCCAGGCACTAGGAGGCGCTGTGCTTCAAGGTGGGGGAGCTCATCGGTGGGTTGCACACCCCACACCACACCCCCGAGTCAGCCACATCTCCAGCTCTGTGCTGCAAGAGAGGTCTGAGAGCGAGTGCTGGCATGGGAGCTGGGCCGGCAGATCATGGCGCTGGAGGCGGAGAACCGGAACCCGCTGTGCCAGCAGGACCAGCCAGAGGCTGGCGTTGCATGAGCTGGACCAGAGCAGCAGCGTGGTGCTGTGCGTCAGCCAGAAGCTGATGGAGCAGGGGAGCCAGGCCAGGCCGGGCCGATTCTGCCTGGACAGTGTCGGGGGCAACGGCCGACGGCTGCGGTTCTACACCGGCTTCAGCCGCGCCGGGATCGCCCTGGGCTCCAAGGACCAGCTGTTCCTGGTGCTGGTGAGACTGGTCCTGCACGATCTGGCCTTCCGAGGCCACAGCCTCCCGCTACTGGCTCAGCTGGACGGAGCTCATGGAGACCTGGCTGGCCCAGGTGAGTCCCCTAGAAAGGAGAGGCCCCGTGCCCCAGTTCCTGCCCCACTGAGCCAGCCAATCCCTGTCCTGGGGCTGGCTGCAAGTCGGTGACCCCCCGTGGGGAGAGTCTCCCCCCATCTGTGTGTGAAATAGATTAGAGGGACTGGCTCCGCCCCCACCTGGAGAGGTGTGGTCTGGAAGAGCTGGCCACACCCCCCACCCAGGGAGAGGCCAGGGCTGGCTCTCCCATGCCCTCTGCCGTCAGGTACCAGTCCAGTGGGCAGCGTGGGTCGAGGGCGTCCCGCTGGTGGTGCTGGACTGTGCCCAGCTCTTCTTCGAGGGCCAGGGTCGCCGGCACTATGCCTCGCAGGGCTGCACCCTGGCCGCCCCCAGCGGCTTCCTGGCCTTCCGCTGCAGCGCGGCCCGGGGTGGCAGGGCCAGGACGGCCCCGTGGCCCTCGGCGCCCAGCAGCCCGCCGGCAGGTGCCGAGCCTGGCCGACAAGGCCTTGCGCTTCTGCTTCCTGCACCAGGTTCAGCCCCCCGCTATGGAGGGCCAGGTGGGGCAGGCCTGGGTCATCTGCTGCTACCTGGCCCCAGATGTCATGACTGTCTCCGCCGCCCTGGCCCCAGCACTCTCCCCCATGCCAGGGGATGGAAGGGCAGGGGCCACGCGCAGGGCTCTCCTCTGCCCCACTGGCTCAGGGAGACCCCAGCCAGAAGAGCTGTGGGGCAGAACAGATGGGGGGTGTGGGCACTGCTCTGCCTAGATAACCCCCCCCACTCTCCCCATCCCGCTGCACCAATGAAACCCAGCACGAGCCAACAGTACCGTGCCCCCTGGCAGGGAGCCTTAGGGCAGGTGCCCCACACCTCCCCGTCCCCCTCTCCGCTGGCATCTGGGAATACAGACCCCATGGGGGGAGGAGCACCGCCCTGCGAGTGAACAGAGCCAATGCCAGCTACCGGTTCTGACCCGTTTATTGGACACAGGCACACGCAGGCTGGCATCGTTAGTTCTTGTAGCCCCGGCTGGCGCGGCGGCCTCGGGCCCGCTCGAACTTCCGCCCCTTGGAGCGCACGTATGGCCTGCGAGGAGGAGGGGAGGGTTAGCGAGATGCCCACGGCCACTGCTCCGTGCCACCAGGTGCCAGGGATCCCCCCACCCCCTTGCGCCCAGTTCACAGCCTGACCCCCACCCGCTCTCCATGCCAGGTGACCCCAATGCAGCTCCGTGGCCAGCATGGCCTGCTGTGTGAGGGGTGGCAGGCCCAGGGTGCAAACCACACAGCGAGGTGCCCGCAGGAGCAGGGTACACAGCCGGCCCCAGATCCGACCCATCGGTTTAGTGGGGCTGGGTTAGGACACAGGGCTCCATTGTCCCCAGGAGTCCTAGCGCCCAGCCTCCCCGCCCCCAACCACTAGCCCCCACTTCCCACCAGGCCACAGAGAGAACCCAGGAGTCCTGACCACCAGGAGACACAGGAACATGACCCACTCTGCGGATCCCCAACTTCTCCCCGCCCAGGGCTTGTGCCCAGCCCCACGTGCCCCAAGGCCAGCCACAGGATGCGGCAGGCGATGGTGGCCGCACCCCAAGGGGTGGAGGAGCAGGCACGGTGCCGTGCCGGGAGGACCCAGGGAGCAGGAGAGGGCACTCACTTGGTGTGACTGTGTGGGGTGCCGGGGGCCTTGCCAAAATGCCGATACACCTCGCGTCCTTTCCTGGGCCCTGGGGGGAGACAGCGTTACAGCCAGACAGTGGTACTTTGCAGGGGGCAGCGCCCCCGCCGCCCGCCCCCCAAGCAGGGCCCAGAGGGAAAGAAGTGGTCTCTGGCTCAGACACAGCCAGGGAGGGCTTCTCCGGCCACCAGCACACAGGGGCAGCGACGACCCCTCTGCGGAGCCCAGAGTGCCAGGGCCTCCATGCCAGGCCGTGAGGGCAGTGCGGTGAGAGTCCCATCCTTCCGCACCGGAACCCACCGGCGGCATTTCCAAACACACGGCACTGCCCACGGCAACCCCCAGCCTTGGCACGCAGGCCCCTTGCCTGGGGCAGGGCGGCTGGTTATCTGATGCGCCCCTCTGGGGCAGGGAACGTGGGCTGGGTACCCAGGAGCCCCTCTCCCAGCACCGGGACGTGGCCCCTCCAGGGCAGGGCAGGCCGAGATCAACAGCGCTGGCCTCAATGGCCCACATCGTTCAAACTGCCCGCCCAGGGAGGGTGCCCCCTGGCCCCCTCCCCATAGCACTGCCCTGGGGCCTGCCCCGACAGCCCAGGGACGGCGCCCCTGTGGAGCCCGGCCCAGCCGGCCCCGGCTGCCTGTCGCAGGCTGTTCGTGGAGGACTCACCGGAGAGCAGTACGGTGCCCTGGCCCTTGGGGGCGGCCATGGCCAGCTGGTCAAAGGTCATGATCTGACCCCCCGCCTTCAGGATGCGACTGCGGGCTCCTTTGGTCACCCGCAGGGCACAGACCTGCCAGGAGAGAGGGGTCAGTGCCAGCCCCAGTGCCAGCTCCCAGCCCCCCACTCTCCCGGCTCCCTTCCCAGCCGGGGAGAGAACCCAGGTGTCCTGGCTCCCAGCCCACCACTCTTACCACTAGTCCCCACTTCCCTCCCTGAGCCGGGGAGAGAACCCAGGAGTCCCGGGACCCTGCCGCGCCCCGCTTCACCTTCAGCTTGGGGATGTCCTGGATGCGGATGTCGTCGGTGATGGTTCCCACCACCACGGCCGTCTTGTCATCCCGCCCCGGGAGCTTCATCTTGCGGATCTGGGGGAGGCAGAGGGTCAGTCCAGCACCGCCCGTCCCCTCCCCACCCCAAACCAAGGCCTCGAGGGCTCTCCCAGAGGGCCCCCAGCAGCAGCACAGCCCCCCCAGGACAATCTCCAGGGCCCAGGCACGCAGAGAACCCAGGAGTCCGGATGTCAAGTCAAATGGACCAGTATGGGGGGGGGGCTGCGGGTTGAGAGCGAGGGCCACCAGCAGAGCAGGGACGGGTAGAGCCCGGGGCCGTGGGTCAGGGCCCAGAGGGGACCACCCCTCCTCCCCGGTGACCCCACGCCCGGCCCCACTTACCATGCGGGAGAGGGCGAGCGGCGGGCGGTTGGTGCGGCTCATGAAGAGGCGTTTGAGGACCACCTTGTTGAAGCGGGAGTTGGTGCGGCGCGCCAGGAAGCGATACAGCTGGGGGGGGACACGGCTGTCAGGGGAAGCTGCTCGGCACCCCCGCCCAACCCCGCTGGTACCAAGGGGAAACTGAGGCAGAGCCGGGCACTACTCGCTGTGCTGGCACAGGTCTCGCACACCAGCCAGTGGCAGAGCCAGGCACGGAACCCAGGCACCTGGCTCCTGCCCCCCACTAGACCCCAGTCCCCGCGTTGTGGAGAGAACCCAGGCATCCGGCTGCCAGCCCGCCCCCCCCACCCGCAGACATGGGGGGGCCGTTACCTTGACCAGCAGGCGCAGGTAGATGTCCTGGCTCTTGGGCTCTGTGCGGCGAACCTTGCGGTCCTTGTTGTGGCGGATATCGACACCCTGGGGGGGGGAGACAGAGGCTGTCAGGGTTGGCCCCCCCCAGCTATAGGTCTGAGGAGACAATGGGTGCGCGGGGCACACCCCAACTCTCCCACCCCCAAGTCACCCCGTCCCCTGCCACCACGGACAGAGGACCTGGCCACTGCCCCCCCCGGAAGGTGAGAGACCCCCCCACCCCAGGGTGCACACAGCAGCGCCCCATGCCATCCCCCCCAGATCCTCCTTTCTTCACTCCGCCCCCTACGGGGTAACCCCCACCTCCCCCTCCAAACCACCCCCCCACCTGTGCCACCGGCTCTCACCCCACAAGCCCCCCAGTACACACCACACTAGGTGCCCCCCCCAAGTCCCTAGCCCCCCCCGCTGGGTGCCTTCCCCCCGCTGGGTGACCCCCTGCCGGCTGGGTGAGCCACACACACCCGCTAGTTACCCCCCACGCGTCCCCTTAACCCCTCCCCCTCTTACAGGCCCCCCCCCGGTATTCCCACCTAGGGGCCGGGCCCCCCCCCACGTGGGCCCGGGGAAGCCTCCCACCGGCGAGGCGCTGCCCCCCCGCCCATACCCGGCCCCCGCCCCGGTCCCCCGGCCCCCCGAATCCGGGCTCGGCCCCCCCCGCGCTGCGGATGGCAGCGGATTGCCCCAGCCCCCCCCCGCCGCGCTCGCTCCCCCACCATGGCGGCTCCGGCGGCGGCCCGGCCAGCGAAGGAAGGACGGGGGGGGCGGGGCGAGGCGAAAGGGCCGCTGGGAGAGGTCGCTCTATGGCAGCGCGGCGGCAAGCGGAGTCCCGCGGGTGCGGCTCTCCGGCCGGCGAGCTCGATGGTGCTGGAGGACTGCGAGAAGACAGCTGATCAGAGGCTATGGGACTGGAGCCCAGGGGGATGAGTTATCACAGGGCTGGGGCCCAGGACCAGACTGGGCGGGGGATAGGAGAGCGGAACAGGGCAGAATGTGGCTACTGGAGTTAAGTCAAGTGCAAGTGGTCACTGGGACTGGACTGGAGCAGAAAGAACAGAACCGATCAGGATTTGGTGACCCCAATAGAGGAGCTTGGACTAGACTAATTTGGGCACGACTAGCTTGAACTCAGTGAGACCAGAGTCACTGTGTCTCATCCACCGGGGAGAGTCTTCTGACGTTCTGCAATTCCATTCCCTCCTGCAAGTGGAAATCCCACCTGTTTGTGTGAGAGAATTCATTCTAAATCCTTTCCACCTTCCAGCCGCCTGGAAACATTTCTATTCCTTGTATTGCCTGACGAAGGACATCAAAGGCTAAAGGATGCGAGGCAGTCGAAAGGAAACCTTTGGATCATACTGAAAGGAGACATTTCGATAGTTTGATGTTGAAAGTCTAGAATGAAATTGACACGTGCCTGTGTTTTGATGTTACCAGATCAGCATTTTCCAGTGGAAACTTTTCCGTCAGTTTATTTTCAATTCTCTCTAGTTGCTATTAATACACAGCTACTTGTACAGTTTAACCTTGGGAAGGGGGGAGGAAATGGTTTACCATACAGGTAGGACGTATATCTATGTAGCAATATGTGAGGAATAGATTAAAATAATAGTGCGTGTGTCATTTTTTAAAATAATAAATAGAGTCTGATTGAAGTCTTTAAGTATTAGCACAGTGGAAATAATAAAAATCCATAAGAATAGAATTATTATTAATTTGTTGTTATGTAGCAAGATTTCTGGCTCACGTAACGAGATGGACACCGAAGTGAGGAAAACAGCTGTTTATTGTCGACAGACTCAGCGGAATCTTTTCCAAAGGCTGAGCCCCGATTATACTGGGGCGTCGCCTTATATACATTTTAAGATTATATGAATATTCATACATAGCATCGCTATATTTTACATAGATAAGCTTCAGTGAGGATGCGCAGTGTGTATTTCTTTGTCTAAGTTTTGTGGGAGAATATGCGCAGTTTGGTTTTCTTTGTCTGAGATTTAGGGCCTGGTTATCTCTTTAGGCATGTGGGAGAATGTACGCGGTATACAAGTTCTTATCTAAACTCCAGGCCTTTCTGAACTCCTCCTAACACTGACAGACAACTAGCCCTTTGTTAGAGACTACATACAAACTAGTGATTATATTTCTCATTACTCTACAAAACTATATGCACAGTTAGATAATTAGCCAGGTGCATTTTATCTATAATACAACATGTAAGCTTTATATCCAGCCAAATAAAACCAAGGAAAAAGCTATATAATTTGTCTCACTAATACAGCCTGCCTCAGTTACTTAGACATTTAAACCATTGTGAGTACTTAGATTGTGAACTCTTTGGTGGTACAGTCTTCAATGGCACCGCCACGCTTTACAGAGAATGGTGGGTGCTCTGATGAGTTCTCTGATGCGCGAGTGACAGTCCTATCCACGGGTAGGGCACACCCACGCAGTCGCGATGCGTGGAATCCGAGCAGCAGATTCCTTCCTCCTCTGACGCCGGCCATCACAAAGCCTGATCCAATCCACCTTGCGACATCTACAGGCTGACTCCGCCAACCACAGTGGCATTCTGCGTGCCTTTCCCAACCACCCACAGAGATTCCAAAGGATGCTAAGTCATCCTTGCAAATATCCCGAAATCTGCGCCACGATCTGCTTCGTCTTCTAGACCCTTCATGAGCATCAGAGTACAGCGCACTCTTTGATACCTTATAATCCAGCATTCGCTTGACCCATCCAAGCCACCTGTCTTTTCTTACTGATCGACATCCCCTTGGATGACAGACCAGCACAATTTAACATATCCACATTTGTCACCCTGTCTTGCCATCTTACTCAAAGAGTTTTACGCAAGCAGCTGTTACGAAGGTGGGCTAGTCTTTTGGCCTGTCTGGGGTAAGTCGGCCGTGTTTCTGAGCCGTACAGAAGAACGAATACAGACCTCTCAGGAATGTGGGTTTTCACTGTAGCTGACAATTTGTTATTGCCCAGGCTTTGTCTTGCAAAGGACCCAAGTTCCCGGCGCCATCGCTGGCTCTGCCAGTGTTGCACCTGTTAGAAATAATAACATGCAGCGCCTTGCACAACGGAGCCCTGGGCCACGACTGCAGCTCTAGCCGTAGGCATAGTTTGAGGTCTATATTTGGAGGGGCAGCTCCAGTCAGGCCAACGGGGCCATGCGTGAGGGGGGAAAATTCGGTGCCTGCGATAGGCTTGCCGAGTGGGAGGGCAATGCCCCTCCCGCCCTCCCAAACTACGTGCATGCTCCTAGGTGCTGCCATAATAACCTGATAAATAATGTACAGCACCTGGCGCTATGGGAGGCCCAGCATTTCCCCTACTAAATATGGCCGCCATATACATTGGCTGGTATGGAGAAAGAAGCAATTTCCTTTGCCCACATCCAAGATGGCCACCAGGCCCGTTTGATTTCAATGGGTGGGCGGAGGGAAAAGAAGGCCGGGCTAGTTCCCATAACAAAGATGGCCGCCCTCCCCATCGGTTCATATCGGGAGTGATGCTGTCTAGCTTGCCCGCACCCAAAATGGCCACCATGTCCCATTGAATCATGGGGCAGAGGGTGGAGCCAGTCCTCTCCGCCCACAACAAAGATGGTCACCCAGGGGCTTGGAGGGAGGGTGGGGGGGAGGTTGATGGTCCTGATTGGTGGGACGGGAAGGGGTAGCTCTGTGATTGGCTGGGGCCAGCCCCGCCCTCCATTGATGGGGCCGGCTGAGGCATTGAGAAGCACTTCCTGGAGAGGGGGAGGGAGGCAGGCAGGGTTCAGGGGCAGGGGGGACAGCGGGAAGGGGAAGGGGGAGGCAGGAGGAAGGGGGGGGCGAGGGGAAGCACCTGCTGCTGGGGACTGGGGATGGTGGCAGGTGGCAGCCCCTGGGTGGCCCTGTTTCCCAGGCCCCTGCCCCATAGCGTGGTGCCCGGCTGCTCTCTGCCGGCATCCCTAGCTGGGGGGGTCTGAGCGGAGCCTGGATTGGTTCCCTCCACATTTTCCCCGGGCCTAATTCCTGGGAGTAGGGGGAAAAAAGAAACTTCCTCAGTGTCTTTAAAATCCCCCCCAGCCCAGCGGCTCCTGGCTCCCTGCAGCCTAGCCAGCCCCCTGCACCCCCCCTTCCCCCAGTGCAGACATCGGGGAGGGGGGAGAGGGCTGGACCCAATTAAGCTCCCCCCTCCCCACTTGGCCCCTCGCTAGGGTAGAGGCGAAACAGGCTAATTGGTGGTTTCTGGATCCCTGCGGTCCCGTTTCCTACCCCCCCCCACCCATGAGCCGTATGTACAGGTCGGTTCTCATTCCTCGGCTGCTTTGGATTCCCAGATCCTGCCCTGGAGAGGGAAGGTGGCCAGGCCCCTCAGGAATGGGGGGTCGCGGGCCCTGACGGTCCCTCGGGTGGGCGAGAGGCAGCAGAGCAGAATCGGCTTTGGGTCTGGAAATTTCTCTTGGGGGGTTAGTTCCTTCTCGGGCCCGGCCTCCGGAGGAGCAGGCGATGTCCTAGCTGTGGTTAGATCTGGGTTTGAGCAGGGCGGGGTGGGGAATTAAGGGAGAGTTGATGGGGCTGGAAGGAGCTGCCCGAGGTGTGGCTTGAACCTGCCGGGCCGCTAGGCAGAAAGCCAGGTGGGCCGTGGTGCCGCCGGGAAGATGAGCCTCGTCCTGGGGCCATACCGCCAGGGCGCAGAGACGCTGCTGCACGGGGAGTTTGGCTCCTACCCCTCCAAGGGTGCCCGCTATGCCCTCAGCCTGACCCGGACGGAGCTGCACATCCAGCGGCTGGTGCCCAAGCCGGAGACGGACCAGCGGACGGTGGTGCTGCTGGCCGAGGTGGTGGGCTGCCACACGCTGCGCAGCCGGGCGCCGGCCGACCCCTCGGCGTACTTCTCCGTCTATGCCTACCCGCTGAAGAAGAGGAAGGTGGCGGTGGGATCGGGGCGTGGGCGGCAGAGGGCGGCACGCACCTTCCAGGTGGACGGGGCCCAGGACTACGAGAAGAACCAAGCGGTGGCGGAGAAATGGGCTGCTGCTATCAAATGCCTGGTGCTGGGTGTCCCAGTCTCCAGTGAAACAGGTAAGACCGCTGCGGTGCCATTTGCCTGCTTTCCGGGCCGTGCTTCCCTCCCAGAGCTGGGGCGAGAACCCAGGCGTCCTGGCTCCCAGCCCCCTGCGCTAACCGCTAGACCCCACTCCCCTCCCAGAGCCGGGGAGAGAACCCAGGCGTCCTGGCTCCCAGCCCCCTGCGCTAACAGCTAGACCCCACTCCTCTCCCAGAGCTGGGGAGAGAACCCAGGCGTCCTGGCTCCCAGTCCCCCCCCCTCGCTCTAACCACTAGACCCCACTCCCCTCCCAGAGTTGGGGTTAGAGCCCAGGCACCCTGGCTCCTGCTCCCAGAACTCAAGGCTGAGTTCTTCTGGGGTCTCCGGTTCGACCAGCCGTAACAGCAGCAAAGCAGATGCCGTTTCAGAGACCCAGAGAGGGTTCTATCCGGGGCCTAGAGGTGGGGCGTCAGCTCCCCCCCAGGGAGGTTTTACTGCCCCGTTCTTGAATGTGTGTCTGGAGGTTGCAGTGAGATCCAGGAACCGAGCCCCAAAAGCAACCCCAGCAGAGAGGGACCCCATCTCCGCCCGCCCCTTTCTGGCTTCAGAGACTTGGCCCTTCGCCTGCCGTGCAGAACAGCCCTTGCTGGCTTTTAAAGACAGAGGACGGGGGCCAGAACTCCTGGGTTCCCTCCCCAGCTTCGGAAGGGGAGTGGAGGCTGCTGGTTAGAGAGTGGGGCCTGGGAGCCAGGACGCCTGGGTTCTCTTCCCCAGCTCTGGGTGAGGGGGGCAGCGATTCAAGGTATCTGGAGTGTGTGCGCCCCTAGGTGGGGCTGGCGACCCAAAGCCTGAGTGGCCCCTGGCGCACTTGGGTGCAGGGCACTTACAGGCTGGGTGCGGCCCCGTCCTGTCCTTGTCTTGGGTGGGGAACTAGAACTGGGCTGGGCTGGGCCGGACCTGGCCAAAGGTCAGTGGATTGTCTCCGAGCTGGGGCAACTGGATCCTTGTCCTTCACCCCCCGTCCGACCCTCCCTTTCCCTTTGATCTAACCTACCCCCCCAGGAGCCCGCCGAACCCTGGGGGGTAGGATCCCTCCAGGGCGGGGCTGGGGGGCTGCCTTGGGCAGTGACTTCCCCCTTTTTTTGCTTGCTGAAGGATGTGGGGGGCCCGAAGACAGGGCTGAGAGCTGGCTGTAGGGCAATGCCATGGAATGGGGCTCGCTGGGGTGGGTCTTGGCTCCAGGGGTTGCCGAATGGCTTGGGCTGAGGGGGAGGGATGTGGGTGGGCACTGCAGAGGAGCACTGGGTGCATGGGTGGGGCTGGTCGGGGGGCCAGGCTGGGTGCTGGGCGTGTGGCGGGGCATTATCGCTCCTTCTCTGGGCCTGGGGTGGCTTCCGGGGACCCTGCAGAAACTGCCCCGCTATCAGCCCTGGGGCAAAGTGCAGCCATCTGCGCCGGATACGATAGCAGGGAACTTTCGACTTGGAGCACGGAGCGTTCGCAGGCCCCCTTCCCCCCCCCCGCTCCAACCACTAGACCCCCCTCCCTTCCCAGTGCTGAGGGCAGAACCCAAGTGGCCTGGCTCCCACCCCAGCTGGGAAGGAGCTAGGAAAAGGCTGAGCGTCTGCGTGCCTCAGCCTTCCTGCGGTGGGGGGGGCTGGGTTAATCTCTCCTCCGGGCGCATCCACTGGGTCTCTTATCTACTTCCTTCGCTCTGCCAGGCCCCTGGGGAGGGCACTGACACGCAACAGGGCAGGGCGCTCTCCTCTGGCACTCCCTGCTGGCCCCGCTACCCCCGTGAGGTGCTAGGCGATGCTGTGCTGTCGGGAGTGGGGTGGGTGGCTCCGTAGAGGGTGCTCTTCCTGTGCCCCACCCCAGAGCGGCCGCATCTCGGCGTTGGGCGAGGAGTTCCCCATATAACCAGCCCCCGTGTCCCACCCCAGAGCGGCCGCAT
>ML675667.1:825512-836752 GCA_007922155.1 Mesoclemmys tuberculata | reverse complement strand
ATGTAACCAGCCCTCATGTCCCACCCCAGGGCGGCCGCATCTCGGTGTTGGGCGAGGGGTCCGTGTCATGTGCACCTCGTACCCGGCAGGCTGCGGGGCTGACCCTAAAAGGTCAGGCGTCTCTATCAGACAGCCTGAGAACCATGCTTCCTGCCCCACGACAGCCCCCGACGTGTCGGCCGTGAGGTTGTTTAACATAGCTCTGGCCGGGGTTCTCTCCCCCTTTGCGTCCCGCCGGCCCGCCACTGACAATATTTACACTGTCTTGCTGGCTCTGAACCTCAGGATGGAGCATTTTAGGTGTCTCTGAATTGTCCTGGCTTTCTGATTTCGCAACCCGACCGCGTCACAGCTCGGCTGACGGTTCGCTGCACCGCCTGCCTGTGGTCAGCCTGGGATCCTTCTGTCTGTCGATGCCTTGCTCTGCTTCTGGCACCTGGAGGTTTTGCTGTGTGGATTGTGCTTCCTGAGGAACAGACAGGAGACGTCTGTTTCTTTGGAGCTTCCCACTGTTCATCTCGGTCGCGTGTGATCTGGGCGCTGGATTCTTTTTCTGCACAACAGCTGGATTCCCCATCCTTTCTCTCCATCCACTTGGCCATGAACGTGGTCGCCCAGTTCTAGACCTAAGTCAGTGGCCTCTGGTGTAAAAGCATCCACGAGCTTTGCGAGCCTTTGCATCCGATTTGGCTACTTTCTTCATGGATTCTTTTCCAAAGCTGGATCAGGAGCTCTGAGTAATTGTCCTGTCAGGAATTGTGCTGGGCCATATCCAGTAACTGCTCTCGGTGTTGATCTGTAACTCAGAAGAGCAACGGATGCATCTTCCTGCTGTGGGATTTCCTTGGCTGTCTGATTTCCTCAGCCTCGCCTCTTGTGGGGTAACGTGGGCTGCTAGCGATATGGTCAAAATCAGATTTTGTCTGGAGTGACTGAAATCCTGCGGCAGAGGTTTGCTGCCTGTTCTCTGTCCCTGGCTGCTCTGGAACTGTAAAGTGAACAAAAGTGTCCTTCAGTTTCCCGGTGACGCTGCGACGTGTTACGTCTCTCATGTGTTCTCTCTATGTACCTGGCAAAATAGGCCATGCCGACCAGGGAACGATGTCCTCTGAATCTGCGTAAATCTGCGTAAATCGTACACGGCTCTGCGTTGTTTCTCCATTTGATTTCTACTGGATCTCCTTGTGCCGAAGTGGCGGTGTTTCGGTGGTTTTCTCTGCATGCTGTGTGTGCGTGCCTCAGTTTCCCCCATGTGTTGCTCATGTTTTCTGGTGATGGGACCCGGGTGTGTGATCATTGCAGAGGCCACTGGAGGCCGGAAGGGCCTTCCTAGCCACACGTACACAGACCAGACCTCTTTGTCCTCCTGAGTCAGCCAGCTGAAATAGGCAGTAGCAGGTGGAAACCAGGAAGGGTGGTCACTTTGCCCGGAAAGGAGACAAAGGCCTGGGGAGGGGTAAGGGGGAAAGGTCTGGGGGTGGATGGGTGGAAGAGGGCTGTCCCCCGTGAGGGATTGGTGGGGGAGTAGGGCCCAAGAATGGGTTTCCCCAGGTGGTCGCTGCTGTAACTTCGAAGTAAACAGCTAACAAAGTCTTTCTACGCTGTGGTCCTGAGAACTAATAAACCCTTCTGATTTCCACCCTGGCTGTGAATCGCTTCTGACTGCAAGGCGGGGGTATGGCCCCTTTGGGGTGTGTAGGGCTCTCCAGAGTCCCGGCCAGGGGGTGTCATAGGGGGAACTGGGGCAGAGCCGGGAGGCTGAACGCTACAAGGCCGGAATCAGCTGGTGGCTGCACTGGCGTGTGGAGACCCGAGAGGGCAGACTCCGAGGCACTAGTGTCTTGACTGTCTGCGTCCCGAGTAGCTCCAGAGCACGGCTCCTGGGGGACTCCGTCAGGCTCCTTTCCAACGTCCAAGATCAAACCCTCCGCGGCGTTCTTTCACTCTTCTCGCGTCCTGGCTGCCACGCGGTGCCCGAGGAGGTTGTTGATCCCGCGCGCTCTGAAGGCCAAGCTGTCGTCTCTGTAGGTCTGTGGTGGTGAGCCAGCCCCTGCAGCCCTCCGGGGCTAGTCATGGCGGTGTGAGGTGACTTGGCTCTGGTTGGGGTTGAAGGTAGTTGTAAATCTCGTTGGAGAGGACTGAGACGTCCGTTCCCAGGCCAGTTCTAAAGCCTTGCCGCGAATATTCAGTTTCACCCTCCAGGCAGTCCCAACGGCAGTGGTTTTCAATCTTTTTTCATCTGCAGACCCCCCACTAAAATATTTTGAATGACGGTGCGGGCCTCTTTGCAAACCTTCCACGTAGTCTGCGGAGCCCCGGGTTGAAAACCGCCGCTCTGTGGCGTCCCACGTGATCGATCCCAGGAACAACGGCTCATCTGGATTGTCTGTAATACCAGCCCGTTCCCTGACTGCGTTGGTGCGGCAAGCCGCTGCCAAAGGTCCATGTTTTGTGCATTTAGCGCAGCGCGCGTCTTCGGCTGGATGTGCCTGCCTCTCGGGGTATGAATTTTCCCCATCTTGTGCGCTTAAGCTGTAAGGATTTGGTGTTTGGAATTTGACCCCTTAGCCTTGGCGATCTCTCTCCTTGTTGCCCAGGTTTTATGGCAATGATTTATCGCCCTCATGCTGCATCCCAACAGCATCTAAGCTGATTTCTGGTTTTTCAGGTTTGACCAGCTGTCCTTGGGTTTGCAGTCTCATCAGCGCAACCGGCTTTGCTGTTTGAACAGCTGTGTGCAGGGTTAAGTCTGGCTTTAATTGCAGTTGTTGTGCTAGGTTTTTATCCCTTCACCCAGTGCCCAGCCCGGCTCTGGTGTTGTGCATGCCCCCAAATCGCCATTTCCAGCCAATGCTCGGAGAGCTCTTAGAAAACGTGCCGCCTTCCCCCCTGCTCCTTGAGTTCTCTGGTGGACACGTGCTCTGCCGTAAGCCCCGTTTCTCCACGAGATCAAGTAGACGCCAAAAATCGCCAGCCTCCTTCCCTTGTCAGCCTTGCGACGGGTTTCAGGGAAGTCAAAGCATTTGCAGACGTGCTTGGAGCAGAAACGAAGGAGCAGCCCTGCGGAGTGTCGCTGTCCTCAGAGAGCTTTATAGCAATTCGAAAGCTTGCGACCGATGGGCTGGTGGGAGCCACAACGCTCAGGTCTTTGAAGAGGGGCCAGGATCGGAGCCCGCGGCATCTGGGCTCCTTTTTTCATTTCCCCTCTGCATTCCTTGGTGCTTTTCTCGTCTCCTGTGACTCCAGTTTCGTTCTTGGCAGCCAGCCGTGTGCACCTTGCATGCAGGGGCTGCTTTTAGACCTGTATCAGATCTGGACCGAGTACAGGGCTTCCCTCGCCAAGAGATTACCAGATGTGTCTTCCGCCAGGGCCTTTAATGTGCTGCCGGGAGGAGAAGGGCCAGGTACGGCTGAGGTTAGCTCCAGCCAGGTGCGTTAAAAACGTGGGCACCTGGTGGCTGAGCGGTTTAGCGTGCCATTACAATCCCCGTGTAAACAGCCCCTGCACCCCACCCCAGAAGTGGCCGCACCGCAGCGCCAGGCCGGGTTCCCCTGACTTGCTCTTCACCTTTCAGACATCGCCCCCAGCCTCCTCCCACGCCCGCGCCGGCTGCTGCTGCTGTTGAATCCCTTTGGGGGCCGAGGCCTCGCCCTCCAGTGGTGCCAGACCTACGTGCTGCCCATGATCGCGGAGGCGGACATCAGCTTCAACCTGATCCAGACAGGTGTGGGGAGATTTCCGGGGGGGTTGGGGGGGGGTGAGGGGCCTGGTGGGAGGGCTGTGTCTCTGATGCCCCATCTCGCTCCTTCTACTCCCAGAGAGGCCGAACCACGCCCGGGAGCTGGTGAAGGGTATCCGCCTGGCCGAATGGGATGGCATCGTCGCAGTCTCGGGGGACGGGCTCCTGTATGAGGTAACATGTCCCTCAATGTCCCTGGCCCCCTCCCCGGCTGTAGATCTGACTCCACTTCCCTCCAGAGACCCCACGAGTCCTGGTTCCCAGTCCCCTCACCCCCAGAACCCACTTCACTTCTGGAGCTGGGAAGAGAACTCAGTTCCCAGTCCCCCCCCCCGCCTGTTCTAACCACTAGTCCTCACTCCCTTTCCACAGCTGGGGAGAGAACCCAGGAGTCCTGGCTCCAAGCCCCGCCACATCCCCCCTCTGCTCTAACCACCAGACCCTACAGCGGTTCACCTCTCTGCTGATAGGTTCTCAATGGACTGATGGAGCGCCCCGACTGGGAGGAGGCGATCAAGGTCCCGGTTGGGATTTTACCCTGCGGCTCTGGGAACGCCTTGGCCGGAGCCATCAACTGTAACGCCGGGTAAGGGCAGCGGTAGCCGAGGGGGTGGTGCTGGGAGCCAGGACGCCTGGGTTCTATCCCCAGCTCTGGGAGGCAAGTGGGGGCCGGGGGGGGGGTGTTAGGATGTGGGCGGGACAGGAGTCAGGTGCACGGGGAGTGGATGGGGGGGTACAGGTGGAGGTGGGGCGACACTTCCCGATCTCACACCGCCCATCTCCCGCGGGGGCTGCGGGCCAGTGGCTCCCCCCGGCCAGGGATGGGGGATCGCTTTCCCGGCAGGCTGCGCCCAGCCAGCTCACCCCACTCCTCCCCCGGGCAGGCTGGAGCAGGCGCTGGGCCTGGAGCTGCTGCTGAACTGTGCCATGCTGCTGTGCCACGCGGCCGTGTCGCCGCTGGACCTGGTGGCCGTCACCACGGCCTCGGGCACCCGCTGCTTCTCCTGCCTCAGCGTGGCCTGGGGCTTCGTCTCCGACGTGGACATCGAGAGCGAGAAGTACCGGCACATGGGCGCGGCCCGCTTCACGCTGGGCACCCTGGTGCGGCTGGCCTCCCTGCACACCTACCGCGGGCGCCTCTCCTACCTCCCCGCCGCCGAGGCCGTCGCCCACCGCCCCATCTCCCGCAGCATCACCGTGGCCCCCAACGGCCACCTACCCTTGCAGCGTCTGCCCCTGCACCGCGCCCTGTCCGACATGGGGCTGTGCGAGGAGCGCCATGCCTTCCGGGGGGCCGAGCCGGACCCCGCGTCCTGCCCCTCGCCCGGCTCCCCGAGCCCCTCCTCCGCCTCCGCCCTGCCTCCCCCCAGCTTCTCCTTCGAGCCCGTGCCGGGGCTGAGCCCGGATGGCAGGGCGGACGAGGGCCGGGTGCGCGGACCCCCGGACGAACTGCTGGTGCCGCTGGGGCAGCTGGTGCCCGGTTCCTGGGTGACGGTGGAGGACAACTTTGTCCTGGTGCTGGCCATCTACCAGAGCCACCTGGGAGCCGACCTGTTTACGGCCCCCTTCGCCCGCTTCGACGACGGGCTGGTCCACCTCTGCTTCGTCAAGGCTGGCATCTCCCGGGCTGCCCTCATCCGCCTCTTCTTGGCCATGGAGAAGGGCAGCCACTTTGAGCAGGAGTGCCCACACCTCACCCACGTGCCCGTCCGGGCCTTCCGCCTGGAGCCCCTCACGCGCAAGGGCATCCTGACTGTGGACGGCGAGAGGGTGGAGTACGGGCCCATCCAGGGTCAGGTCCACCGGGGCCTCGCCAACCTCATCACGGGCGTCAACCGCCTCAAAATCGCCACCGGCTGACGTCCCCCCCCCCCGGGCTGTGCCGCACCCCCTCCTGTGGAGAGGGGGGCACCAGGGGGTACCAGCCTCCTGTCTTGGGGCTGGGAGGGCATCCTCTCCCAGGAAAATGTTGGCGGGTGGAGGGCAACCATCTATGGCAGGTGCCTCCGCGTCACCTCCCTCCAGGCGGGGAAGGGACCCTGCTTTCGCCACCCCGCAGGGCGCTTGCTGCCCGCCCTCCTGCGAGCGGCCCCCTCCCTGGCTCCTGCCTCAAGCTTCCTATTTATTATTGATCCTGGCACCACCCACTGAATGAATGTAACCCCCTCCCGCAGCCCGGGGGTGCTGGGGGGCTGGAACGGGGGCTGGCTGTGCATTCCCACGGCCCCCCTGAACGGGGCTGAGCCGTGGGGCTGGTGCCTCTGGGCCCCCCGACACTAGAGGAGAGTGAATGTGCGCAAGCCGGGCGGAGCTGTCTCCCCCTGGGGCGGAAGGCGAAGCTGCGCCCCTTACAGCCTGCTCGTGTTGCAGACTAGTCACAGAGCGTGGCCCGAGGGTCGTTCACAGCTCCAGAGGGGGAGGAGCTGTGGAAATTCCCCACTGTGCTGTGGGGCTGGGTCGTTCCCTGTAGCCCCCCGTTTTAACCACCGGTGTCCCTCTCCTTAGAGCCGAGGGTAGAGCCCAGAGTCCAGACTCTGTCCCCCTCCGGTCTAACCACTAGCCCCAGAGGCTGGGGTTAAAATGTGGGGTGGGGATGCGAGTCAGGACTCCTGGGTTCTTTCTCTGGCTCCGGGAGGGGTCTCGTGGGAGCAGCGCGGGGGCATGTGGCTCTGCATGCCTCGGTTTCCTGCTAGGCTGCCCGCGCCAGAGCCCCGCATGGCGAGATGGGGCAGGGTCCCGGCCCAGGGCAGTGCCGGGAGATTTCTTTGCACTAAAACCTCTGTGTTTTGTGAAGTGGTGACGGTTGGGCCTCGTGCGCCGCGGGATGTGGTTCCCAATGTCTGTCTGTCCATCTGTCCTATCGGTTGCTGCTACTAATAGCCCCCCCCCACTTTGTTGTGAAAAGGAAACTAGAATGGGGTGGGGCGGATCAGACCCATGGCCTATCTGCCTTGGTATCCTGCCCCCCCCATCCCTCCTGCCCCAGATCAGCCCCCTGAACTCATCTACCCTGGTACCTGTCCCTAATCCCTTCTGTCCCAGATCAGCCCATGGGCCCATCTACCCTAGTATCTGACCTTCTCCCCCCCATCAGCTCCATGAACCCATTGGAGGCACTGGGAGGCAGCTTTTCCCCCAGGCCCCTGGCTAAGGGGGCAGGTGGGGTGGAGTGGGGCTGGCGCCATGGCCCTCTGTATCAACCCTGCGTGTGCTACGGCCGCCCTCTCTGTTCCCATGTCCTGTCTGCGTCGCAAAGTGATTTAGACCTATGCAATAAAGCAAGCGCATGAGGCCTCCGCACTGCACCCTTCATTCAGCCGCCGGGCCTGGGCCAGCAGGGCTGCGGGTCCAAAGCGAGGGGCACCCGCAGAGTGGGGGGGGGAGCCAATGGGTTAAAGGGGGAGACCCTTGTGAGCTGTGAAGCGGGAGGTGAAATGAAGGCGCATGACGTGGTTTCACCACGAGGGGGCAGCACCCCACAGGTGTAAATAAATAGGGACCCATAATCTGTTTGGGGGCAGGGGGGCCTCGCCCCTCTAGGGGACACTGGCTCCTCTCTGGCCCCCGAGTGGGTTATTGGCTAGCTCGGGCAAGGTGTCTTTCTCTTTTATGGTGTGCCGGCCCTCATCTGGCCCCAGCGCTGGGAACTGGCTGGCTCTGGGGGGGGGGGATCCAGCCTGGCCCCCCCACTCTGAGCAGTCCCCTAACACAGAACTGCACTGAGCTATGAGGGCCTGCGGTCATCAAACCCCCGTGCGACCCACCCGCAGCTGTCCCAGGGGCAGGGTGGGGGTGTTAAACTCACACACGGCTCGATCCCCCCTGAAAACGCTGTGACAGATACACCCATCATACATCCCCCCCCACACACAGAACAAGACTAACCCCCCCCCCATCCTAGGGCCACATATAACCCCCCCTCCTCCCAGTTCACAAATGGTCCCACAACCAAGCTCTGTTCATTGCTTTCCCAGCGCTTTTATTTCCTGGCACAATTGGAAGCAGCTGGCGGAAGCGGCCGGCCGCCCTTCTGCTTTTGTCACTGAGCGTTGGGAAAGGAAAACCCTCAAGAACCAAACCTCCCTGTCCTCCCTCAGGCAACCACAATGGAGCCTCTGATCTAGGACCTCCCCGTATATATTTTTTTCTTTCTGTATGAAATAAGGTTCCTTCCCCTCCATAAAAATATAAAACCGCGGCGTCAGATCTCGCGCCAGCCTGGGAGTGCTGCGGCCGGCCGTCTGTCCCAGCCCCGCGGCCCCCAAATACAGCTCCCGCTGCTCTGGAATAGTTTTGTCTGTTTCCCCCCCCCCCAGTCTCTTGTGCTGAGCTGGCGTAGCCGTGTGTGTCTGTCTGTCCCCCTGAAAAAAATATATCCACACGCTGCTTTCCAATGGCTGCATCTGTCTGTCCGTCTATCCCGGCTCCGAAAGTGGAGCTCTCCAGCGGGAGCAGGTGGATTAGCCGTGGCGTGGGTCTTCTCCCCAAGACGGCACGGCGGCCGTGGGGCGTCCTGCCAGCCTGGCGTGGCGCCGTCGTGCATCTTCGCCTGCTCCCCGAGAAAAGCAGGCCGCGTCGGAGGGTCTGCGGGGAGCTGGGGGGTCAGCTGCCCTGGCCTCTGCCGGTAACACCCAGCGCCTGGGGCCCCGTCTTTGTAAAAACGCCCACCGAGAGCGGCAAATCGGAGCCGGCTCGAGGGAGCAGAGGGGACTGGGCTGGAGGCCTGATGCCAGCGCGGGAGGGGGCGGGAGACGCAAGGCCCGTCCTCTCTTAACAAAATATATATATAATAATTCGAACAGTAATAATTAATAACTCTCCCCCCACCCTTGTCTGAGCCCCTGTGCAAACCCGTGTAGTGTTCCAGCGGGGACACGCCGCGCGCCCCCCGCCAGCAATGACGTCGCGCTCCGGGCCTTCCTGGCACCGCAAAAGTGGTCAGAGTGCAAAGGGCTAAAGGGTAGGGGCTGGGGGCCAGGACTCCTGGGTTCTAGTCCCAACTGGGGGAGGGGAGGGAAAGGGAGGCTGGGAGCCAGGACTCCTGGGTTCTATCCTTGGTCCAGGAGGCCAAAGCCCCCCCCCACTGTAACCACTAGACCCCACTCGCCTCCCAGAGCTGGGGCGGGAACCCAGGATCTGGGATTTCAACCCCTAGCAAAGTTACTGGCCTTGTTTGCTTTGCATTTTGACAGTTGAGAAGCAGCTGAAGCAAGGAAAAGGGAGGGGGGGTGGAGGGCACTGGGGCGAGGGACATCCCAGCCCCAGGGCACCCCCAGGACCGTCCCAGCCCGGTCCCCACACTCAGTTCCAGGCGGCCATTAGGCCGGATAGAAGCCACGGGCGCCGTTTACACGTCGTTGCCCCAGGTGGCAGATAAGAGCTGGCAAAGTTCGTCTCTTGGTCTCCGTCCAGTGGTTACAGTGGGGGGGTGGGAGTCCGGACTCCTGGGTTCTCGGAGCTCAGCTCTGGGAGGCCGGAACCCCCTGCTCTATCTACTAGACCCCACTCCTCTCCCAGAGCCGGAGATGGAACCTAGGAGTCCTGGCTCCCAGCCCCCCCATCAGATAACCCCACCACCCGTCCACCTGCCCCACCCATTCGTTCCACGCCTCCCACCCACCTCTTCCAGCACCGACATTCCGGGGAGGGGGGTGCGCGTGTGTCCGCACACGACCAAACCCCTCCTGATTCCTGCTGCAGGGCCCGGGGGTGTGCAACCAGCGCAGAGCAGTTCCAGGTAAAACACCCCCTCCCTCCGGCTCGCTCCCTGGGAAAGAGTCAGATGGGCTCCCCACTTCCACCCGGGAAGGGGAAGAACGGAGGGGGAAGCAGGATCCGGTTCAGAGCCATCGTCTCTCCTTGCTTCGGTTCTGGAAAGTCACCTCCATCCGCTAGAGCTTCGGGGTGTCCGTGGGGGGGGGAGAGGAAACTGCTCCAGTCCGTGGTTGGGCACCCCGCGGGGGTAGAGCTCTCCGTCGCCAGCGTGGGCCTGGAGCCGTGCACCCGTGCATGGGTAGAGCCCAGGATCGGAAGAAAGGAGGGAAAGAGGGCGCCCCCTTTCTGCGAGGAAGCAGCCCCCCCACCACGCGCGGGGGGCTGGGGCGTGTGACGGTGCAGGTGGCGGGCGTCCTACAAGGTGCCGTGCTGAGACTCGTACTTGGAGAGGATGGTGCGGTAACGGGAGAGCTCCTGGCGGATGCTGGCCACCTCCTGCCGCAGGACAGCGTTCTCCTTCTCCAGGAAGGCGGCCCGCACCGTGATCTGGTTCTCCTTGAGGCGCCGGGCGTCCCGCGAGCGCTTGGCCGCCTCATTGTTCTTGTAGCGCCGGTTCCAGTACTTCTCGTCCTGGGAGGCGGGGGCGAGTCCGTGGGGCAGAGGGAAAGAAAATAAATGAGGAAGAGATTTGACACTGGAGAGGAGCTGGTGCCCCCAAAGGGGGAAAGACCCCGTGTCCCATTCCCGGCCCCCCATAGCCAGCCAGACCCCCACCCTAGGGCTGGACAGGAGCTGGCGTCCCTTGGGGGGGAGAGGTCCCCTGCCCCCCCAATCCCCCTCTTTGGCTCACCTTTTGCTCGTCCGGCACCTGGATTTTCCGTGCCTTTTTCATGATCGGCTGCGGCTTGAGCTCCTTGTCCGAGAACCGGTGCTTCCGGGGGTCAAAGGTCTCGTGGCCCGGGACGCTGGACAGCGCCAGGTCCGCGGGGTCGGGGTCGAAGTTCATCAGCACCTCCACCGCCTCGGGGTCCACCGGGCTGGGGGTGTTCCGGGAGACGGGGGTCACCGGGCCTGGTGGGAAGGGAAAGGGGGGGGGGCAAGTTAGAGCAAGGGGCAGTTCCACTGCACGCCACCAGGTGGCAGCACCGAGCCATCCAGCTGCTATTCCCGTCACCACCTCCTCCGCCCCACTCCCCCCCACAGCACCGCACCCCCGTGGGGCAATGGGCCAGCACGGACTGGGACGCCCTGGGACGTGCCCCCCTCCTTCCAGCAGTTGGTGTTTCCTGGGCAGGTCCCTCATCCAAGCCCTGACCTGCTGTGACCCCGCTAAGCAGGTGCTCTGCCAGGATCAGGAGTGGGGCAGTGGCCTGGTCTGCTGCCGGGGGGCGGGGGGACGGGGGGCAGCCAGTCTCTGGGAGCCAGGGGGGATGAGAGCTGGGTTCACACCGTGGGGGACCTTGCTGCTCCCAGGGATCTACCGGGCGCTGGGCCGCGCTGCTGCTGGCCTTCCTCTGTGCCCCATAAACACCTGCTAGGGTGGAGTTCCCCGGGGGGCGGGGGGGACTGAGGCACAGTGAGGGGAAGGAACTTGGCTGAAGTCACACAGCAGGAAATAGAACCCAGGAGTCCGGGCTGTCACCCCACCCCCTCGCTCTAACCACTAGACCCCCCCCCAGACCGGGGATAGAACCCAGGAGTCCTGGCTCCCAGCCCCACTCCCTGTATCTGTGCAAGGAGGTGTGTGGGGGGGGAGGGTGGTATTCCTTTCAGAGGCTGGGGGGG
>ML675667.1:762493-785512 GCA_007922155.1 Mesoclemmys tuberculata | reverse complement strand
ATGCGGCCGCTCTGGGGTGGGACACGGGGGCTGGTTATATGGGGAACTCCTCGCCCAACGCCGAGATGCGGCCGCTCTGGGGTGGGGCACAGGAAGAGCACCCTCTACGGAGCCACCCACCCCACTCCCGACAGCACAGCATCGCCTAGCACCTCACGGGGGTAGCGGGGCCAGCAGGGAGTGCCAGAGGAGAGCGCCCTGCCCTGTTGCGTGTCAGTGCCCTCCCCAGGGGCCTGGCAGAGCGAAGGAAGTAGATAAGAGACCCAGTGGATGCGCCCGGAGGAGAGATTAACCCAGCCCCCCCCACCGCAGGAAGGCTGAGGCACGCAGACGCTCAGCCTTTTCCTAGCTCCTTCCCAGCTGGGGTGGGAGCCAGGCCACTTGGGTTCTGCCCTCAGCACTGGGAAGGGAGGGGGGTCTAGTGGTTGGAGCGGGGGGGGGGAAGGGGGCCTGCGAACGCTCCGTGCTCCAAGTCGAAAGTTCCCTGCTATCGTATCCGGCGCAGATGGCTGCACTTTGCCCCAGGGCTGATAGCGGGGCAGTTTCTGCAGGGTCCCCGGAAGCCACCCCAGGCCCAGAGAAGGAGCGATAATGCCCCGCCACACGCCCAGCACCCAGCCTGGCCCCCCGACCAGCCCCACCCATGCACCCAGTGCTCCTCTGCAGTGCCCACCCACATCCCTCCCCCTCAGCCCAAGCCATTCGGCAACCCCTGGAGCCAAGACCCACCCCAGCGAGCCCCATTCCATGGCATTGCCCTACAGCCAGCTCTCAGCCCTGTCTTCGGGCCCCCCACATCCTTCAGCAAGCAAAAAAAAGGGGGAAGTCACTGCCCAAGGCAGCCCCCCAGCCCCGCCCTGGAGGGATCCTACCCCCCAGGGTTCGGCGGGCTCCTGGGGGGGGTAGGTTAGATCAAAGGGAAAGGGAGGGTCGGACGGGGGGTGAAGGACAAGGATCCAGTTGCCCCAGCTCGGAGACAATCCACTGACCTTTGGCCAGGTCCGGCCCAGCCCAGCCCAGTTCTAGTTCCCCACCCAAGACAAGGACAGGACGGGGCCGCACCCAGCCTGTAAGTGCCCTGCACCCAAGTGCGCCAGGGGCCACTCAGGCTTTGGGTCGCCAGCCCCACCTAGGGGCGCACACACTCCAGATACCTTGAATCGCTGCCCCCCTCACCCAGAGCTGGGGAAGAGAACCCAGGCGTCCTGGCTCCCAGGCCCCACTCTCTAACCAGCAGCCTCCACTCCCCTTCCGAAGCTGGGGAGGGAACCCAGGAGTTCTGGCCCCCGTCCTCTGTCTTTAAAAGCCAGCAAGGGCTGTTCTGCACGGCAGGCGAAGGGCCAAGTCTCTGAAGCCAGAAAGGGGCGGGCGGAGATGGGGTCCCTCTCTGCTGGGGTTGCTTTTGGGGCTCGGTTCCTGGATCTCACTGCAACCTCCAGACACACATTCAAGAACGGGGCAGTAAAACCTCCCTGGGGGGGAGCTGACGCCCCACCTCTAGGCCCCGGATAGAACCCTCTCTGGGTCTCTGAAACGGCATCTGCTTTGCTGCTGTTACGGCTGGTCGAACCGGAGACCCCAGAAGAACTCAGCCTTGAGTTCTGGGAGCAGGAGCCAGGGTGCCTGGGCTCTAACCCCAACTCTGGGAGGGGAGTGGGGTCTAGTGGTTAGAGCGAGGGGGGGGGACTGGGAGCCAGGACGCCTGGGTTCTCTCCCCGGCTCTGGGAGGGGAGTGGGGTCTAGCGGTTAGCGCAGGGGGCTGGGAGCCAGGACGCCTGGGTTCTCTCCCCGGCTCTGGGAGGGGAGTGGGGTCTAGCGGTTAGCGCAGGGGGCTGGGAGCCAGGACGCCTGGGTTCTCGCCCCAGCTCTGGGAGGGAAGCACGGCCCGGAAAGCAGGCAAATGGCACCGCAGCGGTCTTACCTGTTTCACTGGAGACTGGGACACCCAGCACCAGGCATTTGATAGCAGCAGCCCATTTCTCCGCCACCGCTTGGTTCTTCTCGTAGTCCTGGGCCCCGTCCACCTGGAAGGTGCGTGCCGCCCTCTGCCGCCCACGCCCCGATCCCACCGCCACCTTCCTCTTCTTCAGCGGGTAGGCATAGACGGAGAAGTACGCCGAGGGGTCGGCCGGCGCCCGGCTGCGCAGCGTGTGGCAGCCCACCACCTCGGCCAGCAGCACCACCGTCCGCTGGTCCGTCTCCGGCTTGGGCACCAGCCGCTGGATGTGCAGCTCCGTCCGGGTCAGGCTGAGGGCATAGCGGGCACCCTTGGAGGGGTAGGAGCCAAACTCCCCGTGCAGCAGCGTCTCTGCGCCCTGGCGGTATGGCCCCAGGACGAGGCTCATCTTCCCGGCGGCACCACGGCCCACCTGGCTTTCTGCCTAGCGGCCCGGCAGGTTCAAGCCACACCTCGGGCAGCTCCTTCCAGCCCCATCAACTCTCCCTTAATTCCCCACCCCGCCCTGCTCAAACCCAGATCTAACCACAGCTAGGACATCGCCTGCTCCTCCGGAGGCCGGGCCCGAGAAGGAACTAACCCCCCAAGAGAAATTTCCAGACCCAACGCCGATTCTGCTCTGCTGCCTCTCGCCCACCCGAGGGACCGTCAGGGCCCGCGACCCCCCATTCCTGAGGGGCCTGGCCACCTTCCCTCTCCAGGGCAGGATCTGGGAATCCAAAGCAGCCGAGGAATGAGAACCGACCTGTACATACGGCTCATGGGTGGGGGGGGTAGGAAACGGGACCGCAGGGATCCAGAAACCACCAATTAGCCTGTTTCGCCTCTACCCTAGCGAGGGGCCAAGTGGGGAGGGGGGAGCTTAATTGGGTCCAGCCCTCTCCCCCCTCCCCGATGTCTGCACTGGGGGAAGGGGGGGTGCAGGGGGCTGGCTAGGCTGCAGGGAGCCAGGAGCCGCTGGGCTGGGGGGGATTTTAAAGACACTGAGGAAGTTTCTTTTTTCCCCCTACTCCCAGGAATTAGGCCCGGGGAAAATGTGGAGGGAACCAATCCAGGCTCCGCTCAGACCCCCCCAGCTAGGGATGCCGGCAGAGAGCAGCCGGGCACCACGCTATGGGGCAGGGGCCTGGGAAACAGGGCCACCCAGGGGCTGCCACCTGCCACCATCCCCAGTCCCCAGCAGCAGGTGCTTCCCCTCGCCCCCCCCTTCCTCCTGCCTCCCCCTTCCCCTTCCCGCTGTCCCCCCTGCCCCTGAACCCTGCCTGCCTCCCTCCCCCTCTCCAGGAAGTGCTTCTCAATGCCTCAGCCGGCCCCATCAATGGAGGGCGGGGCTGGCCCCAGCCAATCACAGAGCTACCCCTTCCCGTCCCACCAATCAGGACCATCAACCTCCCCCCCACCCTCCCTCCAAGCCCCTGGGTGACCATCTTTGTTGTGGGCGGAGAGGACTGGCTCCACCCTCTGCCCCATGATTCAATGGGACATGGTGGCCATTTTGGGTGCGGGCAAGCTAGACAGCATCACTCCCGATATGAACCGATGGGGAGGGCGGCCATCTTTGTTATGGGAACTAGCCCGGCCTTCTTTTCCCTCCGCCCACCCATTGAAATCAAACGGGCCTGGTGGCCATCTTGGATGTGGGCAAAGGAAATTGCTTCTTTCTCCATACCAGCCAATGTATATGGCGGCCATATTTAGTAGGGGAAATGCTGGGCCTCCCATAGCGCCAGGTGCTGTACATTATTTATCAGGTTATTATGGCAGCACCTAGGAGCATGCACGTAGTTTGGGAGGGCGGGAGGGGCATTGCCCTCCCACTCGGCAAGCCTATCGCAGGCACCGAATTTTCCCCCCTCACGCATGGCCCCGTTGGCCTGACTGGAGCTGCCCCTCCAAATATAGACCTCAAACTATGCCTACGGCTAGAGCTGCAGTCGTGGCCCAGGGCTCCGTTGTGCAAGGCGCTGCATGTTATTATTTCTAACAGGTGCAACACTGGCAGAGCCAGCGATGGCGCCGGGAACTTGGGTCCTTTGCAAGACAAAGCCTGGGCAATAACAAATTGTCAGCTACAGTGAAAACCCACATTCCTGAGAGGTCTGTATTCGTTCTTCTGTACGGCTCAGAAACACGGCCGACTTACCCCAGACAGGCCAAAAGACTAGCCCACCTTCGTAACAGCTGCTTGCGTAAAACTCTTTGAGTAAGATGGCAAGACAGGGTGACAAATGTGGATATGTTAAATTGTGCTGGTCTGTCATCCAAGGGGATGTCGATCAGTAAGAAAAGACAGGTGGCTTGGATGGGTCAAGCGAATGCTGGATTATAAGGTATCAAAGAGTGCGCTGTACTCTGATGCTCATGAAGGGTCTAGAAGACGAAGCAGATCGTGGCGCAGATTTCGGGATATTTGCAAGGATGACTTAGCATCCTTTGGAATCTCTGTGGGTGGTTGGGAAAGGCACGCAGAATGCCACTGTGGTTGGCGGAGTCAGCCTGTAGATGTCGCAAGGTGGATTGGATCAGGCTTTGTGATGGCCGGCGTCAGAGGAGGAAGGAATCTGCTGCTCGGATTCCACGCATCGCGACTGCGTGGGTGTGCCCTACCCGTGGATAGGACTGTCACTCGCGCATCAGAGAACTCATCAGAGCACCCACCATTCTCTGTAAAGCGTGGCGGTGCCATTGAAGACTGTACCACCAAAGAGTTCACAATCTAAGTACTCACAATGGTTTAAATGTCTAAGTAACAACAAATTAATAATAATTCTATTCTTATGGATTTTTATTATTTCCACTGTGCTAATACTTAAAGACTTCAATCAGACTCTATTTATTATTTTAAAAAATGACACACGCACTATTATTTTAATCTATTCCTCACATATTGCTACATAGATATACGTCCTACCTGTATGGTAAACCATTTCCTCCCCCCTTCCCAAGGTTAAACTGTACAAGTAGCTGTGTATTAATAGCAACTAGAGAGAATTGAAAATAAACTGACGGAAAAGTTTCCACTGGAAAATGCTGATCTGGTAACATCAAAACACAGGCACGTGTCAATTTCATTCTAGACTTTCAACATCAAACTATCGAAATGTCTCCTTTCAGTATGATCCAAAGGTTTCCTTTCGACTGCCTCGCATCCTTTAGCCTTTGATGTCCTTCGTCAGGCAATACAAGGAATAGAAATGTTTCCAGGCGGCTGGAAGGTGGAAAGGATTTAGAATGAATTCTCTCACACAAACAGGTGGGATTTCCACTTGCAGGAGGGAATGGAATTGCAGAACGTCAGAAGACTCTCCCCGGTGGATGAGACACAGTGACTCTGGTCTCACTGAGTTCAAGCTAGTCGTGCCCAAATTAGTCTAGTCCAAGCTCCTCTATTGGGGTCACCAAATCCTGATCGGTTCTGTTCTTTCTGCTCCAGTCCAGTCCCAGTGACCACTTGCACTTGACTTAACTCCAGTAGCCACATTCTGCCCTGTTCCGCTCTCCTATCCCCCGCCCAGTCTGGTCCTGGGCCCCAGCCCTGTGATAACTCATCCCCCTGGGCTCCAGTCCCATAGCCTCTGATCAGCTGTCTTCTCGCAGTCCTCCAGCACCATCGAGCTCGCCGGCCGGAGAGCCGCACCCGCGGGACTCCGCTTGCCGCCGCGCTGCCATAGAGCGACCTCTCCCAGCGGCCCTTTCGCCTCGCCCCGCCCCCCCCGTCCTTCCTTCGCTGGCCGGGCCGCCGCCGGAGCCGCCATGGTGGGGGAGCGAGCGCGGCGGGGGGGGGGCTGGGGCAATCCGCTGCCATCCGCAGCGCGGGGGGGGCCGAGCCCGGATTCGGGGGGCCGGGGGACCGGGGCGGGGGCCGGGTATGGGCGGGGGGGCAGCGCCTCGCCGGTGGGAGGCTTCCCCGGGCCCACGTGGGGGGGGGCCCGGCCCCTAGGTGGGAATACCGGGGGGGGGCCTGTAAGAGGGGGAGGGGTTAAGGGGACGCGTGGGGGGTAACTAGCGGGTGTGTGTGGCTCACCCAGCCGGCAGGGGGTCACCCAGCGGGGGGAAGGCACCCAGCGGGGGGGGCTAGGGACTTGGGGGGGGCACCTAGTGTGGTGTGTACTGGGGGGCTTGTGGGGTGAGAGCCGGTGGCACAGGTGGGGGGGTGGTTTGGAGGGGGAGGTGGGGGTTACCCCGTAGGGGGCGGAGTGAAGAAAGGAGGATCTGGGGGGGATGGCATGGGGCGCTGCTGTGTGCACCCTGGGGTGGGGGGGTCTCTCACCTTCCGGGGGGGGGCAGTGGCCAGGTCCTCTGTCCGTGGTGGCAGGGGACGGGGTGACTTGGGGGTGGGAGAGTTGGGGTGTGCCCCGCGCACCCATTGTCTCCTCAGACCTATAGCTGGGGGGGGCCAACCCTGACAGCCTCTGTCTCCCCCCCCCAGGGTGTCGATATCCGCCACAACAAGGACCGCAAGGTTCGCCGCACAGAGCCCAAGAGCCAGGACATCTACCTGCGCCTGCTGGTCAAGGTAACGGCCCCCCCATGTCTGCGGGTGGGGGGGGCGGGGTGGCAGCCGGATGCCCGGGGTCTCTCCCCCACCGCGGGGACTGGGGTCTAGTGGGGGGCGGGAGCCAGGTGCCTGGGTTCCGTGCCTGGCTCTGCCACTGGCTGGTGTGCGAGACCTGTGCCAGCACAGCGAGTAGTGCCCGGCTCTGCCTCAGTTTCCCCTTGGTACCAGCGGGGTTGGGCGGGGGTGCCGAGCAGCTTCCCCTGACAGCCGTGTCCCCCCCCCAGCTGTATCGCTTCCTGGCGCGCCGCACCAACTCCCGCTTCAACAAGGTGGTCCTCAAACGCCTCTTCATGAGCCGCACCAACCGCCCGCCGCTCGCCCTCTCCCGCATGGTAAGTGGGGCCGGGCGTGGGGTCACCGGGGAGGAGGGGTGGTCCCCTCTGGGCCCTGACCCACGGCCCCGGGCTCTACCCGTCCCTGCTCTGCTGGTGGCCCTCGCTCTCAACCCGCAGCCCCCCCCCCATACTGGTCCATTTGACTTGACATCCGGACTCCTGGGTTCTCTGCGTGCCTGGGCCCTGGAGATTGTCCTGGGGGGGCTGTGCTGCTGCTGGGGGCCCTCTGGGAGAGCCCTCGAGGCCTTGGTTTGGGGTGGGGAGGGGACGGGCGGTGCTGGACTGACCCTCTGCCTCCCCCAGATCCGCAAGATGAAGCTCCCGGGGCGGGATGACAAGACGGCCGTGGTGGTGGGAACCATCACCGACGACATCCGCATCCAGGACATCCCCAAGCTGAAGGTGAAGCGGGGCGCGGCAGGGTCCCGGGACTCCTGGGTTCTCTCCCCGGCTCAGGGAGGGAAGTGGGGACTAGTGGTAAGAGTGGTGGGCTGGGAGCCAGGACACCTGGGTTCTCTCCCCGGCTGGGAAGGGAGCCGGGAGAGTGGGGGGCTGGGAGCTGGCACTGGGGCTGGCACTGACCCCTCTCTCCTGGCAGGTCTGTGCCCTGCGGGTGACCAAAGGAGCCCGCAGTCGCATCCTGAAGGCGGGGGGTCAGATCATGACCTTTGACCAGCTGGCCATGGCCGCCCCCAAGGGCCAGGGCACCGTACTGCTCTCCGGTGAGTCCTCCACGAACAGCCTGCGACAGGCAGCCGGGGCCGGCTGGGCCGGGCTCCACAGGGGCGCCGTCCCTGGGCTGTCGGGGCAGGCCCCAGGGCAGTGCTATGGGGAGGGGGCCAGGGGGCACCCTCCCTGGGCAGGCAGTTTGAACGATGTGGGCCATTGAGGCCAGCGCTGTTGATCTCGGCCTGCTCTGCCCTGGAGGGGCCACGTCCCGGTGCTGGGAGAGGGGCTCCTGGGTACCCAGCCCACGTTCCCTGCCCCAGAGGGGCGCATCAGATAACCAGCCGCCCTGCCCCAGGCAAGGGGCCTGCGTGCCAAGGCTGGGGGTTGCCGTGGGCAGTGCCGTGTGTTTGGAAATGCCGCCGGTGGGTTCTGGTGCGGAAGGATGGGACTCTCACCGCAGTGCCCTCACGGCCTGGCATGGAGGCCCTGGCACTCTGGGCTCCGCAGAGGGGTCGTCGCTGCCCCTGTGGGCTGGTGGCCGGAGAAGCCCTCCCTGGCTGTGTCTGAGTCAGAGGCCACTTCTTTCCCTCTGGGCCCTGCTTGGGGGGCGGGCGGCGGGGGCGCTGCCCCCTGCAAAGTACCACTGTCTGGCTGTAACGCTGTCTCCCCCCAGGGCCCAGGAAAGGACGCGAGGTGTATCGGCATTTTGGCAAGGCCCCCGGCACCCCACACAGTCACACCAAGTGAGTGCCCTCTCCTGCTCCCCGGGTCCTCCCGGCACGGCACCGTGCCTGCTCCTCCACCCCTTGGGGTGCGGCCACCATCGCCTGCCGCATCCTGTGGCTGGCCTTGGGGCACGTGGGGCTGGGCACAAGCCCTGGGCGGGGAGAAGTTGGGGATCCGCAGAGTGGGTCATGTTCCTGTGTCTCCTGGTGGTCAGGACTCCTGGGTTCTCTCTGTGGCCTGGTGGGAAGTGGGGGCTAGTGGTTGGGGGCGGGGAGGCTGGGCGCTAGGACTCCTGGGGACAATGGAGCCCTGTGTCCTAACCCAGCCCCACTAAACCGATGGGTCGGATCTGGGGCCGGCTGTGTACCCTGCTCCTGCGGGCACCTCGCTGTGTGGTTTGCACCCTGGGCCTGCCACCCCTCACACAGCAGGCCATGCTGGCCACGGAGCTGCATTGGGGTCACCTGGCATGGAGAGCGGGTGGGGGTCAGGCTGTGAACTGGGCGCAAGGGGGTGGGGGGATCCCTGGCACCTGGTGGCACGGAGCAGTGGCCGTGGGCATCTCGCTAACCCTCCCCTCCTCCTCGCAGGCCATACGTGCGCTCCAAGGGGCGGAAGTTCGAGCGGGCCCGAGGCCGCCGCGCCAGCCGGGGCTACAAGAACTAACGATGCCAGCCTGCGTGTGCCTGTGTCCAATAAACGGGTCAGAACCGGTAGCTGGCATTGGCTCTGTTCACTCGCAGGGCGGTGCTCCTCCCCCCCATGGGGTCTGTATTCCCAGATGCCAGCGGAGAGGGGGACGGGGAGGTGTGGGGCACCTGCCCTAAGGCTCCCTGCCAGGGGGCACGGTACTGTTGGCTCGTGCTGGGTTTCATTGGTGCAGCGGGATGGGGAGAGTGGGGGGGGTTATCTAGGCAGAGCAGTGCCCACACCCCCCATCTGTTCTGCCCCACAGCTCTTCTGGCTGGGGTCTCCCTGAGCCAGTGGGGCAGAGGAGAGCCCTGCGCGTGGCCCCTGCCCTTCCATCCCCTGGCATGGGGGAGAGTGCTGGGGCCAGGGCGGCGGAGACAGTCATGACATCTGGGGCCAGGTAGCAGCAGATGACCCAGGCCTGCCCCACCTGGCCCTCCATAGCGGGGGGCTGAACCTGGTGCAGGAAGCAGAAGCGCAAGGCCTTGTCGGCCAGGCTCGGCACCTGCCGGCGGGCTGCTGGGCGCCGAGGGCCACGGGGCCGTCCTGGCCCTGCCACCCCGGGCCGCGCTGCAGCGGAAGGCCAGGAAGCCGCTGGGGGTGGCCAGGGTGCAGCCCTGCGAGGCATAGTGCCGGCGGCCCTGGCCCTCGAAGAAGAGCTGGGCACAGTCCAGCACCACCAGCGGGACGCCCTCGACCCACGCTGCCCACTGGACTGGTACCTGACGGCAGAGGGCATGGGAGAGCCAGCCCTGGCCTCTCCCTGGGTGGGGGGTGTGGCCAGCTCTTCCAGACCACACCTCTCCAGGTGGGGGCGGAGCCAGTCCCTCTAATCTATTTCACACACAGATGGGGGGAGACTCTCCCCACGGGGGGTCACCGACTTGCAGCCAGCCCCAGGACAGGGATTGGCTGGCTCAGTGGGGCAGGAACTGGGGCACGGGGCCTCTCCTTTCTAGGGGACTCACCTGGGCCAGCCAGGTCTCCATGAGCTCCGTCCAGCTGAGCCAGTAGCGGGAGGCTGTGGCCTCGGAAGGCCAGATCGTGCAGGACCAGTCTCACCAGCACCAGGAACAGCTGGTCCTTGGAGCCCAGGGCGATCCCGGCGCGGCTGAAGCCGGTGTAGAACCGCAGCCATCGGCCGTTGCCCCCGACACTGTCCAGGCAGAATCGGCCCGGCCTGGCCTGGCTCCCCTGCTCCATCAGCTTCTGGCTGACGCACAGCACCACGCTGCTGCTCTGGTCCAGCTCATGCAACGCCAGCCTCTGGCTGGTCCTGCTGGCACAGCGGGTTCCGGTTCTCCGCCTCCAGCGCCATGATCTGCCGGCCCAGCTCCCATGCCAGCACTCGCTCTCAGACCTCTCTTGCAGCACAGAGCTGGAGATGCGGCTGACTCGGGGGTGTGGTGTGGGGTGTGCAACCCACCGATGAGCTCCCCCACCTTGAAGCACAGCGCCTCCTAGTGCCTGGCCCCTTCACCTGCAGCTCCTGGCACCGCTGCTGCCTGGCGGCCAGGGCCTCCTGTGAGCGGTGCAGCAGTTGGCTTTGCCGATGCACCATCTGCAGCTTGCATAGCGGGCACCCCAGCGCGGCCGGTTCCTGTGGCATGCTGTAGGCCCCGTGGTCGTGCAGCACGGCCAGTGGTGGTGGGTGTAGCAGGGGGACAGCTCGGCCCCCAGAACCAGGTCCCCAGTGCCGGATGGGGTTTCTGCTGTTGGATCAGGACATGAAACACTGGGGATAAAACCCAGGAGTCCTGGCGCCCTGTCCTGCTCTAACCACTAGACCCCACTCCCCTCCCAGAGCCAGGGAAAGAACCCAGGAGTCCTGGCTCCCAGCCCCAGCTCTGTCCCAGCAAGGTGCCAGGAATGCTGCCCTGGGTGATTCACCACCCTCCACCCACCCTCTGGAGCTGAGGCCCATGTGGGGTGGAGACTGGGCACCAGAAGGAGGGCGAGGGAATCGGGAGCGGCTGCCCAGGACTCCTACACACACAGGACAGTGCCTTGGCCTGCGTCATTAGCATCTTGCTGTGAGTTACCCTGACATTGCCTGGCAGGGGGCTGGGAGCCTGGACTCCTGGGTTCTGTCCCTGGCTCTGGGAGGAGAGTGATGTCTAGTGGTTACAGCAGGGCAGGCTGGGAGCCAAGATGCCTGGGTTCAGTCCCTGGCTCTGGGAGGAGAGTGGGGTCTAGTGGTTAGTGCAGTGGAGCTGGGGATTATCTGAACGCTGCTGGGTCTGTCTGGGCAGCGTCTAGCGCATGGGTTCTTAAACAGGGAGTCAGGACCCCTCGAGAGACTGCGAGGTTATTATGGGAGGGCCATGAGCTGTCAGCCCTGTGCACGGCTGACAGCCAGAGCCTTTCGGAGCTGGGTTGCTGGCTGGGTGCTCTGAAGACGCTGCCCCCAGCAGCAACGCAGAAGTAAGGGTGGCCTGGCATGGGGGGCGGGGAGGGGGGGTTGTCGCAGCCTGAAATACTTTCAAAGGGGGTCCCAGGAAAAAAACATTTGAGAACCCCAGTCTAGCGTGATGTTGCCTTGATCTTGGTGAGTGTCTCTGACCCATTTTCGACCCGGTTTTGTCACTGTGAGCTTTTTTGTGTCGTTGTGGCCAGAATGTGGCATCGAGTCTCACGGCCTTTGAGCCAGGGCCCCAGGAAACTCCTGTAGGGTTTAAACGGAAGCCGACTTTCTCCTGTAGATTCCCATGACTCCAGATGCTCGGGGCTTTATAGAAAACACCCCAAATTGTGCCAATTAGGAACACCACATATCTCACTCACAGGTGTGTTGGTGTCGGTTTCTCTGCCCAATGTGAAGCTAGGTGTCAGGCTGTGTGATATGGCTCACCCACTTATTATTCTAATAACAGGGACGCAGGGTGCTCAGCACACTCATTAATGAGTCGTGTTTTTGTCCCAGTTTTCCTGGCTCTGCACGTGGCCAGGCCTGGGAGTGGGTGATGGGGATGGGAGAGTGGGAATTGTTAACAAAGCCAAAGAGCAGCCGCGGCGCTTGTTTAGAGCTTTATCAGGGGGCGCGATTGAGCCTGGGGGCGCTGAGATCCGAACCCGGCCCTGATCCCGTTGCAGAAAAGGGGTCACTGCGGATTGACCCTGAGGAGCTGAGATCAGGGTGACTCTGGATTGACCCTGGGGGAGCTGAAATCCAGGCAGAGTCTGAATTGACCCTGGGGAGCTGGGTCGACCCCGAGAGCGGAGATCAAATTCCGGCCCTGCCCCCCTTGTAATCAGGGGTGACTCTGGATCCAGGCCAGGTCGTTGTGTCCCAGGGGGCAGGTGGGGATGCTCTCCATGCTGTGGGGTGCTCTGACCGTGCCGCCTGCCACTGCTGTGTGGGAAGCTCCCAGCCCCAAGGCTTAGAGCGCCGGCTCGGCTGATCCGACCCAGGGGATCCCTCCATCGCTCTGCAGCTGCTGAGCCAGACAGGTGCTGCCTGAGGTAAGACAAGGGGAGCGGCACCCACCCCCCACCTCTGCAGGGAGCTGGGGGAGCGGCAGCCGCACCCCTCTGCGCACAGCGCTGCAGGGGACGGCGGGTGGGTGGCCCAGGCCCAGGGGTGCCCCCAGAGGCTCCCCGCTGGCTCCGTTCTGCACAGCTCCACTTCCTAGCTCTTCACCGACGCCCGGCTTTTGCCAGGGCTGGCCCCAGCGTGAGCCTGTGGGTGTGGGGCGGGGGTGGCCAGTGCGGGGGTGGTGGGATGCGGAGTGGTGTGGGGGTGGGCTGGGTGTGGTGGGGAGGGAGGAAATGTACAGGGAGGGAAGGTGTGTGGGGATAAAGGGATGGAAGGAGGGGAGTGGGGGGAAGGATAGAGGAATGGAGGGATGGAGCAGGTGTGGGGATAGAGGGATTTCCATGGGGCTGGGCAGAGGGGGGGGATGGAGGGGGGGGGGGGCGGAGGGATTCCCGTGGGGCTGGGCAAAGGAGGGGGGGATGGGAGGGTGGGAGGGGAGGTTTTGAGGAAGGACAGGTTCCCATGGGGCTGGGCAGCTGGCCAGGCACGGAGGGGAGGGGCAGCCCCAGTGAGCAGCAGGTGATGGCAGGGCACAGGGCTGACTGCAGCCGAGGATGTGTGGCTCCTGGTTCTGCCTGTGGCCGGCTGGGTGACTTCGAGCAAGTCCCTGATCTCGCAGGGCCTCAGTTTCCCCATCTTTACAATAAGCTCCTGCTCCCGCCTGTGGCCGTTTAGCCTGCGAGCTCCTCAGGGCAGGATGGTCCCTGTGTATGGGCAGTACCCGGCCCGCTGGGACCCTGCTCTCCACCCCTGGGCAGCTATGGGGTTCCACCCTCCGGTAGGGTAGCGACAAGAGCATCTAGGATGCAAAATAATAATGGGAACAATTGTAGGAGAACAAACGAACCCAGGTGCTGTGAATTCCCCTGGCTTTACCCCGTCTCTCAGATACAGCTCACTGGGGAGACCACATTTTCTACCCCACCGGGAGCCAGAACAGCAGGAAATAGACCCGGCTTGTTTGGTTTGATAGCTGCGGTGGTGTTCGAATTGCATAAGAGAGCTTTTCACATGTTGTGAGCAGAAAGTTCTGCCCAGCCTCTCCAATGCTATAGTAACACTGATAATAAATCAGAACATCTCTCTCTGTTCATATTGCATCATGCGCTTTAGATGGTTTGCAAACTACAATACACACATGCACACACAATGTTATGAGGGAGGACCTTAAGGGTTGCCCTGAATCATGGAGCTGGTTAAAGCTGGTGGGTGTGCTTGCCATCTTTCTGTCTGGTTAGATGGAAGGAGCAATTAAGCCAATGGTATGTAGTCATAGTGGGACATGACAGAAGCCACCGCCCAAGGCATGGAGCCAAAAGGCAAGGCCTGAGCAAATACAACAAAAAGCTAATCCAGGGAGATGAAGAGGGGGTTTCCCAGTATGCTGAAGCTAGGATAGAGGGTTCGGTTTCTATTCCTGGCTCTGCACCTAGCCAGCTCCAAGTCATGTTAATTGCTCTGGGCCTCATCTTTAAAATGAGGGTCATGTTCCTCCCTTTGTCTGTTTACACATGTCATGGGGGTGGCTTAGCCAGAGAAGCAGCGGCCCTGCAAGAAAGCAGCGAGACAAAGCTGCTTGGGACACAGGACTGTCTGAAAGCAGGCCTGGATTTCTGAGCCAGGAACCTGCCTATTCTTGTCGGATACTGGTACATTCAGGGAATGAGGACTTTGCATCAATTCTCAGTCAATAAAGAGAATCTCCCGAAATATCTTGAGCCCTGCGTGAATACAAAATTTGTATCAGCAGCCGATCCACAAACATGGTCCGTGGATAGTGGCAGATTTGGACTCCTACCAGCCATTTCTCCTCCAAGCCATCAGACGGTGACGAACCACGCCAGCCAAATCGGGCAGCAGTATTAAGCATCGTTCGTTAGCTTTGGACGCTGGCAGAGGAGGAGCTGCCATCATTCATTCCATGGTCACTCCTTGGCTGGATTCCAGCCGTGCCATAGACCCGGGCATGAAACAGCAGCTGGGCAAAACTTTCCAGATGAAATCATTTGCTGAGGGAGAATCCAGCTGTGGGGCGAGCGAGAACTTGCACGGGCTTACGGCGATTTTGACATGTTTTCGTTGAGGAAAAACAACTGGGGAAAAGTCAAAGGGGTTTTGATTTGGGGTGGGAGGAGGGTCTCACGCTACTTTGCCTTTAGGAATTTCCATCCATTTTATTTTATGTTTTTAAATGCAAAAGTGTATTTAAAACCCCCACGCTTGGCGTTGACCCGAAGCGAAAATTCCCCCCGACTTTTTGATTTGCCAACAATGCTAAATAAGGATTTTGGGTCTGCCAGGGCGCCCCCCCCATCCATGTTTTGCCCCATTTGTAGGTTATCGATTCTAAAGCCAGAGGGGCCCAGCGTGATCACCTTAGCGGCCCGTTTGTACCACACCGGGGGCAGAACGGCCCCACGACAATCCCTAGAGCAGCTCTTTAAGGAAAAGAGCCAATCTTGATTTGAAAATTGCCAATGACGCCCGTGGGAAACTGTGCCAACGGTTAATTACTCTCACCGTTAAAAATTTACGCTTCATTTCCGTCTGAATTGGTCTAGCTTCAACTTCCTGCAGTTGGGTGGCATTTGACCTGTCTCCGCTTGACTAAAGAGCCCGTTCTTCAGTACCTGTTGCCCGTGCGCGTTCTTACAACCTGAGATCAAGTCCCCCGCCTTAAGATGTTTGTTCAGCTAAATCGATTAAACTCCCCGAGTCGCTCACTCTCGGGCAGTTTTCTGATCCTTTCATCAGCCTCACGGCTCTTCTCTGACCCCTGTCTGGTGGATCAACATCTTTCCTGAACTGCGGGCACCAGAGCGAGTCCAGGAGCGGTCGCACTAAATCCAGAGGTCCTTTGACCTCTCTTCTCGTACTTGAGCTTCCCAGGACCGCAGGAGCCCTTCTGGCGCCAGCCTCGCACCGGGAGCTCCCGTTCAGCCGATTATCCACCACAGCCCCTCCGTTTTTTTTGCAGAGTCCCTCACGGACAAGCCCCCCTCCCCGCCTGGCAGCCCGGCCAGCATCCTTTGGTCCCAGGTGGAGACATTGACATTTAGCCGTATTAAAAAGCACAGCGATCGCTTGGGCCCAGCTTCTCCGGCCTGTGCTGGATCGGTGCTCTTTCTCTACGCAAAACCTCCAGCGCACCCAAAGCTCTGCACTAAAAACACTGCTCATGTCGGCAGGGCAGGTTGGCTTCCATCAGTGGGCGATCTCCATGAACTGACCTTCCAGCCCCTTGCCGTGAGCGGGCACCCAACCCCCTGCGCCAATGCAGGACATAATACACCCAGATCATCCCTGAGAGGGGTTGGTCCAACCTGGTCCGACCAGGATCCCACGGCCGCCCTAGGGAGCTGAATTCTCCCTGTTGGAATCTCTCCATCGCTGGAAACTCAGCTGATTCCTTCAGTGGCCGTGGAAAACGGTGGGTCGCCCGCCCTCTTAGACCCACCTCGTACACCTTTGAAGGCCGTTATCAGTCCCCCCGGCTGGCTTGACTCTAAACTGATCAGGCCCAGTTCTTTTGCGTTTTCCTCATCAGCCAGGTTCAACTCCTCTCCAAATCTGCCCACATCCCTCTTGAAGTGCGGTGCCCCAAAACGGAACCCCCCGCCCCAGCCAAACAAGCTCCTCTTGTGGCCCAGCCTCATTTCCCTTTTTCACCCAACATCACGCCGTTCAATTTGTCACCCACTAGACATGCTCCACGCCCCCGATCCTGCCCTGCGGGACCCCGTCTAGCCAGTTATTTCCCCTGCATCTCTGATTTTTCCTTCCCAAGCGCCGTCCTCTGGGCTCGTTGGCAGCATCTTGCTGATTTTCGCCCCGTTCTCCAATTTGTCAGCTTTCTCCTGCAGGCAAACCCCGGCCTCCAAAGCGCTGGTGACCCCATCCCCACTTGGGCTCCTCCGCAGGCAGCACAGGTAGGGCTGGGAAGGGCCCGGCTCGTCATCGGTCAGCAGCGATTTTGCGCGCCGACCACGGACTGTTTCCGTGATACTTGAAATTCACTGATCGGCAAAGTCGGGAAAATGCCGCTCGCGACCGATGTGACACCCGCTGTTGGTATGGGTCACACACACACCAGGGCCCAGGCCCTCCAGCAGGGAGTGGCACACACACACAGAGCTTGGTACCGCCAAGGATTTCTAATGGCCCTCATGTCTCTCCCCGCTCCCAGCTCCAGGATGTTCAAGAAATATTTCCTGTACAAGGGGATCAGCTTCCCGGCGATGCTCTACTCAGAGCAGGGGCTCCGGGAGGTGGAGAACAAGTTCCAAGTCCGGGATGACGACATCTTTAACGTCACCTACCAGAAATCAGGTACGGGGGTGCCCCGCAGTAGGGGCTAGTGGTTAGAGCAGGGGGAGGGGGCTGGGAGCCAGGACTCCTGAGTTCTAATCTCAGCTCTGGGAGGAGAGTGGGGTCTAGTGCTTAGAGCGCGGGGGGGAGGGGCTCGAGCCAGGACTCCTGGGTTCTATTTAATTACCTCCTCTGCCTCCCAGAGGCTTTTGCATTCTGAGGGGTGGAGCCTGGGGATTCTGAGGACCAAACAGCACTGGGGGGGGGGTTCCCCGTTGTCCATAGCTACAATCACCATAGCAAGAGCTGTCGCCGTAGGGACCGTCTGGATGCTGGAGATCCTGAGCCTCATCCGTAGCAACGGGGACCCCAGCTGGTGCCGCACGGTCCCTAACTGGGACCGGGGGCCCTGGTACGAGACTAACCTGGGCCTCCCGACCGCCCGGGGCAACAAGCCACCTCGGATCATCAGCTCCCACCTGCCCGTGCAGCTCTTCGCCAAGTCCTTCTTCCAGTCCAAGGCGAAGGTACGGCGCTGGGGGGGCGGCTCCGGGTCCCTCAGGGGTGAGAGCCGGGGGAAGGCGGCGTCTGGGCCAGGCGGATGGAGGGGGAGGGGGGGCAGGGCCTCAGATCGCAGGTAAAATCAAACTACGTTTCTAGCCCCGACACGTGACGCTGCCAGAGTCTGCTGAGAGCCTGATCCCGTTGCTGTCCTCTGCATGGCCCCCTCCTCCATCCCCTTTCCCAGCATGCATTGCAAGGGCATGGCTCCCCCCCTCTCAGCGTGCACCCCCGGGGCCCTGCCCCGCAGGAGGGCTCACGCCGCGTCTCCCCAGGTGCTGTACACGGTGCGGAACCCCAAGGACGTGCTCGTCTCCCTCCACCACTTCGCCCAGATCTTCCGCCCCTACAAGGAGCCGGGGCAGCTGGACCAGTTCCTCGAAGAGTTCCTCCGGGGGGACGGTGAGTGTCTGGCATGGGGTAAGGGGAAGGGTCCCCCCCACCCCCCAGGGACTGCCCCCCCTGACTCCCTCCTTTTCCCTTGGCAGTGCCCTTTGGATCCTGGTTCGACCATGTCAAGGGTTGGCTGGGGCTGCGGGGCCGTGAGAACTTCTTCTGGATCAGCTACGAGGAGCTGCAGCAGGTGGGGGGAGCTGACGTAGCCTTGAGGGAGGGGGTCCCAGCAAAGGGAGGGTCAATAGGAGTGGGGGGACTGGCTGAGCCCAGGCTGGAGGGGGAGGGGCAAGGGATTCCAGCAGGTGGGGAGGGGCTGGGGGGCGGGGAGGGAGGGGGGGAGATGGGGAGTCTCCCATGGGACCAGCCTGAGGCAGGGTGAAGAGGTTCCCCACCCAGGTCCCCTCGGCCTGGGAGATCCCTTGAGTTAGATCCGCCCCCTTCCTCTATTCTCCAGCGCGGCTCGTGGCCTCCCCACCTCGGCCTCAGTTTCCCCATGCCCCAAGAGCCCCTGAGGGAGGCCTTTCCCGCTGAGCGCCTCCTCTCCTCCCGCCCAGGACCTGCGGGGCAGCGTGGAGCGGATCTGCCGGTTCCTGGGCAAGGAGCTGGACGCGCGGGCGCTGGACGCGGTGGTGGAGAACGCCTCCTTCCAGGCCATGAAGCAGAACAAGATGAGCAACTTCAGCTTGTCCCCCAGCTTCATCCTGGACCAGCGGAAGAGTTCGTTCCTGAGGAAAGGTGACGATGGGGCGAGGGGGTGGTTGGAGCCGGGGAGCGTCTGGGAGGAGGGCGCCCCAGGAGCTGGGCCCGGGCCCAGCTCAGAATGCCGGGAGTGCTGCGGGTCGGGAATGGGGGGCCCCCGGCGGAGCTATGGGGGGGAGCCCGGCACTGGGCCGGGGGGGGTCGGATGACAGGGGGCTGCAGCCCTGCGTTCCCCTCATGCCCTCTGCCGTGGTCTCCTTCGCAGGGATCTCCGGGGACTGGAAGAACCATCTCACCACCACCCAGAGCGACGCGTTCGACCGGGTTTATCGGGAGCAGATGCAGGGGCTAGATGTGAGCTTCCCCTGGGACGAGCCGAGACCCCAGGCCTCCCCACCCCCCACGGACTGCTTGGACCCCCAGCTGGACAGGAACTGAGACAGAAGGGAACGCAGGGCACTGGGTAGAGCAGGGGACTGGGAGCCAGGACTCCTGGGGCCTCTCCCGGCTCTGGCAGGGGAGGGGGTTTAATGACTAAAGGAGGGATCCCAAGGGAGGGTGATGGGGGGGTCCTTGGTCTGGGGGTGCAGCTTGGAGTGCTGGGGGCCAGGGGTCCTTGTGGGGGAGGAGGGGTCTCAGCTGCTGCAATCTCCAGTTGCTCCCTCCAGTGGGGGTGGATCTCAGGCCATGGGGCTGGAGCTGGGACCCCTGGGGAACCCCGTGAGATCTTCAGAGAGAGGGGCCAGATACAGACCCAGGGACTCTTATTTATCCAGGGTCACTGCAGTGGGGGGAAGAGAAGGGGGCAGAGATCAGAACCCAGCTCCGCCCCGCTGCAGCCAGAGGTGACTCCAGATTGACACCAGGGGGCTGAGACCCAAACCTGGCCTTCCCCCCATTGCTATCCATGGGACAGATCCATTTTCCAATCCATGGGGCACTGCAAACAGCCCGACGTCCATCTGTGCCCTCCCCAGGGCAGGGGCCATGCTGGCGTCTGTGTGGGGTTGGGAGACCTGCTGGCTCTGGGGCACCACCCCCTGCATTCACTGGGGGGGGCCTCGACCTTGCTTTGTTCCCACCCCCTTTGGAGGGAAGACTCTGCCTATAGGGTCCTTTAATGGCACCCCTGCTGGCAGGATCCCTGCCCCATTCAGCCCCCACAGGTACCGAGGGGGGCTGTGTCGAGGCTCGCCCCCAGAATCTGGTCTCCTCTTGGTCTGAGCGCTGTAGCAAACACGGAACAATAAAACCCATTTCTCCTGGGGCATCTGATGTGACCCTTCTGGGTGGGGCGTGGGTATCTGGGGACCCCCCACCCAGTGCTGTGATGCGGCCCCTCTGGGGTGGGGTGCAGGGGCTGGGTATATGGGGACGCCTCACCTGGTTGTGCTCAGTGCAGGCCCCCCCTGAGCACCAGGTTCAGGCTCTCAGCAAACCCAGGCAGGCGCCGTCTCCCTCCCTGCCATTTTCTTTGCCGCGCGAGGCCTAGAACCTCCCTTTTTGTTGAGACCAGAAGCTGGCCCCGTGCCCAGCGTGCCACCTCCCCTGCCCCTCCCCGGGGCCGGGTCCCTCTCGCCAAGATCCAGCAGCCACAAGCAACGGACCCAGCCCAAGTCGTGGCCCCATCACGTTTATTGTCTCCAGGGGAGGGCGCTGGACAGAACCGAAAGGGAAGAAACGTCTGTGCCAACAGCAGGTCCCAGCTGGTCTCAACCCACGCACGTGGGTGAGTGACCGTCTCTCCCCGTTACCCCTTCAGGGCCGCAAGGCGCCACCTCTGCCCCATCCCCCCCACGCCACCCTGACCCTGAAGGTCCCGAGGGCGGGAACCCAGGAGATCTGCATCTGCACCCAGTGTGAACCCTGAGGGTGGCTGCAGGAAGCCGGGGGGGGCATGGCTGGGGTGCACAGCACCCCCCATTTGCCAGCTCAGTTGGCCAATGACCTGTCCCTCCCCACCCCAGCTAGATGCTAAGTAGGCTGGAGGGCAGAGCCCTGGCAGGGGGAGCCCCATATGACAGACACTGGGGTGCCATGGGGCACCCCCTAGTGGCCAGCTAGAGCTGGGGCTTTGGTCACTTGCCCCACGTCAGTGGGTCAGGGCGGGGGGAAGTGGAGTTGCTGCCCTCAGGTTTCACAGCGGGGTCAGGCACCGATACAAGGACAGGTGGGGCTCTTGGACCAACGGTTCTACATCCTGACCCCAGCCTCCCAGAAAATGTAAGCTAAGGCATCTCCCCCCAACCCCAGAAAATGGCATAATCCAGCTAGGGATGCTCCCCCCACCCCAGAACATGGTGTGATCCAGCCCCCCCATCCCAGAACATGGTGCGATCCAGCCCCTCTTCCTCCCCCCCTTCCCAGAACATGGCATGATCCATTTGGGGTGCCACCTTATCCCAGAATATGGTGGGACCCCCCCCCTCAATCCAACCCATGGGCCCATCTAGCCCAGCATCTAACCCTAGAGAGGCCCCGTGCCCCATTCCCAGTCCCCCCCAAACCAGCCAGTCCCCCCCTGTGGCTGGTACCCCCTAGAGGCCCCGTGTCTTGTTCCCCACTTTGTCCGGGAGCTGGCCCGCAGGTCCCCGTTCCCTGCATCCGGGGATTCGCCCTCCTCTCAGCTGATATGACCGGCCCCCCCGCCCCAGATCTCAGTGTCTAACACCCCCCCAGCCCAGCTCTGGCAGAGGTGAGCTGGGATGACCCCCCCAGAACCTCCTCACCTTGCCCACTCACAAGGCCTGTTATCTTTTAGCTGTCCCCTGCTGCCCCAATATATTTCCATGCACCCTCTCCCCCCCAAACTCCCAGGTATAGCTTTCAAGTAGTGGCTCAGGTGTGTGTGTGGGGGGGGCTTGGACCCCTTTCTTGCAGCTCTGACCCAGGGGATCCCTCACTGCCCCCCCATCCAGCTCAGAATTCCTTTGTGCCCACCGGCCACGTCACGAGCCCTGCCCCGAACCGCCGGGCACGCCCCACTCCTCCTCTTCTTCCTCCTCGGGGGTGCAGAAGGCCGAGTGGTCCTGGCTGTCGAAGCAGGAGTTACTGAGGAAGGCCTCGGGCCGGGCGCCGGCCAGAAGCCCGGGTTGGTGCCCACGCTGGTGCCGCAAGAGGCTGTAGGCGCGGGAGAAGAACTTGTGGCAGACGCCGCACTGGTGCGGCTTGTCGCCCTCGTGGACCTGCCGGTGGCGCGCCAGGTCGGCCAGCCGCTTGAACTCCTTCTGGCAGAGCACGCACTGGAAGGGCCGGGCGCCCGTGTGGGTGACGTGGTGCTGCTTGAGGTGGGAGAGGCGCCGGAAGCGTTTGCCGCACTGGCCGCACTGGTACGGCAGCTCGCCCGTGTGGATCAGGAAGTGGGTGGCCAGGTCGTATTTGCTCTTGAAGGCTTTCCCGCAGACGCTGCACCCGTAGCCCTTGCGGGGCGTGGCCCCCGGCTCCTCTGCCCCGCCGCAGGAGACCGGCGGGGCGTCTTCCTCATGCCCCCGCTGGTGGAGGGCCAGCTCGGCCGGCGTGCGGAAGCGCTGGCGGCAGAGCGGGCAGGCGAAAGGCTGCCCGCCGGCCCCGTGGCTCCGGCTGTGTTGCTTGAGATAGGAAGAGAGGCGGAAAGCCATGCCGCAGTCGGGGCAGGCGAACGGCTTCTCGCCCGTGTGCACCAGGTGGTGGCGCGAGAGGGACCACGGCCGGGCGAAGAATTTGTGGCACACGCTGCATTGGTGCCGCTTGGTGCCGTCCGCCCCGGCCCGCCCGCGAGCCTTGAAACACTTGTGGGCCTTCAGCTCGCCCTTGGTCTCGAAGGCCTCCTGGCAGGCCAGGCACAGCAACGTCCAGTCTTCCTGCAGCAGGACCTGCTTCTCCTCGGCCCCCTCGTCCGCCCGCCCCTCGCCCGGGGGCCCGGCCTGCCGGCCCAGCCGCTCGTCCGGCTCCGGCGGGCGCTGGGGGCAGGGGCACTGGCGGGCGTGGGTGCGCTGGTGGCGGGCCAGGTGGGCGGGGCGGCGGAAGGCTTTGTGGCACACCGGGCACTGGAACGGCTTCTGCCCGTTGTGGGTCAGGCCGTGGCGCGCCAGGTAGTAGGGGAATTTGAACTGCTTCCCGCACACCTGGCACGGGTGGCCCCGCTTGGCGCCGGAGCCGCAGCGGTGGGAGCCCGGTGCCGCCTCGGCGGAGAAGGGTTCGCCGTCACCCGGGCTCCGGGCGGGCGGGCCGCGGGACCGGCACCGGTGCTGCCGGAGGCCGTGGGCCTGGGCGAAGCCGCGCCCACACAGGCCGCACTGGTGGGGCTGCTGGTGCGGGGGCCTGCCGGGACGCTCTGGGGGTGGCTCCACTTGCGGGGCGTCGGGGGGCAGCCCTGGTGCAGGGGGGGTGGAGGGTGGGGACGCCGCCAGCTCAGTCTCCATTGGGGGGAGCCCTGGGTGGGAAGGAAAAGAGGCGGGGGGTCAGGGAGGGAGCAGGGAATGATGGGACGAGCCCCCCAAAGTGGCATTGCTGGGGCAGGGGAGCGCACCCCCTACTGACCCCTTGCAGAACAGCGCCCCCTAGCACCCCTTGGGGCCAGCCCTGACTGCCCTGGGAGACCCCCCCC